>JARLTB010000061.1:4375000-4882500 GCA_030141615.1 Unio pictorum
TGTTATTGATGGCAGTATTCCCTTATCTGACTTCTGCGTGGGTCAGGCTTATGTTGAAAAAGCCAGTATTCCTTCAACTGACGCTTGTAAAGGTCAGGTTTTTGATGTGGTCACTTTTACTCTTGGTTTAGATGAATCAGAAGGTATTGATCATAGTGATCCTCTTTTAACAACTCATTCTCTTTATTCTAATCAGGGTGATGATTTTGAGAATGATGTTACAGAAGCCAGCATTCCTTCAACTGACTCTTGTATAGGTCAGGTTTTTGATGAGGTCACTTTTATTCTTGGTTTAGATCAATCAGAAGGTATTGATCATAGTGATCCTCTTTTAACAACTCATTCTCTTAATCAAGGTGATAAACGACAGTCACTTGTCGTTGAACAGGAAAAAGATCCTGAGATCTCCTGTTTGTTTCAAAGTGTCATAAATGAGACTGAAGACACTGAAGTTCCTGTCTGTTATGTCATTAAAAATGGAATTTTTATGAGAAAATGGAGACCTCCCGAGGTACCTGTCGGTGATGAGTGGTCAGTGAACTATCAAATAGTAGTTCCAGAACCTTACAGACAGGAAATGCTTAATCTGGCCCATGAAACTCATTTGGCTGGTCATTTAGGGATTAAGAAAATGTATCACAAGATCTTGACTCACTTCTATTGGCCAAAAATCAAGGGTGATGTTGTCAAATACTGTAGATCTTGTCATATTTGTCAAATGGTAGGAAAAACCAATCAGAAGATACCTAAGGCTCATCTGCAACCTATTCCTGCCTTTGATAAATCATTTGGTAGAATTATGGTAGATTGTGTAGATCCCTTACCTAAGACCAAGTCAGATAACCAATACCTGTTGGCCATAATGTGTGCGTCAACAAGGTTTCTAGAGGCTATTCCGTTGAGGAATATAAAATTTAAAACTACAGTAAAAGCTTTGCTAAAGTTTTTTTACTCAGTATGGCCTTCCCAAATCTATTCATTTTGATCAAGGTTCAAACTTCATGTCTGGAATTTTCCAGCAAGTTATGAATGAATGCCCAATTAAGCAATTCAAGTTAATAATGAAACTATGGGTTGAAAGAACTACAAGGGAGAGAACTTTTGAGTCTGATAATGGAGTTGTGTTACTCTTGTTCATTCTTCTTACTTTACTTCAAATTAGATATTACTGCCCTTACAAGGTTAAGAAGAAAATGAATTAGTTAAATTATAGTATTAGTGCTCCTGGGATCTAAATAAATTATAGGAGTACCAGTATATTGAAAGAGATAGCCATGTTAAATATATAATTAATTTAGTGGTACCTGTCCCACATAGTGAAGGAATATCATCGGATTTTACTGACATTGGAGCGACGAAATGTTGGAATTCAGAAATTATAAAAAAATCTAGACCAGAAACTTTCACAGTTGCAAGTGCAAGAAAGAAATGAACTGAAAGTTATTATTATATGAGCACTTATGTCCAGATATTCTTACAAGGACAAACAAAAGTTTCATGACGTTGAGATTGAGAATTCCATGCAGGATGAGTCCACTCAAACAGGAATACTTGAAAAAGGAAATTCAGTATTTGCTGAAGAATGATTTTATAAAGCCCAGTAAAAGTGATTGGAGTTCACTATGCATGCTTGTTCCTAAACCAGATAAAGCTTTCCGTATGTGTACTGATTAAAGGAAGGTGAACAGAGTGACAAAAACAGATTCATTCCCATTACCAAGAATTGACAATTGTATTTATAAAATTGGGAATGCCAAGTATGTCACAAAATTTTGACCTTCAGAAAGGATTTTGGCAGATTCCACTACGGAAAGAGCAAAGGAAAACTCGACATTGTGACTCCAAATGGACTCTACCAATATAAGGAAAGTCCAATTCAACGTCTCATAAAAATGATCATCTCTGGTCTAGAAAATTGTGACGTCATCATCTACAGCGACACCTGGAGAGAACATCTAGCAACACTTCGAATATTCTTTGACAGACTCACTAATGTATGTTTGACAATTAATTTGTCTAAAAGTGAGTTCTGCTTTGCTAGTGTGCCTTTCCTAGGACATTTTGTGGGACATGAACAAGTTAAAAGGTTGAGGCTATTTCTTGATAATATATTTGCAGACGTTTTTCCTGTGTATAACAATTTATTACATTGTGTAATTTATACTAGTTCTTTTAACCTCAGATGTAAATTGGTTTGTGATAAAAAGAAAGTTTTATCATATAAACCTTTCTTTTTATTTTATGGGGGAAGGTGTTACGGCTATTGGATTTAATTTATTTATTTTTTATTTTTGAATCCAAATTTGTCATTTAGGGTTTAATATTCATTAATTGGGAGATTGTTTCTAGAAAGTTCAGGCTGACTTAGATTCTAGTTGTAAACAGGCTGACCTTGGCTTGGTTACCTCAGTATCTGACCTTGCTTCAGATTGATAAACAGTCCTTTAAAACTATTGGTTAATTTCAAGGACATCTTTATATTTTTAGTTATTGGGGATGGTTTTTCTTCTAGATCATTCTTTTAGTACGTGACTTGCTGAAGGTAGACTCTACTTCTGACCTTCTATCAATTTCTAGAAAATCACGTGATCACTTGTTTACTTAAGAAAAACAGTTATATAGACTGTTGTTTGGGATAGAACAATTCAGTAGAATGTCTGGGCTTTAAAATTAACAGATGTGTGTCTAATGTTTGAGTGATAATATTAATTATCTTGTTCTGGACTTTGTGTAAATTCATTGAAGAAAGAGGATTTATTATCTATTTGGAGGAGAAAACATGTGCTCATAATTCATTTGGATGATAATTAAACAAGAACTGCATCACGTGACATTGTCAGCCATTTTGGATTACATCGTCAAGATTCGAACCTGGAACTATTAGAACATTTATTTATCAGGACTTGAAATTCCATTGGTGGATTATTTTGTGAATTCTATATTTGTTGGATTTGATTCTCTAAAACCGTAAGTTTATTTATTTTATGAAAATAATTTTACTTAATAAAATCATTGTTCAAGTTTTACAAGCTTGTTAGTTTTCACTCTTTCTGTGTTGCTGCTTATTCGAGCCTAAGCACGTAACAATATATATATATATATATATATATATATATATATATATATATATATATATATATATATATATATATATATATATATATACATAGATATATATATATATACATAGATATATATATATATATATATATATATATATATATATATATATATATATATATATATATATATATATATACATAGATATATTTGTATATATATATACATAGATATATGCATATATATATAGACATATATACAGACATATATACATATATATAGACATATATACATAATATTTATACGTATATATACATACGTATATACGTATACGTATATGTATACGTATTTATACATATATGTATACGTATATGTATGCATGCATACATATATACATATATGCATACGTACATATATATACATATATATTTGTATTTTGTAAGGATAGCCTTTTCTCGTTCAAAAGCACCAGTTGTCTTATGTGTGAATTCAACCTCTAAATGGCTCATCACATTTAACCTTTTTTAAAATAGCTTCGTTTTCTTTTAATTTTTGAATTTTGTTAAAGTGAGGTGTTTTATTTAGATCGCTTTTTTTTTGGTGTGTCTCACTTTACTTTCTATATATTTATCTCGTATCGTCCGCCTGCCTCGAGTCAGGGTCTGTGCAAATTTATTTGGCTGTACTCCTCCCGACTCAATTTGGGTCGTCTTTAATTACTTTTTTTTTTATTTATCTTTAATAGATATATGTATATATTTGTCAATTTTTTTATTTTATTTTACCCATTAAATCGGGTACCCTGTTCAGTTCGGGATCTTACCAGGGGATGAGTGTGTGGATATAGGATCCAATTTTGTTTCATCTATCAAAATATATAATTATTTATTTCCTAAGTATTGCTATCCTTAATGGGGTGTTTTTCCAAACTCTTCCATAGGCCTGCCCACTCCGCGTATCGCCATGTGATATAGCCCCATGACGTCTTCGTTAATGCACTTGCCCCATGAAGGTTGTATAATTATGTTAAATAAATATTTAGTTTTTTTTACAGTGAAAAGAAAATGATTTGTTTAAATTATATATTTTAATTATGTATTATATACTATTTCTGAAGTACTTGTCCACATCTAAAAATCGTCTTTTTTTATAGTCCGTAATTTGTCTAATGATGCTTTTGTTGAAATTTTCGTCTAGGAAGAGTATCTGCCGTCTGTCATATTTGTCTGTCTTAACAATTTCTGTTATTAGTTTGATCCTGTCTTCATTTGTTTTGTCACATTGAGTCATAATGTGATTTTTTGTGAACGGGGTATTTCTACATAGAGGGGGCTAACAGGGGTCCGTATCATTTGTCTTCTTAATGCCTTTTCGCCTGTTAGCTAGGCGTTGTGGAGGTACTTAAAGAGTATACTTTGTACCTTTGCTGAACTAATGTCCGACCAATGCCTCCAAACTCTGTCCCATTTAATGTGTGGATTTTCTTCTTCCACATTATGCTTGACTAATTTTGTTGTATATTCCCTAATCCAGTCATACGTCTTATCATTTTCTAGTTCCCATAATTCTTTCTGGTCCTTAAATCTGGTCTTTAGTACCCTAATATAATCGTGGTGCATCTATTTTCTTACTCAGTATGTTGTTAATGTAGATATCTTGTCTGTTTCTCATTCCAAATCCCAGTTCAAAAATGTATAATGTTTCCCATCGTGTTTGTGGTGTGTATCCTATATTTTTAAATCCATTTAATATATTTTAATATTTTATTAGGATTGGGTTAGGTAAGGCTAGTCCGCCCCTCAATTTTGACCTATATAATGACAATTTCGTTATGTTGCGTGTCTTGAAATTCCAGATGTAATCCACAATTTCATTATCTATGATTTCTAGTGTCTTGTTATTAATGGCCAGAGTTTATTAAATATGTCAGATTAGAATACATATGTTTTCGCAACCTGTGAACGTTCTATTAGATTAAGTGGCGTCAGTGCCCAGATATTTATTACATCTTTTATCTTTTGTTTTACTTTTAAACAGTTTTCTTTCTCTTCATTTGCCCCAAAGAATATCCCTAGGGCGTAGACTCTTAATTTGTAGCAGGTGTGGGGGTAATCCATGGTGATTACCTCTCCAGTTTCCTATTTTCAAATTTTCTGTTTTGTCATGATTTATATGGGACTCCGAAGCTTTACCAAAAGCTTCGTATTCCTTTTGAAATTGCAAAAATGACTTTGGGTCTCTTATAAAGTTTGTACAATCAACTGCATGCTGTATCATCTTAAATTGCTCTCTCTAGTTTGGTATTTTTATTCGTCGTATATTAGTGTTGTTCCTGATTTTTATACTCAGAATTTCAATCGTTATTAACCGCTCCGGTGGCCTAGTGGTTAGAGCGTCCGCCCCGGAAGCGGGAGGTCGTCGGTTCGATCCCCGGCCGAGTCATACCAAAGACTTACAAAAATGGTACTAACAGCTGCCTCGCTTGACGCTCAGCATTAAGAGGTTAGTGTTAGGACTGGTCGGCCTGGTGTCAGGATAATGTGACTGGGTGAGACATCATGCTACATGTCTGCGGCATGATGTCTCAGTGCTAGACATCACTATAAACTGCCTCAATGCAGACATCGTAGCGATATGACTGAAAAATTGTTAAAGCTACGTTAAAAATCCTAATCAAACAAAATCAATCGTTATTACGTATACTAGCATTGATAGTGGGCAACCTTGCCTCACTGATCGTTGTATTTCAATTTTTTCCGTTATCGCCACATTAACTTGTACATTTCTTGCAGTTATTTTATTGTACATAATCTTAGTCCATTTTTAGAAATGTATTCCAAAGTCAATTTTTTTCTAGTACTTTCTGGGTAAAATTATGCTCCAATCTGTCAAAATCTTTCTCTTGGTCGAAAAGTACCATAGCACATTTTGCGTCTGACCCATTTATGAAATCTATTGTCCTAATGTTAAGTATGTTGTTGTGTATGCTTCTACCTTTACCACCGCATGTTTGATTGTTTAATATCGTGTTTATCCCGTGCTTTACCCTATTCGCTAGAATTCTACTCAGTATTTTGTAATCCGTGTTAAGGAGGGAGATGGGCTTCCAGTTTTTTAAGTCAGTTCTATCACTTTTCCCTTTATATATCATAGTGATCAAACCCTCCCTCATTGAATTTGTCATTAAGTCATTATTTTAAAGAATATGGTTAAATGAAGTTTCTAAGATAGGTGCCACCTCACTGTGAATTTTTTTTTGTAAAATTCCGCCGTGAGGCCATCTCGCCATGGGGATTTACCTTTGCAAGTTGTTTTATTGTGGTTTGCACTTCCTCCACAGAAATGAGTTCATCATACAAATTTTTGTGTTCTGACGAAATCCCTCTCCTTTTTTCCTCCCTTTTATATAATCCTTAGCCTGTTTGTATATATGGTGAATTGTTCCCGCCCTTATTTCATTCCCCCTTTGTGTTACATTCCTCTAGTGTTTTCTAATTGTTTAAGTGTTTATCCCTTTCCCCTGTCGTTGTGGTGTCATTCTTTAATTTTCGTTTTATCTCTGCAATTTGGATATTTTGAATGCGCTGACGCTTACTTGAGTGATATATTGCTAGTTGTTTTTTTTAAAATGTATCCCAACCTGTCATTATATTATCTTTACGTTTTCCATTTTCAGTTTTTATTATTTTAGGAATTTCTTCTTTTATTTCCAATCATCAGATGTTCGTCGCCCAGGACTGAGTTATTTAGTTTCCATTCCCCATTTAGTTCTATTTTTATCACCATTTCTAATGTTATTTGTTTATGATCCGAAATCTTGAAGTCTATAATTTCAGCTTTTTTGCATGTTTTAAAATCAAAATTTGTTACGTAAAACTTGTATACTCTACTTGCCCCCTCTGCTACTTTATTTATTCCTTGTTTTAGGTATTCATGTGTATATTCAGTTCTTAATAGATTTAATATTCGATGCACGTCTGTGAGTTTATGTTCATGTAACAATCTATCCATACTTTCCCTTGAAGCTAAATCTACTGTAGCTAATTGTCCTATTCTATTCACATTATCTCCCACCCAGTTAAAGTCTCCTCCCAGTACTAGCTGTTCTGTTGTGTAATTATTTAGATATTTACTTAGATTTACTGCAAATTCGTGGTTTGAATTTCTTGTTGCGGGGCTATAAATGATGATGTGTATCTTATCTATTTTTAAGTGTAATACCCTCCCTTTCAGATATTCCCTTTCCTTAATTATTTCCCGATTTTTCCTATTTCTGTTCGTCATAATTGTGGCTACACCCGCTTTAGTGTCATTGTACCTAGCATCGTTTGTGACAACTATTGCGTCCATTTTATCTTCTAGTATGCCAATCATTTGTTTGTTTGATGTGTGATTCCTGAATTAGTATGTCATAATTTTTAAGGGTTATCAGTTGTGCGATTTTATCATTGTCTATACCATTAATGTTTGTTGATTTAATATGAAGTTCTGTTCTTCCATTTTCGGTTGAGTTCCTCCAGGTGGCTATATGCTATTAAAATTTATTTAAATTTAATTTAGTTTATTTTCAGTTTAATTGAATAGTTTAGAATATTACGAAATTGAATGTGGATTGGGTCATTAGCCCCATTGAATGTGGATTGGGTCATTAGCCCCATTGAATGTGGATTGGGTCATTAGCCCCATTGAATGTGGATTGGGTCATTAGCCCCATTGAATGTGGATTGGGTCATTAGCCCCTCGTCAGTATGCTCGTTTTAGTCGTTTGTATCCCTACTGTCTGTTGTTTGAGGAGTATTAATGTTGGGTCCTGTTTCCTGTTTATTTTCTTTTTCTTAGTAAATTGTTGTGGTATAAGCTTCATTTTCTACGTCCTCTTTGGAGCTTTCAGAGCTCAGGTTTTTCCTCTTTATTCTCTTTAATTTTCTTCTTGGATTTCTTTTTTTCTTTGCCTTGTGTGGGATGTTAAGCACTATCGGTAGATCGTTATCCTCACTCGAGGACGATCCTGATAGTGTTTTGCATTTCCTCTTTCTTGGAATTTACTATTACTTCCATTTCTTCACTTTTCTCCTCCTCAATCGTTGGAATTTCGAATCTATTCTGTGTTTTGAGAGGTTTTGTTGGTGGCGGTTTTCTGGCCGTTTTTTTTTTAGTTTGGTAGTCATCCACATTTATATTTTGTGGTTCCATTTGACCTACTTCCCCCGTCTTTATTTCTGTTTCTTGTGTTTTGGGTGGTTCTTTTTCTACTACGTTTCCCTGTAATCTCCCGGCATAGCTGTTAGGATCTGCTGGTTTTTTGGTCACCTTACAATCTTTAGGCCCATGCCCCATGGTTCTGCATCTTGGGCAGCATAGTCTTTCTATGTCTGACACTCGGTACCAGGTGCGGAGTAGAAATCCCATTACATAAAAATATGTAGGGATTTTTGTTGGCCTCTAACCTGGGGACCTGAATAATCATTTCACTACTATAGATCCCGTCATATCCATAGCAGTTTGCTTTCTTGTTGTTTGCTATTTTAATCTTGTGGACCTTCATTAGTTTATCAACTATTTCTTGCGTGTCCACTTCCAAATTTAGCCCTGAAACAAAGACATCTACTGTTGTGGCCTCTATTTCCCGGACTATAGGCTCTGTCTCCACAATGTTCACTCTGCATCCTAAAATTTGGATTTCCTCTGTCTAAAAAGTTTCTTGGTTATTTTTTTTTTTTTTTTGGGGGGGGTATAGGACGTATATATTCCTTCCACCATACTGTAGGCCCTGAATACAGTCTATGTTTATTCTCATAACTTTCATGGCTGTCAAAACTTCTGTTTGTCTTGGTAATTGTTCTACCTTTCCAAAGTCCATAGTCTGGCATCCTTCCATATGGTATACCACAATTCTCTGGTTGCCCGGTTCTCACTCTAACACGGTATTAAAATATTCCGTCAACTTGGTTATCGTTCCTTCCATTTTGACGTTTTGTCTCGTCTGGTCTCGTACCTTTCGTCGTATAATTGGGAAACTATTAATAAATATATTCTAAATGCGAATTACCTACTATTAGATGAAACAAAATTGAAACAAAACAATTTGAAAATAAAAACTATTCTAAGAAATAGTGCAAAATAGTGTAAGAAATTGGCAAAATTAATTGTAAATGTTTGTATACTACTATTCAGTAGTATACATGAAAGCTATCCTGTATCACTATTGGTGAGAACAACTCACTGATGTCCACTCTTTACCTGGGTAATATTTAAGATAAATCCAAATATTCCAAGTAAATTTTCAACATCCAGTTGACTTTCGGGCGGTCTGTTTTGTGCGGGCCATTTTGCGATTAGGAACACTCGCTTTTCTTCTCAATAAGAAGTATTATAATTTTTTCGAAAAGGCAGATTTATATACATTTTCAGCTAAATATCGAACCGAGGGTATAAAATTTTAAAAATACCTACTGGTTTCCCCCATTGATGGAAATATTTTTTCCTCATCCGTCTCAACATTCACTGATTTTATAGGTTTCGCAATTGTTTTATGCATTCCTGTACGACCGCGTTTGGTATTCTCACTTTGAGTGATAACTTGACGGTTACATAAAAAATTATTTTTTGTATTTCCAACGATGTGATCAATCACAAAGCCATCTTTGATCACCCCAAGAAGAAACATTCATATGTGAATCTGTGACAAAGATATGTTTTCTTCCCCCCAGCAGTAAACATTAATAAACCCTGATTATTGACAAACCCTACTGGTTTTTTCAACCAGCAGTGTCTGACTGCACAATCACGTGATGCTTCGTAGTTCTTGATCGTAGGATGCGGTTGCAATTTTTGGCTCATTATATATATATATATATATATATATATATATATATATATATATATATATATATATATATATATATATATGTGTGTGTGTGTGTGTGTGTGTTTTAATTATTATTTGTTTTAATTATTATTTGTTGAGAATCTAGTAATATAATCCTCTGCCGTTTTTATTACTTAATCTTGACGCTGTCAAGGTCATTATGTTTTAAATCATAATACCGTTTAAGCTCTCTGTATCGCTTACCACCACAACGGAGACAAAGTTGTGTTTTTCTTCGTACTCCAACACTGCCATCGTATGCAAGGTTTCTGACCTATGCTTCCTCGCCGCACACTTCGTGAATGATATCCACAGAATTCGTTTCTGCACAATTTGTTACAAGGGGTTACGGATCCTATCATCAGCCATTTGTACTGGTTCATTATATATAATATCTTTTTTCTAAATACTTGTTTTAATTATAATATGGAGGAGTTCGAGAGATTATCCAAAATCAAACCCTCGAAAACTTATAAAGTCATATTTGATAGAATCTCTGTAGATGCACCAAGTAAGGGTCTAATGAGTGATAAAAGCATACTCGATAAAATTCATGATGCTATGAACGAATTTAAGAGCGATGGCGCATCTCATTCCTGGTCAACATTTCGAATCGATGGTACTGTTGATGCTACAATGAATGATAAACGAGCAGCGAGTATAATAGCGCATCTTGAACATCGAAAGTATTTTTTCAGAGTGAAATATATCATACTAGAGAAACAGGAAACTGGATTATTCGTGATAATACGATCCTATCCTTAAAACTGAAAAGACTCGTCATTGTGAGTCAGAGTTCCAAACAAGGAATATTGACCGGAATTGATAAACCGTAGTATGAGCTAGCTTATCCTGTGACCGCGGTTGTTTATGGAATATATTCGATAAATGAAAAACCATGTGTTGAGAAATTGAAACCTATGAAACTGTCCGGGATAAATTGTGTAGCCGAAAGAGTAACAGAGCATTTTACATATGCGATGCGTGCAAACGATCTGCCAGATCTAAGACGTAAAAAAAACAAATGGGCGCTATCAATCAAGGATTTTGATGCAACAATAAAACATGTGCATGAGTTAGACAAAACAACAGTAGCAACTTTAACAGGAGAAGTATTATACGAATCGAAATATAAATCACAAGGAGCTCCAATCAATATCATTGATCATAATGCACATGCGTGGACTAACGCAGTAACAATATTTCCACGAGATCGAATTGTAAGATATTACCCGCCAGAGAGTTCTGACAGTAAAATGTTTGATTTTATTTACGATCCTGTAGCAGTGTGGTTATTTCAGAGTTTTGAAGATGAGGCAGGTAAATTCGATCAATTTCTAAGACCTTCGGTGAAATATACCGGACAGAATCTCATCATGGTGAGATGAGAAAACTTGCTGAGAAATTTTCAAAGGATAATACCGAACAATTACTAACAAACTGTTTTACAGTCACGTCAGTTGCAGCTCATTTCGCGAGAGAGAGAAATCTGTGAAAACCAACACGATTTGAATTCCTCTCAAATGTTCAAGCTAGTTATTTAGAATATAAACACGGCGGATGGTGGAATACCAAATATGATTCTAAAAATGTCATCTCGGTTGATATGGTTGCATGGTATCCAGGAAGTTTTCTCGGGTTTGGAGAATGTGCTGGGTATTTTAAACGATTTGGACATCCCACACACGAGATGACACGAGTTGCGATTAATGGACAACTACCTGATTTTGATTTAATTTGATTCGCTTGTGTAATATCATTCGAGTTTGCCAAAGGGCTTCATTCGATTTGTTATGTTTGGTTTGGTAGACATATATCTAAAAAATACTGGGTATCAATAGTGTTATTACGGTATATGATTGATTGTAAAATAGCAGACAGAGGTTTGGTTACCACAACCCGATAGTCTTGATAAGATTATTAACAATTACAAGTAAAATTTTCCTGATCTCGACGAAGAATATATTGTTAAACGATCCGAGGAGATTTTTAAAATCAATGCTAGAAATGCAAGGGATCTCAGTAGAAGAATAATCGGTAAATTCACCCAAGGCGGAGCATATGATCAAAAGCGGCATTATTCACGATTAATTCTATGTGATGCTGAATACGAGTTTATAATCGCGGATACAAACAGCAAAAAATATATTTGTCAGTCGAGAAAATGCTTACTTGTCTGATGGAACAAAGTTAGGAACTATTGTTAGCTACATCAATGACGCCTGTCCTCAATACATCCATCTAAGATCGTCTATGCTGGCTTATGTTTCTATAAACCTGCTATCGATGATAAATAGATTTCCTCGCACCGCAGTAAGAGTCGCCAGGGATTCATTTTATATATATAACGATCATAAAGAAGCAGTGGCTTGTTTTACAAATTCTGATGCGAGTTGGGGATCATGGAGAATAAAAGAAGAAATGTTACATGATTCTGAATCAGCGGATGTTACAGTTGAAGGTAATTACATGAAAAATAATCAAATATCAGAACTATCATCAGCGCCATCTATATCCGATCCAATATATAGATATAAGACTGTTTATTTAAACGGATATGGCGGGTCAGGGAAGAGTTCTCGTATTATCGAATTATTTCGAACGAAGTCAGACACGATTTTGCTGACACCTACACACAGACTCGCCAGAGAAATGAAAGAGAGAGGTGTTAATTCCTGCGCTTATCACAGTTTCTTTCGGTATAAGGGCGACGCATGGACTCGTGATCGAATGGGTGAGAAACATATTCCAAAAAGCATTATTATTGTCGAAATATGTACAGTGTCGTTGGATACATTAAAAATGTTTCTGAATTGGCTTTTACTAAAAAATACAGCCGTGATAATGTGTGGAGATCATGCTCAACCACCACCATTTGTTAGTTTGTCTCCACATGATTGGCTGAAGCAATTTGTAGATTATTATGAAGAAATTAATACTGATCATACAGCGCTTAATCCAGAATTAAGCAAGTTCATGAAATTAATCAGATTACAATCAGATACAATCCAATGCGAAATAACGCGTAAGATAATTTCAGAAATCTCGTTAAATGATTTTTGGGAAGCGTGGAGACCAAACGATTTGATAGTGGCAAGTAGAAAGATAGTCATTGACACATTTCAACAGCAGTTGTTTCAATTACATAAAGAAAAATTCGTAACACTTCCAGTGCCGTTATGTTATAGACCAGCTAATACACGAAAACAAAATACTGAAGTTGATATTCCTGGGAAAACAGAAAAACAGACTCTTGTGTTAATTGATGTTGTTCTGGTCGATATCAGTGTTGTCGAAGATGCATTGCGCGTTGACAAATCTCCCAGGACGCTAGGATACACAATGACGATACATTCATCTCAAGGGTTAACCATCTCTGATACAGTTGTTTGGATCGTCGAATGGTCGAATCTAGTTTATCTCGCAGTGTCACGAGTTTGAAGAATACATGAACTTCGTAGAGTCATTTTAGATTCTAATTACACCACCTTCAGCGATATTGTCAGCGATGATATAATCAGAAAAAAAAACTCGCTGGTTATAAACAAAGCGACAATTGTTTTTATAGAGAATTTGATATTGATGTTGAATTTATAATGATTATAAAACAACAGCCAAATATTCACTGCGCGAGCTTTAATTGTATAATGATATGGCAGTATTCGGATAAAATTCCGCGACAATTTACCGCAGATAGAAAAATATCAATCTTGGTAATGCACGAGAAATTGTGATGTTGACCTGTCAAGAGTATAACAGACGCAGAGGTACTAGTTAAGTGCTCGTGACGGTAATTGTGTATCCTCGGGTATAACTTGCAACAATTCACGTGTAAATCTGCGCTGAGGAGCAGTCGAATTTAATCTGTAGATTGTAAGTCTACCAGTGGGTCTTATTATGTTAGAAATTGTATGTGCGGTAACACTCCAAATATGATCAGTAGCTCCTTCTTTACCAACTTCAAGTTCACTTCGGTCGTATAAATATCTTACAGTCACATTACGGCGTATATTTTGTTTTGAAAAATCATTTTGTAAAACGGGTATATTTTTTTTGATTGCGTTATTAGGTTTCATATTGATTATTCGAGTAATTTCATTATTTAGTGAGTTTATAACACTTGGTAATCTTGCAACCCATTCACGAGATCTCTTATCTTTGATAAATTCCTTCGCGTATTGATATCCAAATAACCGCTAAGCATGTGTTCGATTAAATCGTTCAGCAATTGTCTGATCGCGGTGTATTGCAGTATGTCCTCGTCTGATGGTGACATTATGATGCTTCATTAATGATAACACTGCACCCTGAAATTTCTTGCCAGGATCAACCTGTAACAGATTTGGCCATTGCAAAGGTCCTCGTCGATAAATTGGTTCAAACGCATCAGATGCTTCTGATGATGCCTTTGTCAATAATGGCTCGGCTTCCTTGTATCTATTCGCAACATAAACTACAGTTAACACGTACTTGTAAGTCCGTCTTTTTAAAGTATCATGCGGCAGAAAAAATATATTAGCCGATGAACTTCGTTTTGAACGATGTCATCAAAAATGAGCAAAGTGAATTTGTTTAGGCCGTGGTAGATAAATCTGCCATATTGCCTGTCTTGATAACCAATCTGCTGCAGTAACTTCCTTGACTTTTGCTGCTTCGGCGAGTTCACTAATAGCTGATTTACCCCTCCAGTACCCTCTTGGGGAATACTAAATAGATTTCATAATAATATTAATTAGCAGCACCCAGCACGAATTTACCCTTCATCTCGGTTTTTATTACCCAGCTAGCTAATGATTCCTTGAAAGATTTATCAGTAATAGAACATAACGTGTGAATCAAATTCACATCTGCGAGATGTCTATGTTGCAGATTCCTACTTTAATAAGCAACATCATGAACATGACACGCCTTATCAACAGCGTGTATCGGATATTCACTTGGTCTTGGATGGTCTTGGCTATCAAGTCAGATATCGAGTCTGGTTGCAGGGCCGCAGTAATTATATCATGGAAGATGTTTTTCTCCTGGATATTTCCCCCATGGAGTCCCCAGGAGTTTTGTCATTTTTGCTGCAATATCACCTCCTCGTTTATTTGTTTTTTTTTAAAATTCATCACCCGATTTCATAGAAATAAATATATATTTCTTTGTACCACATTGTACACACTTACCGGCAAGTGCTGATCTATTATATTTTGTTGTAATTTGAACTTGATCCATCTCAATTTTAGCAGTTGCCATTTATTGCATCGTGGAATAATAGAGATACAACCTTCAAGTTAGAAGAAAATGGCTTCTCTCTCTCTCTCTCTCTCTCTCTCTCTCTCTCTCTCTCTCTCTCTCTCTCTCTCTCTCTCTCTTCTGTTGAAGGTTTGCCCTGTTTATCTTTACCATATTGAATTCATCACTATTCCTTTATTTCTTTCACATTTTCACTGACGAACAAAAGCAAAGCTGAGAAAATGTCTTAAAACAGAATGTGTATACATACCGGACTGGACCTCTATCAAAATACGTTTGTATTAATTCTTGTTTTATGATAACCTTTCTATTTGTAATCTGATTAGAAAACAGCGGTTACAAAATGTAGGAAGTCTGCCATTAGTCTCTTGAAAAGGTCCCATCTTAACAGATCTTCTAATCAAATCAGTGACCAGATAAAAGATTTTCCAATTTGACATTTTAACGTAATATGTAGGTCCGTTACATACGCCTAATACTAATCAATTTAAATGTATTAGTAAAGTTCTTACCATATTAAATTATATTACTCGTGCTAAGACTGCACGAAAGCACATTATCATAGCAAAGACGTGATGAGGCAAGGCTTCATCCTAATTTTAAGCTTCTGGGGATATATTCCAGTGAATAAACATAATAATTAAATAATGTAGACATATTGTCAAGTATAATAATTAAATAATTTAGACATATTGACAAGTCTAAAATTTAAATAATTTAGACATATTGACAAGTATAATAATTAAATAATTTAGACATATTGACAAGTATAATAATTAAATAATTTAGACATATTGACAAGTATAATAATTAAATAATTTAGACATATTGACAAGTATAATAATTAAATAATTTAGACATATTGACAAGTATAATAATTAAATAATTTAGACATATTGACAAGTATAATAATTAAATAATTTAGACATATTGACAAGTCCTTACAGTTTGTTGTTTTTCTAAGCGTTACTGTAGACTCGTGCCAGAGATGATGATACCGAAGTATGAACGGATGGCCGAATCACGTGATTGTTATTACCATCACCACTCATTTTTCACGTTTATATAACCCCATACCCATCTTTCAAGTATCGAAACATTTTGTATCGGTCTCTTTGTCTGTATGTATGTGTGTTATTAGTGATTTGGTTATAATAATGACGGAGAAGTACTAGTGCTTTAATTATTAAGGGAGGTAAAATGCATCATTTTTATAGTTATCACTCGCATTTACCTCCCTTGCCACACATGTATGTATGTATGGATGGATGGATGGATGGATGGGTGGATGGATGTGCAATCAACACCATCCATGTTATACAGTGTCAAATAATTTTCAGTATAAAAAGGAGCATACAAAACAAAGATTAAGCCAAACATGTCTAAATTGTTAAATTGCGAAGTTTACTGTGCACTCCATAGAAAAAGTCCAAGAAATTTTCAGCTGGAACATGTCACAAGACAACTCAGGGTTCAAAGAATATACCCCTTTGTTTAGCACGTCATCCATCAACTTCTGAAGCAAGTTCCGCCGTAACAGAATGTAAATGAACGTTGTTGATCAAACAAATATGACTTTTCAATATTTCTTTCATAAAACGTTATAAGATAATTCAAGTCTAATACAATTTCGATCACAGGTTATTAGGTAAGTTTCCTTTTCAATGAAATTAAGTTACTCTTGTAAGGTTCTGTGTGCGAATAGTATTATAACAAGACAAACTAAACAACAACCACAACAACAACAACAATGACAAAAACAACAACAGAAAACAAAACACACATACACGCAAACAAGCAAAAACAAAACATACACACATATATACAAACAAACAAAAATGAGAAAAGGCTTCATCCTTTACCCACTTGACTATCTTGTGATATTTTTATTGTTCACGAGGACTAGTAGTCAGTTGGGGTCTTTGACAGGAATCTACATTTATTAGAGAAATTATGGAAACCAAAGATTTTCATTTAAGTAGATTATATACAAATTTTTTAATTCGGATGATTTGATTCCTTTCTCTGCTAAGAACAACATTTGTCTAAATCGCCTCTTAATGTTACTATAGAAACAATGGGAATAAAATGAATGAGACCATGCGATACATTTGATTGAAAATGATGGCCTTATAATACGGGCATACAGACAGGCAATCGATTAATCAATATTTATTGCATCTACAAGGAGAGTTCATTTACAAATCTAGAAAACAGGTTATGAAAAGAGGAATTTAAGAATTTAAATTGATGCTTTGGAAGAATTCCAAAAAGTCAGTGATAAATACGAAACTACAGGGGAGGAAGAAACGAATGAAATATTTTTTAAAAAAAGGAAATATTTGCAAACATACAAAAAAGCTCATAAACATTGTAAATAAATTTAAATTAAAATTGAACAAAATATTATTATAGTAGGGGTCCATTAATGCTAATGACTTTTCTTCAGTCTGCAGGGGTCTCGAGTGGCCGAGTGGTTTAAAGCGCTCTACGTTACGGATCCCTGCCATCTCACCTCTGTCTGCGTGGGTTCGAGTCTCAAATTCGACCAATGTGGGTAAGTGTGAAAGCTTTCCAGTAGCTTCCCGTGGGTCGGTGTTTCTTTCTGGGGGGTTTTCCCGGGTTCGTCCTCCATCATTAATACTGGCCGTCATGTATAACCTATCGTGTGCTGAAAAATGGTGTTAAACCCTACAACAACAAAAACTTCTGTCTGCGTGGGTTCGATTCTCGGGTTCGGCCAATGTGGGTATGTGAGAAAACTTGCCAGTTCCTTCTCGTGGGTCATTATGTGCCTTTTTTTTCTTTTATGTTAATTCTTAGCCACGTCTACTCTTTGTACACTTTAATATGAATTACCTATTTTGTTTCCAGACTTCCCTCGAATCACAATATTACATGTATATAATTTCAAAGGTATATCAGCTCGCCAAAACGGTATCAA
The DNA here is from genome assembly GCA_030141615.1 of Unio pictorum. Classification (NCBI taxonomy): domain Eukaryota; kingdom Metazoa; phylum Mollusca; class Bivalvia; order Unionida; family Unionidae; genus Unio; species Unio pictorum. Next base: position 4,393,114 of record JARLTB010000061.1, read on the forward strand.
TAGTCTTTCGAGTATCAAGAGTCGTGGAATAGTCATAACAGTCAAGTCACATACTTTTTCTTGGACTAACATTTAGTCTGTATGTACATGATTGGGATTCATACATGTAGTACTATCCTTTGAACTTGCGTTAATTGAAAATTGTACATCAGTGTCAAGAAACGGAGGACATTAATCGTTCATTTGTTATAACATTACTTGAGGTTTTGTTTAGAACAGGAACACGCCGTTTCGGAGTAGTTCTTTTTTGCAGAAGAAGCAGTTACTTATTGCGCATTGAGTTTGTGCGACTGAGCTGATTACTTAACACAGGCTCAGAGTCGTAATCATCGAATCATAGTATCTCTCGCATGTTGACATCTGGAGGTTGCTAAAATGGGGTGAGTCATAGCATCTCACACCGGTTACACTTGAACATGTGGTAGTGAGTTAGGCGTTGTCCATGTAGATGATGCCACTAGATCTGTATCAATTTGACTGTTGAGGTTGTTGTATAACGCTGCTTTTAGTTGGACAATTATGACATTGGTCACTTGCGGGTTGATTTGCACGTTGACTGCCATATGAAATTTTAACGTTAACAGCAACACGAGATTTGTTTGTATGATGACAGTTTTTCATTATGTTGTCATATTGTTCAAATTTAGTTGTTACTAGGATCTCTAGTCGCAACAAGGCACGCTTAACATATATGTTTACCGTAGTGAGTTGTTTGTTTTGAGTCTTAAGGATGAAATTCCATTCTTCAAAATCCTTAATAATAATAATAATAATAATAATAATAATAATAATAATAATAATAATAATAACTAGATAATGTTGCACTGCGTTCAAGTGGCTCTTAATTAATAATATGGCTCTTATGTAATAATAATAAGTGGCTTTACAGTATTTTAGTCAGTAAACAATTTTCATGTGTGAAGACAGTTTCTAAACTGTAGTTAATGCATCCATTGAAACTCTGTTATAACGTCGGGATGTTCTTCATGAATAAAAAGTCGTAAATTGTAACAATGTTTTGCATACGAATAATATGCACTGAATTCGTTTTGAATTTAGTATAATTACTGGCACATCGTATGGACAGGTTATTAGCAATTACGCTCTGTTTATGAAAATAATCCAGACTCATTTATAATTGCTGTTTATAAAGTTCACGAGATTACCCACATATACTCGTGTTGTCTCTCCATTAAATAAAACTCGCTCTCTCCGTAGCGAGAAAAGACAAACCACATTCATAGGAAATAAATAAAGAGATCGGTAGTGCTCATTACTTTAGTGATTTTCTTTCAATGTGATTAATACCTAGTCTTGCAGCATTTTTAAAGAAAATCAAGCAGCAAGTGTGATAACTCTAAAAAAAAAAAACACCAGATTTATCAATATATTTAGATTACGAAAACAAATGCGTATATGTACCATTTCGGTGCTAAATTGCGCATCTGTGACTAAAACGAGAAAACGTTGCGAAAAGAAAACAAAAACATTCATGTAAGCAGGGTCTCTTTCTTCCCCTCCTCATTAACGTTTTGGAGATGTTTGGTGTAATGAATATAAATTGTACAAATTTTTACTTGTAACATGGCTGCTCATTATAAACCTGTCCAAAAATGTATGCCCACGTTGTTAAAAACCTAAGAAAGACAACAGGTTAGACTGACTAACAACAGATCGACATAAGGAACTAAATAAAGACTCCTTGTTTTAAATATAGAGTAGCATTTACTTCTCTAGTCACTAGGATCAAACAGTGGCCATACTATTGAATTTCAAATGAAATAATATTTACCTACGACCTAGATACCCAGATAGATAATCTATACGATATTTATCTAATACAGTTCAGTATACACCAATGTATGGGATCTGAGTTTGGGCCAACGCAAATTGAATAGACTCAGGTCTGCTCATAATGCGACGGCGGACCTGGCTATGTGCAGATTTGTTACAGGTGATCAGAAGGACAAACAACATTAGTCATGACCTGAAGGCACATGATGATGCAACGGCAGATCAGCATCTATGTTCTTTACATTTAAACCAGACTTGTAAGAGAATTTGACGGTAGCTATCTACTATCCAACATGATCATGTAACCGTTGTAACGGCTAACAAATATTGAGCTGGAGTCTGAAAGTAAATACGTTGTATAAATGTCCGGACACCTCTTTGCATTATATACATGGCAATAGATACCATTCATATCTGATTCCATGTCATTTATCATATATATATATATATATATATATATATATATATATATATATATATATATATATATATATATATATATATATATATATATCAGGATGAGTCAGAAAACGTTATATTGATGAGACAGACCTCGCAAGTAAGATGAATGATTCCATCTGAAATTCGATACAAGTGAGTCTGAGAGTCAATGGGTGATTGTTTTGTTTATTTCGCTTCCATAATGACACCACCAAGCCCAGTATATGTAAATTTCTCGTCACGTCCAGCAGTGTGTTACAGCGGTCAGCGAAAGTTCAACCAGGAACATTTTATCTATTATTGGGAGATTCATCGTTGTTAGCCAAGTTTACAAAGTTTTATATGTATTTGATCATTAACAGAACTCTGTAAAACAAAACAAATATACATTTTTGATTTGTTTTTTGATAAAATCATTCCACCTACAAAGTAATTTCAAGAAAAATACCATCAACATCTTAATTAGAACAGCTAGATGAGTCCCTAAGTTGTACATGTTTCAATTGTACAGAATGGAAAACAAGTCAATTTATCATACACAGTATCTTAAGATGACGACACAATCATAATTTTCCGCCCTATACGGATTTGTTATCATGGTCGTGATTTATTTAGATGGACAATGACAAAGTACGGATTTTGTCATGATTAACGTACGTTGTCAAATGTACGATTACTTGCATATTACTAACTTTCTCGCTTAATTGCTCAGTACAAACTATTCCTGAAAAAATAGGTTTTAGAAGCTAAGATGTTTACTAAAATATATGTAATATTGTACCATCATGACTACATTTTCCCCCTGATATGTAATCTCTTAACTCCATTAAGTTCTTGACGAACACGTGCTCTCTTTACGTAACATGCGCATACTATCTCCTGTTAAAATAGTATCAATAATTAACAATGACAAGAACCGACTGGCAGCACCAATAATATCGCTCTGAATATGAATCTACCCCAACCCCACACAAGCATGTCATCGTCGTCTTCGTCGTCGTCGTCGTCTCTCTCTCTCTCTCTCTCTCTCTCTCTCTATATATATATATATATATATATATATATATATATATATATATATATATATATATATATATATATATATCACACACAAGGGTATCTCGAGCAACTGCATCTACTTCCCAGTTTTAACTCCTTATATGTGCTACACCTGTTTAAAAAATAGTGTTCTCATAAACCACTCAAGAAGCCCTATGAAAGATGATATTAATAACAATAGAAGAAATAATCGCACTACAATGAAGATAGTTGACATAAACTACTCTTTAGTCTTAGTAGTTCTTTCCTCACCATCAGTTGAACTAAAAAACTTGGACCAAGTTAAGTACAGTGATTATCATGCGTCGGTCTGCATGTATTATTATTATTATTATTATTATTATTATTAGTAGTAGTAGTAGTAGTAGTAGTACTGTTATTATTTTATTATTATTATTATTATTATTATTATTATTATTAGTAGTAGTAGTAGTAGTAGTAGTAGTAGTATGCTAATTTTCTTGTTTGCCGGAGCTGTCGTTGGTGATGTTCATGCGGATAATGGTTAAGGTGATGATACTGTTGGGAATGCTGACGTTATGATTGTTTTAATGACACTAATAATAACTATGATCGTCGTTGTCATAATCGTCATTATCATGTTATTATTATTATTATTATTATTATTATTATTATTATTATTATTATTATTATTATTATTATTATTATTCAGATTTTATTGCTGCACATCATATTGTGCTTCTCTGAGGACACATTTTAGTGAATGTAAGAAGAAAAAAAAAAACTAGTTATTGGTTATTATTATAGTCTTCGCTTTCTGTTAAACCTTCCAAGATGTAACAGTGCTTATAACATGTTGGGAAAACTACAATATATTCAGTTTTGAAGAAGTAATGAGATAGTAAGTATGTACAATGATGACTCGAATATCTAATAGTAAGAATTGTATCTTGTAATCTATGTGGGAAAAAGACATTCGTTTAAATTCTTGGGTTATAGATATATTAAATAAATTACTCTTTAAATGTCTTACTTAATTTCATTCTTAATAATATCGGATACAGTCCATTGTTATAAATGTGCTTTTATACTTGTACATAAGATATCAATGATTTTTTAAAATGTTTGATGGTTTTAGATAAATATTTATATTTTAATTTAGATATATGGACCATGCCATCTAAAATAAAGAATTCTTTTTTTTCTTCTTGTTCTGCTTATGTTATTACACTCAGCGTATGTTACATTATACTTATTCAAGCCCCTTTATGTTCGAGATATTGTGGCACATCTGATTTGTTATCTAAACGCACTTTGATTTATAAATCCTGATATCAGAATTCGTTTGCAAACAGTGATAAGATGATATGTGTATGTACAGAACTATTTCTTTATCTATGTAAACACGTATATTGCAGTTCAAGGATACAGAATGGTCATCTTATTACATTTATGAGTATGTCAGTTCAATGAGACAATTACATCAGTTTCAATTCCAATTTTTGTTTTTATAAAATGTCTTTCCTTCTTCCTTTCTTCGAGATTGTGTTAAGAAAATGTCAAGGAGCATACACACACGAGTAACATACACACACGAGTAACATACACACACGAGTAACATACACACACGAGTAATATACACACACGAGTAACATACACACACGAGTAACATACACACACGAGTAACATACACACACGAGTAACATACACACACGAGTAACATACACACACGAGTAATATACACACACGAGTAACATACACACACGAGTAACATACACACACGAGTAATATACACACACGAGTAACATACACACACGAGTAACATACACACACGAGTAACATACACACACACGAGGACACAAAATAAAACATTGCGCAGATTATAAGTTGAGTTGGGGGCACAAACTGCGTCATCATAGGAAGAAGGAGGAAGCCTGATTGCTTTTATTGCTTTTATTTTTTAAAACCACAGCCCATTCTTTGCTGCCAATTAATTACATATTTTGACTGACAGCACGTATCAAATCATAGGATAAAAAATTGTTCTTAATACGGAACGAACAACACACACACAACACACACACCCTGCGCGTGCCAATGTAACTTTTTTCTATACGAATTTCGAAAGAAAGATACAAAAATGATGGATATTTACAGTTCGATGGTCTTCAGTTTGTTGTTTTCATAACTTTGAATCTAAGGGAGAAAAAAAAGAAGACACCCCCCCCGCTGATTTTATTAAAAAATGAAAACCTGAAAATTGAATTATCGAGATATTTATAGCTGCTAATAAAAATTAAGGCTGTCGAAAAGACCAATTGAGATTATATTGAATTTGAACGAAGAGTAAAAGGGGAGAAGAAAAAAAAATAAGTTCTTATATCATTAATAAGGTCGCCATCTGATGAGGAAGAAGATCCTCCTGATTATATTGCAAAACGTATTTCTGCTCAAGGAAGTAGTCTTATGTCTTGTCCTAACAATATGCATGCCGATGTTGAACGATTAGAAATTCTGATTGGTGACAGTAATACTAATCTATTAGTGAAGTAGATGATGAGGATTACGGCAACAACTATGAATATTGGATAAAGGTTCAAGCTCTGCGGCAACCGTTCCTAAACCGACCATCCAAAGAAATACTTTAAATAATATAAATTTATCTTTTCAGTTTGTCAGCAAGGAAGATACGTGACTGAAATAAGAAGATACCTGTAAGAGGAAAGAGTCTTTATATTTAGCCTCGATCATATTTAAAGCAAGCAGCGTGTTTCCAAAATTATTCACACCCTATCATATTACGAGGTTCTTTCATGAATAGCACAACCCTTTTTATCCCATTTTGAATTTCGCGTTCGTTAGAGCTGTTACCAAATACAGGTAAGTACCTAAAGTGTACGCAGGTGTGCTACAGAAAGATATGCAAGCAGCAACATTGCACATTTTAATAAACATGTGACATTCACCCATACATCGTCTATCAGTACCAATTCCAACTGGGGATTGGATTTGTCTGACTAATATGTGATTTATCTGATAATACTATGTGTTAAAGATCATTAACTCCGTGTGGTATATTTTCTTGCTAGAGTTTTGTAATTACCGTACGATGTCATATTTAGTATTTATTGTGCTAAAGCGCGCCACTTCGCCAAGAATAAGCAGCGTATTGCATCATTTTCTGATTAATATTAACGTATATAGAAAGGGCATTATCAAAGTTTTTAAAATAATGAGTCGTCACCAACTCTTGTTATCTCATACTCTTTCTCAACTAGTTTCTTATCTCTCTTTTCATTGAACTTTGAAATGTGTGTATTTCATCCATGGCTTGGTGATGTCTAATTCAATCTTATAAGACACATTTTGATAGTTTAATTTGATCAGATCGTTGTGTCATATATGTTAGATGGTTATATATTTCTTTTTCAGTAATGTGGCCAAATCTGTTCGTTTTCTGAGTCAGAAATTTTGATTCGTCGTTACATGAAGGCCAAGAACTATTAGGGCCTGTTAGCCATATAAATCCAATTAATAAAACGTTATTCTCTCTTACATGTGTCTTTACGTTTATTGTTGATAATGTCTAATCAATCTTCAAATTATTATTTCATGTCTAATGGATACGACGTACTTTGGTTATATACCAATAATCCAAAGATAAAGTCAATGATTTCGTCCGTATCATTTCTTGAATAATATTTACCAAAGTGAACAAAGCCTATGTATAATCCTGATTTTCTAATTGGAATGACATGTTCATCTGGAGCATGTATGCTGTTTAAAGATTCCATTGACTGTATTCGCTTCTTTGTACTATATTGCTAATTCATTTGTTGAGGTTTTTGTAAAATCTAATCGAAATCTATAATAATTATATACCTGATCGACACTATTTACTTTATCTAAATAAGGTTATTTACTGGCTTATCGTTTTTCATCTTCATCACCAATGATGGTTTTAGATATGTGGCCTGCACCCCGATATAATTACTTATAATGATCAGTAACGTTTTGGAAGCAAATTCACAACGAACATATTTTTTTTTTTTTTAAAAAGAAGCTACAATTGTAGTAAACACAGACAGTAGTCATTTCATTAACTGCTGGGTGCTACTGATTTCATCGATGAAATTAAATACATATTTGAGTTTCAATACACCACAAACTGTATCTGACTCGGAAATTGTATTTATTAATTTATGTCGTTATTTAATAATCAGACAAGTTTATTGTTACTACAGAAACAGAATGACGTGCTGATCCAGAAGTTTATACATTACGTAATTGTTACTCGGAATGATTTAGAATAATTTCGTTGTGCTTGAAACAACCAATAAAAATATTTTTGTTGTTGTTGCTAATTTCAGTCATTGGATATGTAACTTGTACCGTGTACATATTATCATGTAAATATATGCAACGAATCTGCATTTCTTATGTTCTTGTTATTCCTCATAAAGTCTTGTAAATACACTCGTATAGTGTGAACGATGAAGACTTGTTCAAGTAACCTTTGGCTCGCATGCTGTGGAAGCATGCTACGCTCCACGTACGTTTTTGAAACATAATAAACATGTCAGTTCTTTATGATTACAATAAATCGTTACAATAACGTTGTAAATACCATCGTCTCGTTTTTTACGATTTATGAATCACATGCTTAATTATTCTTAATTCAGCTGCGTTCAGACTCACCATGTCATTCAGTATAATGGAACAACGCCTCGCTGCGGAAATAATAAGGCCAGAAAATGTATGATATAAAAATTGCTACTGAAAATCGGTTAGTAAAATAAAATATGGATACAGTAAGACTTGCGTACTTGATCTTTGATCAACACAGATACTAGATATCAGATAGCGTGTATATCGTGTATGACGTTGATATTTATAGACATTTTAGCCGGGTACAATCATGTTGAAGTTGCACCAGTGCGACTGAATCGGTTTTCCGATAAGTAGAGTATGTACATATATAAATATTACTATAACATTAGTGTTGTGGAATCTAGTCACGCGTAGTATACTATCAGTTTATCTATTAAGTCATGTGGTCATGTGGTTCTCTTAGTGCCTGTGTACTTTATATGTAATCTCGAGGGAAAAACTCGGGTCATCTCTCTCTCTCTCTCTCTCTCTCTCTCTCTCTCTCAGGAGAAAAATTACCCAATATACCTACCTACCAACCTACCAACCTACATGCATGCATGCATGCATGCATACATACATACATACATACATACATACATACATACATACATACATACATACATACATACATACATACATACATACATACATACATACATACATACATGTGTTCTGTGGATCTGTGGAAATTAATAGGTGATGTTGCTCGCTGGACTTCCATTCCTGATTGAAAGGATCTATATAATTATCTGTTGTGGTATTTAATGTCTTTCATATATATTCATGTATACAAACCTATAAGGGACCCCGAGTGAGAGAGAGAGGTCTAAAAGCGTTCACCGTTACGGATCACTGCCACCTCACCTGTCTGCGTGGATTGAGGCTCGGTTCAGACAAACGTGGTTATGTGAAAGCTTGTCAGAAGCTTTTCGTGGGTTGGTGGTTCCTTCTGTGGTTTTCCCTGGTTTTCCTCCACCATTTATCCTGGCCACCTTGTATAGCCTATCGTGTGCTGGAAAAATTGCGTTGAACCCTACAACAACAACAAACGTACACTGCTGGTTTCAGGGATTGGCGCTTTCCGCAATGCATGGTATGAGGTGACGTCTTGTAATTGCAATGTAATGTTTATATCTTGGATCGATAAATATGTATCTAGAGAATATGTGCATATCGATGAGTATTAAAAATTCGCTACCCCACTAAACGAGTTCTCGCGCACAAATGTAGTTCCTGCATTCGGCATGATTTTGTGATGAAATGCATATGCGTGTGGGTTAGGTGGAGGCAGAGCCCTGGAATACTATGGCAAGAACCACTGACTCACGAGAAACCACTGATAAGCTTTCGCACATATTCCAGTTGCTTTAGCCGGAGGTCTGCACTTTTTTTCTGACATCCGCTACCAGTAATGTCAGAAAAACAATAAGATACCTACTTGATGATCTAGTCAAGCTGAGACACAAACTCATGAGAGAGATGAGACGCAAAAGTGATTTGTGAAGTCGAGCGCCTTAGACATCTCCGCCTCCGGGGGTTCCATTGATACACGTGAGCTAGGCGGTAGGTGCGATTGCTCTCTGTGCGGATTGGATTGCAACTTGAAACGAATTTTGACTCACGAATGATTAATAATATTCGCGGTCAGGACAACTTGGACAAACTTCCAGGGCCCACAACGTTAAGGGCTTTACAGCTTATACTTCATAAGGGCCTTCTGGATTATATATGTGTTAGGTCTCATTATGCATATAGTCCATATTGTCCCTGCTGTTTTCATCTATACCGAGATTTTCAAAGTTATTTTGTTGGAAATCGGTTTGTTTAAGGTCACGTTCCTGTTGTCGAAGTTAATATCTGGAATGCAATTGAAACCGTATTATATCTCATAAATGTCAGATTTTGTTCAGCATATTTCCTTCACAAGGTTGAACACCGCGACCGCTAGCAATTTTGATTGAACATTTTTTTCATCATACATAAGCTCACCGATATGTGTGTGTGTGTGTGTGTGTGTGTGTGTGTGTGTGTGTGTGTGTGTGTGTGTGATTGCTAGTCGATGCATTAACGCAATCACCATATTAGCACCATAATGTAAGTTTTGCATCAAAACTGAATTGTCCTCATTTAACTTAGACCAAAAAGACATGGTTCACCAGTAATTTTTGTTTCGAACTACGTTTTAAGAAACACAATTTAACCTGTTATAACCACATGTCACCTGTCAATCTAGCTTCCGAGTAGCCATTCCTTTTTTAAAATTTGTCCTTAATGTCTGTTGTACTTCCTTCAAGTCAAATATTGATCATGGAGTAGACAATTATAAGTCTTTTGGTCACTTGTAGTTGGGATTATGCCCTTCCATGACTTACAGATGACCTAAAGGTGGCCATCTATAGTAATCAGTGTACTCCTTTTAGACGATAGGTCAAATAGACACGCGACTGTTACAAGATGTCTCTTTATCCATGATCCATTAATAATAATAATAATAATAATAATAATAATAATAATAATAATAATAATAATAATAATAATAATAATAATCATCATCATATTACTACTACTGCTGCTACTACTACTACTACTACTACTACTACTACTACTACTACTACTACTACTACTACTACTACTACTACTAATAATAATAATAAGATGATGATGATGATTATGATGATAATGATGACGACGATGATGATGATGATGGCAACGACTAGGATAAGTTACAACAATCTTTGAAATGCGGACAATGGTTACATCATGTAATTTATTTTCTATAGTATTTGCAACCTGACGAACGATTTGGTAACCATAACATCCAAAACCATGTCTGTTACAGAGATACGCGTAGAACAATTGACACATGACGTTTAAAAATGTATTTGTTCCAAATAGTTTTAGCTGGTGATTAGAAGTAGCACAATATGATAACGAATTATAGTGTCTTATATAATGTTCTTCTTTAACGATATCAAAATTTTAATAATATATGAAAATATAGCGGACGATATTAAGGTTTAATGACAAAAAATAATATTTTAATGTCAAAGTGAAGAGTTTCTGGTTAAACACCAGTGTGTATCAGAATCGTATGAAGCAGGATGATTCACAGTAAGAGAGTTGGTGAAAGATGAGACAAATGCAAAAAATGAAGTTAAAATGACAAATTGGCAATTTAAAATATGACAACCATTATGTAGACAGTTTGGAAAATATGGAGGATAGTAAGATAAGGGAAATGTAAATTTAAAAAAAGGAGCGAAAGGGGCGATTAATTGTAAATATACGTCCCTTATAGAGCTAGTCATTGCATGGGCAATGGCTAATTATTAGGCAAAAAATATGGGTAACTGCTCTTTGCAGATATTCCATTTGTAATGACCGAGTTTAGTAGAGACTTGTTCTATCATGTACTAGTTGGACCTTGTTTACATGACATTAGTCACAACAAGCAATATCCCCGCTAATAGCTGGTGAAATCAGCGATGCGAAGGGGGGGGGGGGGGCGAGGGGCTTGAACTAATTGTCATTTTATACAAGTGTTACGTTTGTGTTTTTGTCATCTGGATTCAAGACTTTCCAATCCTCTTTGTGCCAAGAGCAGTCATAAGAGAGAAAAAGTCCAAGATATATGTGCTCCTCAACTTCCGTAATCCTGTACTTGAGCTGTGGAGGGAAGGGTTTATTAAATTGCCTAGCAATTATCAGGGATTTAGGTTTAGACGGGTTCAAAGACTCAAGCCAATTATTTACCCACTGAGAATAAGGTGATGTTACGAGAGGTTACGAGGGGATTACCTACAAACAGAAAGAAACTTGTATCATATATAAACAAAGTTATAATGGAGTGTACATCATGTACGTATATTAAGAACATTAACAGACGTAAAACTAATCATTGGTGCACACCACTTCTAATAAACAAGCCCGGAAGTATCACTCGTTGTCTCCTGCTTTTGAGAGAGAGAGAGAGAGAGAGAGAGAGAGAGAGAGAGAGAGAGAGAGAGACTTCCAATTTCTATTCAACTTTTTATTCTTTGTTGACAGAAATTACCGGCGCGACACTGTAATAGCCACAAAAGTGCTAGAACAAAAGATTTGTTATGTGACAAAATTGCAGATATATCTTCAGAAACACACCATGAATCTAATTCATGTCACCTGTCTGGGTTCGGTGAGACGTTTAAAACCTAGGAAAACCTGTCCGGCTAATATGTCATAGTCCATCCACAAACTGATTATATTAGATCAAAGACCAATTCACAAGCATCTATCCTGCCGACTATTAGACTCTACGTTTTTAAACCTAAATCTTCTCTTGAAGAATGAAATTTGGGATTTATTGCAGATAAATTTCTTACTAATGAATATAACGAATCAGGACATTTTGGCGCGACAGTTTTGACGCAGAGATTTTGGCGATTATTAGCATGAATTTATTTATCAATAAAAATAGTACATTGTTGGCACAAAAACATCTAGTTTTAAAGCAGTCATAAAAATACGTAGTTTATCAAAGTATTCAAGAAATTTTCAAATCATTTCGCAATAATAGGAGTACATAACAGTTGGCAAGAAAAAATTTGTTATTTCAATGAATTTAAGGTTATAAATAAACTTAATTTTTTAAAGTATAAAAAATTTCAAAACAATGGATAGGCTTATTCTTCAATGCCATACATGTGCTACCTTTTAGTAACTTGACCAGTCCATCAGTCAATCAAAAAGTTATGCGATTTTCCCCGAAGGTACTCGATGACGCTTTGTTCTCTGTAACTGTTAACAATTATTCTGAGTCTGACATCGGCTTCAAAGTATTTTCGACGCTTTACAGGCGACTGGTCTCCATGAATGAATTGCTCATATACCATGTCAAGCCCTTTCTAAACAGCTCGGAATCCGTCTATAAATTCCAAATGTTTGGATGATCCATACCAAATTCGGCTTGCAGTCTTCGATGGGCTTCTTGAGCATAGTTGTTGGTACGATCCACTCCATTCAGTGTCCTCTCATAGACAGACCATGTTTGAGAAGGAAACAATGCACTACGTTGAGTCCGGTTATGATTTTGACGTCCTTTGTGGAAGTCAATAACAGCAATGGCAAGACTGAATACATTTTGGAAAGACAGAAACACCTCAGTCAGCTCAAAAGTCAGACTGATGCGCTCCTTGGTTGCATCTGTATTCCTATATGCCTGTGAATCATGGACCCTCACAGCGGATCTCGAAAGGAGGACACAAGCTGTTGAAATGAGATGCTTTCGAATGTCGTTTGGCATTACATATAGAGATCATGTCACGAATGAGGAAGTGGGAAACAGAATTAAGCAAGCCATTGGGCCCTATGAAAAACTATTGACCATTGTGAAGAAGCGCCAAATGAAATGGTATGGACATGTCCCACGATCAACAGGGCTTGCTGAGACAATCATGTAAGGTACTGTGCAGGGAGAGCAAAGGAGGAAAAGATGGGAGGATAACATCTCAGAGTGGACAGGACTGAAGCTGAGTGACACAGTGAGAGTATCAGAGAACAGATTGGAATGGAGGAAGCTGGTTGTGAGGTCATCAGTGGTGCCCCAACGGTCGGCAAGACTAAGGGATAGATAGATAGATAGATAGATAGATAGATAGATAGATAGATAGATAGATAGATAGATAGATAGATAGATAGATAGATGTAGACGTCCTCAAACCAGTTGAAGATTGGCGTGAGATCCTCCGTAATTTCATTTCCTCCAAAGCAACATCTAAGTCGTCGGTAGGTAATTGGCACGCCTAAACGGCCGGCGCCAAAACGGCTCTGTGCCAAAACGGTCGCGCCAAAACGGAGGCGCCAAAAAGTCACGTACCGTGAATATAATGCGGAGAAGGGCTTGTTTGTCCACAATACACAAGAAAAATAAAGGGGTGCATTCCATTTGAAACGCTGTCAGTTCTTTATTACTGACACATTGTGCTTCTTTCTTCTTCAATCTTAATTTAGATTATATACCTGTCTTTGGTTTCAACGCCTAACATTAAATGCTTTTGAGATGTTGAATAAGACATAATCACATTAGGATGGTCTTGGTTCACATCGATTGAAATTATTTCCGCTGAAAATAGTCCAACATGGACTGCAAGTATTTCTTTGTCCGTGATGTGTCTAGCGGCTTTCCTCTGAACCAGCAAGTAATTTGAAGAACTATACATTTAATGGGATCAGCTTATCTTGTAATTTTCGACAGTGTATCGCAAGGTTTGTTTCTTTGGTTGGGATATCTTACTGATTCAGCTGCACCAACACACTTCACTATAGCTGGTCATATTTTCATATTTCTTTTGCACACATGCTTATTATTTATACAAGAAGGACTAACATACGTTTTAGTGACATACGATGACTAACAAACTTCGGTGTTCTTTTACCGCCACTTGACTCTATCAATTACGAGACGTCTTCCTAACTGGCCAATGATGTGGCGGGAGAAATCGTTAGAGGATGACAGCATTGAAGATTATCAATTAATACTATAAGAGAAATTTCTCTAATTAACGGATAGTCTCTAAATGTATCACAAAGGTCGCTAAGTTATAGTGATCACTAATTATGTTATAAAGTAATTATGTTATAAAGTAATTATGTTATAAAGTAATTATGTTATAAAGTAATTATGTTATAAAGTAATTATGTTATAAAGTAATTATGTTATAAAGTAATTATGTTATAAAGTCTATTTGTGATACAGAGGTTTGTATTTATGTTACTGTGGTGTACAAATCAGAATAAAGTATTGCGGGCATATTTGAGAGAGGTCTCCAGTTGTTCGAGTTCTCTAACTGATATGCGGAGTTCTCTAGTTCAGTCGTAGAGCTTCCTAATTTATTTGGAACGCGAGCTATAAAATTAAATATATGTACAAAGAGCAACCATAGTCATTTGTTTCCGGTTTACCTTTTTAGTAAGCCAAATCTGAGTTATGAAAGTTTGCATGCTATTTATTAACGAAACCACTTATCAACGGCGTCCGTTTTATTTACGTACATATGAGAAAATACATATTTCTTTCATGCAGTTTTGCTTCAGTGTTCTTGATTCTGTCAGTTATATGTGGTATAAAGGGTTGCGAAAGATGCATTCTATCACAGTTTCTATCATTCCGCATTAATATTTAAAGTTTGCTAATTCTTGAAGAAGGGATAAATCAGTCGATTTTTTTCCCCTTTCTGTACCCCTGAAACTGCAGTCGAAAAGTAGAATATGTGATATCCTAATCCTGCATATAATGACGATCTACCTTTCATGCACACCGCCATCCCTTTAGGTCCAAATATTGAACCTGGATAGCATCGTATAATCCAATCATATGATGATGAGGTCAAGATCGGGTTTAGAAAGTATATAAGCGCAGCATCTAGATAGTCTCGTAATATTATTGTGTTATTTGCTTTGCTGCGTCAGTGAACGTACAAGCAAATTAACCTTCCAACTTAAACCTTTTTTCTCTAAAAAAAGATCAAATTAATTCCTTAACATCTAAAGAATGGCAGAGACAAGACCACGTCAGAACTACCATGCTGAAAGTGAAGCCGGTATCAACAAGCAAATCAACATGGAGCTGTATGCCTGCTATGTCTACCAGTCCATGGTGAGTTGCAAAAATATGGCTGCAAGGGCGATGTTAAAGAGCAACACCATTATGTATCAAGTGTTATGTAGTTTGAGAAATTTTTGCATTTTCTGCATTATTGTACATGGTCATTTTTAATTTGTACTTTTTTTTATTACTTTTTATATTTTTTGCGCAATAGATTGTTTCAAATCGCTTTTAAAGAGATAGCTGAATTCTGTATGCACTATACATTATTCTTGGACAAGTTTTAACCCTTTGTAAGTAGATTATTTTGAGATTGACATAGAAAGACTTGACATTGCAATCTTCAGTAACCATTTGTAGTGTTGGATGTATTGAGCAGTAGAGATTAAATTACATCTCGTTTCAGTAAATCTTGCTGTGTGTAGTATGTATCACATTTACAGAAAAGTGTACCTGAAGACAATACATATAACATGATCTGAGCTATGATGTATGAAAAAAAAAAGTTTACAGCCATGTAAAAAGTTTTTAAAATGACTTTTAAAAAGACAAAGATTTAAGCTATTGAGAATCAGAATCCAGTTTTTATTAATGATATGAAACGAGTTTGATAGCTTTTTATTACTGCGTAACGATTTAAGCTATTCAGATTTTTAAGCGTGTTTTTAAAGATGATGTGCAAAAGATTTTGATTAGCATTTTCTCATTTAGTCTTACTACTTTGACCGGGATGATGTGGCCCTAAAAGGCTTCGCCAAGTTCTTCAAGAAGTCCTCTGAGGAGGAGAGAGAGCATGCAGAAAAGTTGATGAAGTATCAGAACAAGCGTGGTGGCCGCATCGTCCTCCAGGATATCAAGGTTAGTAAAAGGAGTCAATTTGTTTGTATCGACGATTGCTGTACATGTAAAGAATATGAACACATCTTAATTGAAAGCGTAATAGATGCGAATTTTGAAACATACATATGATTGCCATCTGTCATTTTATTCACTTGTTTACATAATGTAGCTTTAGAAATTATTTATACGGTGAAAGCCTTGGAGAAGGTTGTATATACCTGATTTAAACAATATCGTTCCCTCTTGTTACCTACACCGTGGGCAACAGAATCGTCTTAACCTCAAAACCAAACCAACAGGAAGATGTACGACCAGCAATCTAATTCTGAAATAATGTTTGATGAAGTCCAACTTAATGAAAATGTTTGTCCCATCATGACAAGGAAAGGATAATATTAGAATATGTAGACACTACTAATTACTTCCCTAATGAACGGTCCACATGCTTATCAGCGATGTACTCTGATTTATTTACAGCATGATTTGATGATTGGATCATTGTCTTTTTGTACGAAGAGCTGTTTCATAAAATATAATAGTGTCAAGCCAGTTGTATTCGGGAGTGGGCACTTGGGTAAAATGATGCACAGGAAAAAATAAAAAAAAGTATCGTATATATTTATTCCACAGTATCATGTAAATATATTAATGCTTTAGACACTTATTCCAGAAGCCTGATCGGGATGAGTGGGGTACTGGACTGGATGCAATGGAGGTGTCTCTCGATCTTGAGAAGAAGGTGAACCAAGCCCTTCTCGACCTGCACAAGGTGGCAGAGTCTCATGGTGACCCTCAGGTGAGTAGTTCATGTATATGAACGATCTCTATGGAGATAACAATGTATATGAATGATCGAGACCTTTGAGTCAGTAGAAAATACTTTTCAGTACGCATTTATATATATTTTTAAACTTGAGACTCCCCACCACATTAGTTTCACTGATCAAATTGTAATCATGACCATGTATACTGTGACATTATAGCGTCAGTCCAGCAAGCATGAGACTACTATGTGTAGATATGGGGTTTCACATTAAATGCCAGCATTTAGATCAGATCACTTAAAAAGTATTATCCTTTAAATATAAGATTATAGTTTTAAGCCTGTGGCCTGGGGATAATCCATTTGTACTCGTAAGGTACAACCATTGAATTGTGTAGCTAGCATGAAATACTGTGTAGATCAAAATTATTAATGGATGTTTGGTCAGTAATCATGCGTTTCAGCTTTACATGTTCAAGTTCCATGTTGGGTTTCAATATGTGGCTAAACTGATTCATTTATTCATTCAGCCAGAACAAGTGGAAATGCTATGTTTATAATGTTCAAAACGTTTGCTTCAAATTTTTGTTTTTGCAGATTTTCATGTCAGATAATCGGATAATTATAATAAAGGCGAGTTACTAACAACATTTTTATAGCAATGTTTAAACTTTGCCTTGTGTTAGTAGTTGCATAATATAGTTAAGGTTGCACTCCGCATCCTTAAATTCGGGTTACAGTAAAATAAAGAGTAAGCAAATATTGACATTAAAACCTCATTTTAATGCTATAGTAACATCAAGTATTTGCAGACCGGCGGATTCTTAAAGTACTGCTAAAATTATGCTTAAATTATGACCTTGTGGAATAAAAGCACCAGTTATGAACAAATACGACTGTTGCAGTCCGATCGGGTATTGGCTTGTTGTTAACTGGCATTAATCAGGACTTTCAGATCAGTTTCGGCAGAGTTCCTTATTTAACTAAAACCGTTTTACATAGGATACACGCCTATATTTATCATGCAGGGACGCCTCCATATCAACCTTACGCTCATATCTATAAATGGTGTCTAACATAAACAAAATTACGATAGTGAAAGTGACAATATGGCACTTAAAATGTTGACAAAATAGAAATTAATTTTCATATTATTGAAAATTTGCAGAAAATACAACAATTAACCCATGTGCGTTTATTAAACATTAGGTTTCGATTTATGCATTGCTTTTTGTGGAAGATTATTTTTGCTGTCACACGAAATTTCAATACAAAAAGTCATAAACATTTAGATTGTGTGATTTGAAGAGATGTAAATAGAATTACCTCCATGGGGTTTGAGGCTCAACCTGAACTAGAGGTCACAAAGGACTAAGTTTACTGCAGTAACATTTTATTTGAATATAATGTTAGCTACATCAGAACTCTGAATGGACGCTTCCAATTTGACAATAGTGGTACTTAACATTTCACTACATATGGAATGACTCACTGAAGATGTATTGCCTGTGTATTGGGTCTGGTATTGGATACAATTATTAATTTAAACCGTTTTAGTGTTGGACCTAAATACATTGAGTCACAGCCCACTTCTGATTGGGATTCCAAATTTCAATTTCTTTACCTTCTATCACTGAGATCGAGTGCGAATTTTCTGGATGATAGCAATGTAATTTGTGCAATATATGGCCATAGACTAGTACCAATATTCGCCACATATGATACAAGATCTGTTTGTGGTTTTACATCGTCCTCTATGAAGGGAAAATTGGCCCACTTGTTCATGTTTTTTTTTGTTTTGTTATTAATGCTTTGTATCAAAACATAATTAGATTGGGGAAATGGTGAAGGTGAAGTGAACATTTTGTGTCAGGTTTAACCAACACAATGTACTCCGAGTTTAGAGCATTTTACCAGAATCAGACCCACGCGCAGAATAGACCCTGTGCATTTATTTGTTCATTTATTTAGGGTACATTTTATACCAACTACACGTGTAGTTGTGCCGTGTTGATTATATGTGGTAAAATTTGGCCATTTGAATTTAGTTCATTCTTGTGGTATGTAGGAAATTATTTATATAGACTGAACCAATAATGAAACTTTTTTTGTATTCTGTGGGCCAGATGATGGACTTCATCGAGCACGAGTACCTAGAAGAACAGGTGAATTCCATTAAGGAGCTTTCTGACCACATTACTAACCTCAAGCGTGTCGGAACTGGACTTGGGGAGTACATGTTTGACAAGGAGACCCTGGATGGTGACAGCTAAACTCGTTCTGTCAAACAAGATCATGCCCTAATCAATCTGATTTCTGTTTATCTTAAGCGAATCATGTTCAAAATTTGTTAGTAACAAAATGAGAACTTTTTGGTGTATACAGGTAAAGATAAAATGATGTAAATCAAAGGGCTGAAAAACTATTTTAACAACATAAACAAGCAGAAAATAAACAAGGAAAATTTGACCTACTTTGTTTTGTTTTTATTGCTGTCTTTGTACACGTTTTGGTGTTTGGAATGATTGTGTGAGCACATGCTTTAAGAGCTTTGACAGGACATGGAATATTTCCATTGAATCCCTTGAAAATGTGAATGTTTACGAGTGCACAGTAGTTGAGAGGGTAGTCGCTTCATATAAGATTAATAAGCTTGAATAACCCTATAATGAGACTACCATATGCCTTACAGTGCCAAGGCACCGAATTCTATATTTTACACAAGGGGTACCTTCTTGCCCACTGTTCCATATTGCTCAATTTATCTCTAGCAGGAGCCCATTTACTAAACTACTGTCTTGAATGTTATTAGCCAATAAACCATCAAAAATAACAAAATGTCACCAATGATATGTAACCAGTGATCATCTGCCAATCCGGAAGTCTCTAGTTGTTGTTGTTGTTGTTGTTATTGTGGGGTTTAACGCCATTTCGCGTCACAAGTTAACCATACATGGCGGTCAGTATGACTGGTTTTATATATATATATCTTATGTGCAATGCGCCAATTTCTAATTGTATCTAATGATCAGTAACGCTTTAGTCACCCTGAAAACATTTGCAAAGGGTATAATTCTAGTAAACACTGACTGACAGCGGTCATTAAATTCAATTTTGGTACTTTTAATTTCGCCGAAGAAAATGAATACATTTTGGACTTTAAAAAATTTACGATCTGGATCGGATTCAGAAAATGTATATATTAATTTCTGTAGTTAATAGAGAAACAGATTATTGTGATGTTGCAGAACGTGAGATACATTTTGTGAGTGTTACTTAGAAAGATTTAGGATGTCTGAGTTTGGTGGGATGTACAAAGCCTTTAATTGGTTGATTGAGTTTCTCTTAAATACCTTATATAAAAGATATCTGATCTCATATGACAATTATCTCCGATTCTAAATTTGACCAAACTCAAGGAGCTATTCAGAAGAAATAATTGCCTTGTTTGACTGTCGTTTTGCCAGCGGCTAATGTGATAAAGTTACTGTAAGAAATAGAAAGGGTATATCAGAAACTTTACAACTTTACGAACTCTTACAAAGCTGATTTATTTTGTCACTGAATACCGATATAAAGTACCAGGCTGCTGTACACACACACACACACACACACACACACACACACACACAAAATGAAAATTGCCGCTACGAAACAGAAATGACCAAAATCATTGTGGCAAATTATTCTGAATTCGGATTAGCCCAGCTAAACATATTTTTTAACTTGTGCTTTTGACATACTAAAATGGACGGTGTTAATAAAATTAAAATATTTATAAACATGGCTATGACATTGCTACATGTATTACTGAACATGAAATAAGGAAGCCGCATCAATAGTATTATACTTTAGCCGGTTTTGGAAAACATTCCAAATTACCGTTAATCCACATATATGGGAGAATCCTAAATTTATACAGAATTAACGTCCCATCAATGCATTATAACTTATGTACATGTTCATTCCAATCCTGGATAAAAGTCTCAAAGTAAATATGTAAGTTTTATGCCAAGGGAATACAGTGAGGAAAAGTAGTAATCCTACAGTTCGCATGAGAGCTATATTTTGTGATATACAAATTGCGGTGTACAGAAGAGTCATTGGAAACTTGAAATACGTTTATCTAGTTTCGGATACGAATCAGTTCATGTAGCCAGGTAAACAACGTACATTTATGATATGAACGTCTGCATTGTGAATGATAGATCGGAAAACTGATACCCTTAAAATTGCTATTGAAACTGTTTGTTTTTAAAAAAAACAACACACGTATATCTTCAAACTTGTGTACATGAACAAATCTTGATCCTGTGACTAACAATAACACTAGATAGCAAATATGTGTGATGTTGTTTGGTGTCAATACATGTATTTATAGACATTTTAGCAGAGAACAATTAAGAGTTGTTTACCTAATTTAATTCCTGTTGTAGTTGGCGACGATGTAACTAGACTGGTATTCGGATACTTGTAGCCGTAGGCAAAAGCTATTTAGTGTTACTTACGGCCATTCTAAATTTCAAGCCCGATTTTACGTATAAACATTGAATGCAGTTTGATAGCTGTATTCGGACCACCTCTGCTTTTTGTGAAATACGGAATTTGCAGATAAGTTAGGAATGCATCGAATAACGTCATAACTTCATTCATAACTTCTTTGTCAATGGTATGGTCAATCCAAACATAGAAATGGTTCGCAACTTTGAAATCAATCATAAAGATCAAACTCTGAATGTATGTCGAAAGCTGTCATTTATACTACTTCGGCTATTTACGAAATAAGGATTGAACGAGTCTTTTTTTAATATCGAACTATTTTTCTTTAATTAGTAACTTCTTGGTTAATCCTCCAGTCAGTCTAATGATAGAAATAGTCTAAGTAATCCGAAAAGACAGAGCTTCTGTATTTTCTCAAGATAGATTAATGTAGAACAAAATAGTTATGATTTTGCTGTAACATGTTTGAGCCGAGATACATGTACTGCATTGTTTTGTCTTCCATTTTTTGTTAATTTGACTCTTAAAACTGTACGTTCTGTTTCCATTTTGCAATCTTTCTCCAGTGAAATACATTATTTGTTAAATCTTACAAAGCTTGATGTTTTCTCCCTTTCTTTGCCACGATTTATTAGGGCCTTAACTTGTAATTATATATATATATATATATATATATATATATATATATATATATATATATATATATATATATATATATATATATATATATATATATATATATTTCAACCTCATCTTCCACATTTTTCGATTTCCAATGTTCTCAAGTATCGTTTCATTTTTCTGTTTCTCGTAACTTTCGTTGTGTTTAGTTTTTCTTTCTTTCCTTTGCTGGGTATATTTCCCATACCCATTTCGTAATCTGAAGTAACCAGCTCAGCACTATCTGGGATATGAAAGTGCAAGAACAAAAGCTTGGTTATGTGAAACAATGCATATATTTCTTCATAGTCCATCCACAAACTGATTATACTAGATCAAAGTCCAAATCTTCTATCCTGCCGAGTCCTGCTATACTGGACACTACTGTCTTAAAACTAAATCTACCCTTCAAGAATGAAACAATATTTATGTTGGTTAACGCTGATAAATTTCTTACCAATAAATATGAGTGCGGAGGATGGGTGCACTTATTCATTATCTTCTTTTTCCAACTTACAAGAAAATGCCAGCATGCCATTTAAACTATAGTTAATTCTTTATCGCTGACACATTTAGCTTCTTTCCATTTCAGTATGATTTTAGGCCATTTACGTATCTTTATTTAAAACATCTAACATTAGAACCTTTTCAGATGCTGTACAAGATGTAATCACGTCAGGCTTTTAAACAATTTCCTCAAGAGAAATTGCTAGATGTAGGAAAAATCTCTCACTTAAGATCCAACCGTTCCTTTGTTAGTTTGGTGTGCAACCAAAACTGGTTCATGGTGACAAAAGTAAGAACTGTACCTCTGCTATGGACAACTACTGTCACTGCTCTACTTAACGTATCGCAATTATTCTTGTTTGGTTGGATATCTTCTCTGATTCAGCTGCACCAACACAATTCATCATATCTTACTATATTTTCAGATTTCGTTTGCACACCGCCAAACCATGACTATAATACTTTAGTGTCATATGGTGACAAACATTTGAGTCATTTTAGCGCTACTTGACAAGTTCAAGTTCATGACGTCCTCCTATTTGGCCGATGATATGTGTCGGGGATGGTGGACAAGAGAAATCGTTATACGATGACAACATTGAAAAATGTCGAGTCCATACCTTAACTGATATTTCTACAATTAAATTAGAGACGGCTCTAAAGCTTTTAGAGAGGTATCAAATTTTATTGTAGAGGTTTCTGATTATATCACAGTGGCGTGTTATGTATACGCATATGAAATAATAATAAGATTTTAAAGCGGTTTTCCTACATTTTTGTTTTTATATCGTCGGTTAGATGTGATATAAAGGGTTCTGAAAGTTGCATTCTATCACATTTTCTATCATACCGTATTAATAATTCAAGTTAACTAATTATTGAAAATGGCCAGTCAGTAAAATGATCAGGTTAAATAAATAGAACTCCCCTTTCAGTACCCCTAAAGCTGCGGTCGTAATGTAGAATCTGGGACAACATTATCAATAATGGCGATTACATGTACTTGTCGTGCACGCTGTCACCTCTTTCGGTCGTAATGTAGGACCTGGATAGTACTGTGTAATGAAAAAAAAAACACAACGATGACGTTACATCCGGGTAGTAAAGGTAGTAAAGGTATATAAAAGCAGCAGCTCGATATTCGCGCATTATTCTGGAGTTATTTGCTTTGCTGCGTCAGTGAACGTACGAGCAAATAAACCTTGAAACTTAATTTCTTTTTCTAATAGAAAATAAGTATAATTAATTACCATCTAAAGAATGGCACAGACAAGACCACGTCAGAACTACCATGCCGAAAGTGAAGCCGGTATCAACAAGCAAATCAACATGGAGCTGTGTGCCAGCTATGTCTACCAGTCCATGGTGAGTTGGAAAGAAAATGGCTGCCAAGGCGATGTTAAATAACATTACTCTTAAGTTTCAAGTCTTATTTAGTTTGCTAGCCATGTTTGCTTAATTCGCAATTTATGTAGTATTACATGGTCAGTTTGAAATTGTATTTCGTAAAGCATATCATTCAATATCGCTCCAGTTGAACAACATTGCATTTTTTTTACGTACGATCGATTTAACACGATCGTTAACACATTGGTCACGGTTACAAGTCGTACCTGGTGTTCAAATAATGTATTAATAGGTAGTGACATGTTGATCTATTCTAACCATGTGTTTATCTAGTTCAGTGGCAGAGCATATAATAAAAGTATATGCACCTGAACTAGACAGCCATCAAAGCGAACATGGAACTGACTTGAGAAAACACTTGGTGTAAACTTGTTAGATTACAACGAGGCTTTCAGAGTTACTGATGGATGTAATTTTGCACTTGATAAAAGGCGGCATAAATATGCATGTTTGCGTAGTACATTCTTCGCAAGGCATCTTTTTGAAAGAGGCATCTGACTTCAGTATGCACTAGCCATTATTATCTAACAAGTTTTGTAGATAGATTATTTGGGATAGGCACAGAAAGATTTCATATTTAATTTTTAGTGACCAATAATACTATTGGAAGTATTGACTACTAGAGATTAAATAACTTGCTACAAATATTTCTCTTTTCAGTACGTCTTGCTGTGTATAGTTTTATTAAGTGTATTTGAAGACAGTACATGTTAACGGATTTGAACCAAGATTAATGAAATAAAATATCAACATCCATGTAAAGAACATTTTAAAATGAATTTTAAGATATTTTAAAAATCGTTCAAAAAGGCAAATATTCAAGCTATTAAGACTCAGAATCCTGATTTTCAGAATGATAAACAAAGATTTTGATAGCATTTTCTCATTTAGTCCTACTACTTTGACCGGGATGATGTGGCCCTGAAAGGCTTTGCCAAGTTCTTCAAGAAGTCCTCTGAGGAGGAGAGAGAGCATGCAGAGAAGTTGATGAAATATCAGAACAAGCGTGGTGGCCGCATTGTCCTCCAGGACATCAAGGTCAGTAAAAGAGTAAAGAAAAAATTATGACACTTTCTATAGAAGGCAAAATATGCACACGTGTAGATTGAAATAGTAATTTGAAGCAAAGTATGACACGTCCACATGCATTCTTGTTGTCATTTTATCCACTTGTGTACGCACCGCTCCGGTTGCCTAGTGGTTAGCCAGTCCGCTGCGGAAGCGAGATATCGTCGCTTCGATATACGACCGAGTCATACCAAAGACTTACACAAATGGTACTAATAGCTGCTTAGCTTGGCGCTCGGCATTAAGACGTTAGCGTTAGGACTGGTCAGCCTGGTGTCAGGATAATGTGACTGGGTGGGACACCATGGTACATGTCTGCGGCATCATGATCCAGTGCTAGACATCACCATAAACTACCTCACTGCAGACATCGTAACAATATGACTGGAAACATTTTAAAGCTACCTTACCCCCCCCCCCCCGACATACACACACACACGACACGTGGCTTTAGCAATTGTTTATCTGGCTCATGCTTTGGAGCAAGTTGCATGTGCCTGCTTTAAACAATGGTGTTCCCTCTTGTTATTTGCATTGGGGGAAACATAAGTGTCCAAATCTTAAACCAAAGCCA
This sequence comes from Unio pictorum, assembly GCA_030141615.1. Lineage (NCBI taxonomy): Eukaryota > Metazoa > Mollusca > Bivalvia > Unionida > Unionidae > Unio > Unio pictorum. The sequence continues at coordinate 4,418,923 of JARLTB010000061.1, forward strand.
ACAATATCTTTGGAATGTTAGAAGCCTACGGCCCGCAATGTAATTCTGAAATAATGTTGGAAACTATCCAACGAAATGAAAACTTTCATCACATCATGACAAGAAAAGATTATATTAGATCATTTAGTCACTACTAATGTCAACCGCTCCGGTGGCCTAGTGGTTAGAGCGTCTGCCCCGGAAGCGGGAGGTCGTCGGTTCGATCCCCGGCAGGGTCATACCAAAGACTTACAAAAATGGTACTAACAGCTGCCTCGCTTGACGCTCAGCATTAAGAGGTTAGTGTTAGGACTGGTCGGCCTGGTGTCAGGATAATGTGACTGGGTGAGACATCATGCTACATGTCTGCGGCATGATGTCTCAGTGCTCGATATCACTATAAACTGCCTCACTGCAGACATCGTAGCGATGTGACTGAAAAATTGTTAAAGCTACGTTAAAAATCCTAATCAAACAAGCAAACACTACTAATGTCCTCCATAAAGAATAATCTACATGTACAAGAACACTGTAACACAATTTCTATACAGGCTGGGGTGATGATTGTATCATTTTCTTTTCGCACCAGGTGACATTTGATAACATGCAGTTTTGCCGAGCTAGTTGTATTCGGTATATGGGCACATGGATGAAATGATGCTCAGGAAACACATTACTAGTATATTGTGCAGTTACTCCACATTGTCACGTAACTATTTTAATGCATTATAATCTGATTCCAGAAGCCTGATCGGGATGAGTGGGGTACTGGACTGGATGCAATGGAGGTGGCTCTGGATCTTGAGAAGAGCGTGAATCAGGCCCTTCTCGACCTGCACAAAGTGGCAGAGTCTCATGGTGACCCCCAGGTGAGTAGTTCAAGTATATAGACGATCTCAATGGAGATCAATATATCTACAAATGATCAAGACAATTGAGCCAGTAAAAACAAATCATGGGAGGACACGAATTACAAGGAAATTGGGACCTCAATCTAACCACACTAGTCTTGATAATCATATATGCAATATAACCATTTTACTGTGAATTGATAGCCTCAGTACACATGCAACAAATCGGAAACTATCTAATGTGTACGATTGTGCCCTTTTAAATTCAATGCTAGTGTTTAGATCTGATCAATTATAGAAAGGTGTATACTTTATATTTTGGATTATTGTTTAATATATGTGGCCATAATATAATGCATTTGTACTCGTAAGGTACAACCATTGCATTGTATAGTTAGCATGAAATACTGTGTATTTTAAATTTATTAATGGCTGTTTGGTCAGTAATCATGCATTTCAGCTATACATGTTTACGTTCCATGCTGGGTTTCAATATGTGGCTAAACTTATCCCTTTGTCCATTCAGCCAGAAGAAAGGCTTCAGAGTTTTGTATCCCATGAAATTTGATGAAATAAAAGTAAACAATGTTAGGATTTGTGAGTTATAGAGACCTAAATAAAATTACCTACATTTGGGTTTCGAACTAAAACTGAACTGAAAGTCACTATGGTCTTAGTGTACTTCAGTAATATTTTAGTTGAATAGAATGGTTTTCTACCTAGATAGGAACTTTTGAAATTTTTTAATGCCCGTTTTGAAATTTGACAAATAATGGTACTTGACATATCACAACACCATTATGAAAACTGGTTGTAAGTTGCAGCAAAATATGGACTGCAATACTGAGTATATTTAGTCAGAGCATCGGGTCTGGTATTGAATAAAATTAATCTAAACTGTAGTAGTGTCGGACTTAAATACACGGAGTTAGTCTACGTCTGATTTCATTGCTATATGAAATTGCAATTTTTCACCTTCTAGCCTTGGGATTGTGTGCAAATGTTTTGCAGGAAATTTGTACATAACAATGTAACTTTGCAATTGTTGATACTAGTTTGTCACCAATATTCACTACAGATCAAAACGTATCTATTGGTGGCTTTACATCTTCCACAGTGAAGGAAAAATTGACAAGCTTGTTCATGTTTTCCTTTTATTATTTATGGTGTTTATATCGCTATATAGTTGGAAGAGGTGAATGGACTGGAATCAAAGGTAGGGGAAGTGAACATTTTGAGTCACGTTTCACCAAAATAACCTGCTCATGGGGAGACCATTATGCCAGAATCACCCCACCCAAGCACGGACCCTGCGTATGTGTCTGTTCATTTAGATATTGTACATTTTAGAGCATTTAAACATGTAGATTTACCATATTGCTTTTTATATATGATGAAATCTGACCATTTGAATTTAGTTCATTTCTGTGGTATGTAGGAAATTATTTATATAGACTGAACCAATAATGGAACTTATTTTCTTTTCTGTTGACCAGATGATGGACTTCATTGAGCACGAGTACTTAGAAGAACAGGTGAATTCCATTAAGCAGCTCTGTGACCACATTACTAACCTCAAGCGTGTCGGAACTGGACTTGGGGAGTACATGTTTGACAAGGAGACCCTGGATGGTGACAGTTAAACCCGGTCTGTCAAACAAGATGCACCCTAATCAATCGGATTTCTGTTTATCTTATGCGAATCTTGTTCAAAATTTGCTAGTAACAAAATGAGAACTTTTTTGGTTTATAAAGATAAAATGATGCAAATCAAAAGGCTGAAAAACTGTTTTAACAACATAAACAAGCAGAAAATAAAAAAGGAATATTTGACATACTTTGTTTTGTTTTTATTGCTGTCTTTGTACACGTTTTGGTGTTTAATAAAGGAATGACCGCGTGAGCACATGCTTTTTAGAGCTTTGACAGGACATGGAATATTTAGCCTTGAATCCCTTGAAAATGTGAATGTTTAGATCGAGTGCACAGTAGCTGAGAGGGTAGTTGCTTCATATAAGATTAATAAGCTTGAATAACCCTATAATGAGACTACCATATGCCTTACAGTGCCAAGGCACCGAATTCTATATTTTACACAAGGGGTACCTTCTTGCCCACTGTTCCATATTGCTCAATTTATCTCTAGCAAGAGCCAATTTACTAAAATACTGAGCAGCAGAGGGGGCGAATCGGACAACGTTTTTAAACAAGTTTTCAATGGATTAAGGCTTAAAACCCTATCAAACCAATGAAACGGGCAAAAAATCAATGAAATCAGGCAAAAAAATAATAATGAAAAATCAATGAAACAGGCAAAAAATAATAATGAAAAAATCAATGAAATCAGTCACACAAAAAATAATGAAATCAAAAAAAAAGAAAGGGGGCGAATCGGACAACATTTTTGAACAAGCTTTCAATGGATTATGGCTTAAAACAATGAAATCAGGCCATAAATCAATGAAATCAGGCCAAAAAAATCAATGAAATCAGGCAAAAAATCAATGAAAAAATTATGAAAAAATCAATGAAATCAAAAACATGATCCTGAATGGTTTTCAAAATGAGTAAAAACTTTTCAACCGAATATTTTATCAAGTCCTTAGGACGAAAATCACTACGACTTTACAAACAGACTAATTTGTAAAACTTCGTCTTGTGAATCAATCAGATTATTAGACTGGTCAGTAAGTTTAAAATTAATTCTGGTTAATGAATTATTATGACATCGCATATAGACTGGATTCACCGGGGATTCAATAATTAGAAACCCTGGAGGAGCTGTTGGTGCAAATGAATACAAAATATATCCTTGCTGAGCTTGATTTGATCGTTCTAAATTTATTTGATAGCTTCCTTCGATAACATCACACACTAAATTGAGCGGTATCACCGATGAAATATTCACATTGAACGGAGCAATATGCCTGCCAGCACCATTTGGGTCATTATTATGTTTGAGGATTTTTATTTCCGGTGATGCTGTTTTTTTCCACGAATCATGAATTATTTTAAAACCGATATCGATGGCATCATTGAGAAATTTTTTTAGTTCTGGTACGTTATATCCCGGTAGTTTGAATGTTGGAATATCTTTGACGGGGATTTTATAGTCTGTTGCAAATTTTGTTCTCGATGTGGGATTATCGTCATCTAATATATCCTGAATAATTTTTAAATTAAATGTTTCCATATCGTCGATAATTTTATTGCATATTTCTACGACGCTGATAAATTCATCCCGGGTGAGAGAGCCGGATTTAAGAGATATTAAGAACAGCGAAAAATCATTATTCATTGCTGTGAAATTTTTAACGATTTTAGATTCGTCAATAAAATGATACCCTTGCAATAGTCCACACACACCCCACACACTATGTTCGTATCCGAGACCAAAAAAATCTATAGTGATTTGGTGATCTTCATAACTCTTTATTGGATTATAAGGTTTTATCCTGTCTGTGATATAATCGGTTTTTTGTGGTTCTGGTAAATCAACGGTTTTTCCCGGGGGTGGTAATTCAGGCCATCCTAGTACGGTCCTTATTGAGCTTTGATAAATATCTACGACATAACCATCTGTGCTTATCTCAATGGCAGATGATAGTGTCGGCTCATGAACCGTTATAGCTATTTTTGATTCTTTTCCAGTAATCGATTTTATTCTACGTTGCAATTCAGCATTGATTTGTTCAATTTCGTATGACCCTGTTGGTATCGAAACAACGTTCCAGTCTGGGGTTCCGTCGGGTTTATTCTTATTTGTAAATACCAGTGAATTATTGGGTTGTTGACCACCAAATGATTTTGATCTGATATTAGGCCAACTGTGGTATACTCGTAATTTTGCTAACGCGATTTCCTTCACTGGGACCGGAGAGGGGAAATTTACACTGAATTCTGGATTCGTTGATGTTATTGAGATCATGCTGGTTTGTACTGGGTTTGTGTTCTCCACTATTTGTTGAAGTAATTCCATCTGTGTTGTCATTGTTATTATACTCATGATGTATTTCTAATTTTGATATCGCGGAATCATATATATCTACCATCGCTGAAAACTCACTCTCTGATATAATTGTATCATCGAGAGATGACGATATCAATGAGGATAATTGCGAGTATGCAGTGGACACAACATGAAATTGAATTATGTAGTCTTGTAGTTTCCGTTGGCTGCATGATGATATTTTTTTTGTTATTATTGAAATTATTCCCGCGATTGTTGTTGCCGCAGAAATGCAAATTGGAACAGCTATCGGGGCCATCATTGTCACTGAAGACAGTATAATACCAGCTCCGGTGATTACACCACTCACAGCATACACAGTAACATCAATTGCGGTAATTCTCCTGCGATATTTTTTAATTTTCATTGCATACTCCTCAGACAGGTTTTTGAGTCTAGTTTGAAATTCTCTGACCTGATCATAGCGATATTGCGATGATGAAATCATTTTTATTTTAAAAACGCTAGCGTTTTCAATTACGATTTCAATTGAAACCGTTAGTGAAATTGCTTTGCAATTTTCAACTTAAATCCGCTACAAATTCCACATACCACGTTGTTGAAACCCTAACCAAATTTTTATCAGTAGCTGTTATCGTGAACTTTTCAGTTGTATTCTTGTCGATGATGATCGTTGAAATCGTATTATTGACCCCGGATGAACTGGACGATGAAATATTAAATTGAGTCAATGGTGTTACTAGTGTTAATCGATAAATACCCTTAACGGTTGCAGTGATATCTAATTTGTTGTTTGTAGGTGTCCACGCAAATGATCCGTGTTGGATCGTGTATACTAAGTTGTTGGTTTTCTCATGAGGAATTTTTGTTTTTTCAATGACTGTTATCATCCTCGAAAAATCATTTTTGATGGCCTCGGTGAAGATTTTCGTCTCATCGATGGATTTTTTGATATCCGGAAGTTTTAGTTCAATTTTATCGAATGTAGTTCCAATAAATTTATCAATGATATTTCTACGAAATGAGGTAAACTGTTTTATGTGTTCTTCGGTTTTAGATTGAAGTGCTGTTAGTTCCAACACAGAATTTTTCAACTCATCGTTGAGAGTTTTAAATCGATCTGTAATCGTCGAAAAAAGTACGCCTGGTTTGAGTTTACCCTGATCCGAAAATAACGCGATAGTATTCTCGATTGCGTTTCGTTGTTTAATCAAAATATCATCCAACGACACATCACTGGTTTTCAATTTACCCTGTTTGTCTTGAAATACAACTATTTTGTTCGGGTCAACACTTGTTAAGTTCAACGTCTCAGCGATTTCATCTTCGATTATTTTTTTTATATCCTTGATAGAATCACCGGTTGCAGTGCCATCGGGTTTGGGTTTCAAAGATCTCCCCCAAATATCAATCATGATATTTTATACATCTCTCTCTAAAATCGTTTTTGACGACTCCGTCGTTGCCAGCGATTACTAGTGTATTCATTTACGACAATGTGTGGTGGTTTTCTAGATGCTGAAATAGCGTTAAGGACATTTAATACTTCGCTGCCACATATTGGTGGATCATTCATTTGTTGTGTTGGTATCGTAGAATACCAAGTCTTCATTGGAAAATTTTTTATGTAACGCATAAACTCTTTTGGCGGTGCTAATCCATATGAATCAAAATAGACAATCCCACGTGGATCAATAGCGTATGCAACCCAGTGAGTTCCGGGTCCTGTGCTGTTATCGAGATTAATGATACCTGTTTCAGTGTTGTTTTGTTGATGTGGTAACTGATCTTTCATAAAAACACCTCTGAAATTTTTAATGGCTAGATTTTTAGCAGCATCCATTAAATCAAAATTGGACATAGGAATCGAAGATTTGGGAACCATCGGTTCCTCAATTAATAAACCGGTCCTAGTCTCAGGCCTTTTCCGCTGTACCATGAATACGGGGTTCCTGGTAGTCTTAGACATTTTCCGCTGTACCATGAATACGGGGTTCCTGGTAGTCTTAGACCCTTTCCCTTTTTTTATAACCCTGTCCAGATGCCTTCTTTAGTGCCATTCCTGCTGCAGTACCAACGGCTCCTAACGCCGCTGCTTTAGCCACTGCTGGGGCTGCTGCTGCAATCAAGGCCGGAATTGCAGCTAACAATGGAAATATACCGCCTGTTTTAATTATATTTTTGATAGCAGCCGCAGAAAGAGTAATCTGAACGCCTTTTTTTGCTACAAGTGCATCATTGAAGTGTTTTATTTGACGAGTTGTCAGCGATAATTTATTTGCACCACCAGTCATTTGATTAGGTTTCAACGTGATTGTGGTTCCACATTGCTTAGCCGATTCTGATTGCAATTTTTTTAATTGACCGGGTGTCAAAGACACATTGATATTACTATATGACATTATAGATAATAGATTGATTCTAAATCGTTTACAATTTCAATCAAAGATTTTCTACTGGGGCATCTACCACTCTCATTCTTCCTCCAACACCTTCAAGTAACATTGATTTATCACTAAGAATGACAGCAACTGCTCTATAATTAGCAATAGCACCAGGACGAGTCATATTAGCTCTAAAATGTATATCAACAACAGATTGTCTTGTTAAATCAAGATGTTCCAGTGAAAAGTAATAAATCCGATAGAGGCTTTTAAAATCCAATTGTGATATTTGTAGACCGGTATCCACATTTTGATCACGTGCCATAAATGACAACAACCTATGATACACGCGTGCAATATGATTTTCGGTGTAATTAAGTTGTACATCTTCAGATGGTTCCTGCTGGCCGTTTATTCTCAGTGAGACGTCTTTAACACCTAATTGATCAAATATCATATGGCTGGAGAGTTGATTGCCAACTCGTGTGGTATCATGTAACGCAATAAATATATGACGTGGTGCAGAAACGCCTTGTTTTGATGCTAGATTCCACGTGAATAACCCGTTCAGATTTGATTGCTTCACATCTGTACTCACTGATAACCAACTCAACAACGACTTTCCTCCTTGGTCCATAAATGATAGTAATCGTTCTTCTGCAGTAATTGATGGAGTCAACATTGGCATCCACAATGATATTTTTGTTAAATTGACTTTACCAGCATCAGCATTGGGATTTGCATTGTCTGCTGGAATCCTCCAAATTGCGTCATTATCATCACTTTTTCGTACAAGCGATACTGTATGCTTCGCCCCGTAGATACCTTTTCGGACATTTCTACAGAATCCAAAAATATGATGCAGTGGAATTGCGCATGAAAATGATTTACGCCCTAATCCCAACATTGAAAAACGTGTTGCAACTCCTAGATTGAAATTATCATCGTTGTTTATAATCATATCTTCGATGGCAGCAGCAGCACCAGCACGATCATTTGATCGTCTTACAACAAATGGATTTCTTCCAGCGGTATTTTTAACATCTTTTGCAAACATCATAGAAGGTCCTGCTGATCTTGTATAATCATCAGAATATCTCGCTAACCCGATTATTGTTGTAGCCACATCAACATCACGATCTATCGACTCAATTTCTTTTCCATCAATGAGATATCTAGCACTCTCAAATAACGCCATAATACCATTATTGACAAAACCGACTTGAGTACCAGCTGGATACGGTGCTGGTACAGCAGTAGTATCAGCAGCTGTTACAAGTTCTCCTTCTACTTCGATAAATGCTTCACAAGGCAAAAAGTATTTACTGGTATCATGGACTTGAAGATCAATTCTTGATCGACTATTTGAGTCTATGGCATGATAGGCGTAATATTGATAATCGCGTACAGAATCATCCTTGCCAACTGGGGCGTCTATATCAAACGCTGGATCATGTGACTTTTTGAACATTTTATTCTATTTATCAGAGTCTAAATCGCGATTTTCCATTTCATCGTCGTAGTTTTTTAAAGCCACTTCCTGCTATCATATTTGCAATATTGCTTTGGTCGGGAGTCACCTTCGACGCTAATTTTTCATCTACTGCGTTATTTATAATTTTACTAACACTTGCAGGCATTTCCGCTGTAGACGGTAACGGTTTCTTTTTTCGTCTCACTAATGATGTTAATTTATTCTTCGCAGTTGAAAACGCTTTTCCCGCAAGATCTCCAACAGCACCAATACCCTTATCACGAATAACATCAATGGCTTTCATTGATAATTGTTTAGCTAACGGCATCACTTTTGGGGCCATTCTCGCAAAAAACCCTGCAATGGTATTACCTAAACCATCTCCGTAGTATGCTCTATAAACTGGAAACGGTGAATTAACTACATAGACGGGGGTTGGTTTATCATGATTGTAGTGTATGATCATTATTATAAAAACACTAGTGTTTTCAATTGTTATTTATTTAATCAATTCAGTCTCGGTGATTAATCACTGTGATACCCACTTTCCGCTAACTCGCCAATGAAATCTCGATATGTTTTGATATCCATGATACCACCTTGAAATAACCGTCTACAGATATCAGCTGCTTCATTAATTATTTCCGGTGAATTATTTCCAGCTCGGAAACCTCCTACAAGAACATCTAATCGTGATATATCATTGATAACACTATCAGGACATACCCCTAATCCACTTCCGCTATAACCAGTTGCTTCATCTAGTTTGTCTGTATCCGTTTCTTGTAAATAATCAAGAGTATCCTCATCAGGTGGTAGTTGTTGTAGTTTTTTAGGCGAGAAAGATATTTTCTTTGCAGGTTGCTGTCGCTTTCTTTGCAATTTTGGCGTTTTTTGTTGTTGTTTAAACTCTTCGTATTGATTATACACTATATCTACCGCATCGATATATTCGATGTATGATGCACTATCTTTCTTAATTTGACTTTTTTTAGCTTTGATTTTATAAAATATATCAGCCCAATGAGCGAAATTCTTAACAAACTTATGATGTTCTGGTTTCAACCATTTTTTTCTGTTTTCATAAGTCGTAACAACAAGCGCAGGAATTTCTGTTGGATTAGTTTTATCAATTTCTGCTAACATTTCCTCGTTAAATCTCACGCGTAAATCATCTACTGTTCTTTTTGATTCCATTTGTTTTGTTTGTTCAGTTTTCGCTGCTATTTTTTCTAAAACAGGGAGAAAGGTCTTTCCTTGTTCAGAGATTGTTGACACTACCTCCTTCGTTGATGTGGTTACTGGTTTAAACAATTCTTCAGACCCCAAAGCAAAATCAGTCTGAAGACTCTGTCGTTGTTGCAGTTTATTCCTGACAGAGTCACGAATTGGTATAAATCTCTTAATTGCAGATAATCGTTCACGAGCCAATCGGGTTGTTAATGCTTCATTGACCATTATTTGAAATCAGAAACAATTTTTCAATTGTAAAACAATTTTCCCACTTTTTTGACATGTAGGATGATTTTTAATACCACCATGGAAGTGTTATTTTGATGTTTTAGCGGCGTTATCATCGATGGGGAAAGTGTCATAATTGCTATAAAAATATATAATACTGACACTTTCCCCACTTTTTGACATGTAGGATGATTTTTAATACCACCGTGGAAGTGTTATTTTCATGTTTCAAGGGCATTATCATTGATGGCGAAAGTGTGGAAATTATATAAAAAAATAATTAATACCACACTTTTGCCATTTTTTGACATGTCGGATGATTTTTAACACGATCATGGAAGTTTTATTTCATCCTATAACAGCTTCTATCAGGTATGGGGAAAGTGTCATAATTGCTATAAAAATATATAATACTGACACTTTCCCCATCACAGACATGTCGGATGATTTTTAACACAGTCATGGAAGTATTATTTTGATGTTTTAACAGCTCTATCATCGATGAAGGAAGTGTCATAATTGCTATAAAAATATATAATACTGACACTTCCTTCATTCTATTTTGATCATCCATTAACGGCCCATCACTGATTTTGTCATTTTCAATCAAAAAGTGCTAAAAAAAATGAAAATCTTTTGAGGGTCGATTTCAATCAAAAAATGATAAGGGGTCAGGCAATCAATGGTCGGGTAATCAAAATTGAATTAACGCCCGTAGGCTTCTAATTTTAGAGTTAACCTCCTTTTTCAATTCGTATTCGTTACCTAATTCTTTTCGTATTCGTTCTACGATAGTATACAACGGAGCGAAAACACTGATGTCACTAGAAAATGCAAGAGAGTCCTTAATAGAATTCTGAATTCTTTTGATGAGTGCATATTTCTTTGGTAGCATATACTTGTTAGTGCTAACTCCGTATTCTATATCCTGAAAATCCGACTTGATTTGATCAGGATTTAACCCATCTGATAGTTCAATATCATGACTTTTCAATTTTAAAATTTCAACTATGATGCTATTCATGTTTTCAGAATTCATTATTCTATAACAATGACATATCTCTAATTGAAAAATATGACGTATCAGACATAACTAAATTGAACTTTCTGTCCGGTCTTTTTTGAAATGGCAGATCGATAAATCCCCTCTGCAACTTTTCGTACAGAAGATCGACAAATATTGAAAAATTTACCGGCTTCATATATTGATTGAAATATTTTTTCTTCGTTAGTTATTGTATTCAAAGATTTTACTGGTTTCGCTTTTTTCGAGTTTTTCCCAGTCTTTCCTCGTTTGGTATTCTCACTCTGTGTGATAGCTTGCAGATTTGATAAAGAATTATTCTTTGGATTGGAATCCTTGTGATCAATAACAAGACCATCCTCAATCAATCCATTGAAACATTCAAATATGAAACGATGATTGTGATATTTCTTCTTTCCAGCGCTAAACATCAAATACCCTTGATTAGTCACAACACCGACCGGTTTCTTCAGTCTACAGTGTCTGACAGTACCATCACTGGATGCTTCATAATTTGTAATCACAGGGTGTGGTCTGAATTCTTGGTTCATTCGTATACTAATACTATTGTTTGTCTAATTCATTGTTTGGTTTAATGATTACATCACTGGAGAATCTTTCGATGTAGTCTTGGGGGGTTCTTATGATTTTGTCAGTGACGTTGTCAGGGTCAAAGACTTTGTCAGCGTCATAATTTCTGATTGATTGTCCATTTTTTATTCTTTTATCATAATAACGCTTCAATTCCCTGTATCGCTTACCACCACAATTCAGACATAACTGCGATTTTCCCCTGACCCCAACCCCGCATCGAATACAAGGTAACGGGCCAAGACTTCCACGTCGAAAGCTTTGCATATGATACCCACAGAACTCCTTTCTGCATGATTTGTTACACGGTGTCGTCGATCCAATCATAAGCCATTTGCAGTGATTCATTATACATAAATCTTTCATTTAAATGCTTGTTTTAATTATAGCATGAAGGAGTTAAGGAGATTGCCTTCGAAAAATGCTAAATTCAATACTGATAAGGAGTTTAAGAGATTATTGAAAATTAATCCTAAATTTAATATCGATAAACCCAATAAACGTCAAAGAGACGGAAATATGAAAGAGTTTAAGAGATTATTGAAAATTAATCCTAAATTTAATCTCGATATACCCAAAAAACGTAACAAACGTCCAAGAGACGGAAACAAAATTAATCTCAAACGTCCAAGAGACGGAAACATGAAGGAGTTTAAGAGATTATTGAAAATTAATCCTAAATTTAATCTCGATAAACCCAAAAAACGTAACAAACGTCCAAGAGACGGAAACATGAAGGAGTTTAAGAGATTATTGAAAATTAATCCTAAATTTAATCTCGATAAACCCAAAACAAACGTTTAATAGACAGAAACATGAGGGAGTTTAAGAGATTATTGAAAATTAATCCTAAATTTAATCTCGATAAACCAAAAAAACGTAACAAGAAATTACCCTGGAAAGATGCTCAATTCAATCTTGATATAGTTTCTAATACACCTAAGTATACAATTCTTGATAAACCCATCAAAGACTGTTTTAATGAATTCAAGCGTGATGGAGCATCTTATTGTTGGTGAACATTTCGAATACGAGGCGGTGTTGACGCTACCATGAATGATCAAAAAGCAGCAGTGATAATTTCACGTCTTGGGAAAGAAAGAAATATTTTTCGAATAAAATTCATTAACCGCGAGGATGAAAAATGGATTATTAGGGATAAATTTGAACCCATTCTCAGGGACAACAAAACTGTCACTGTGAATCAGGATTCCAAACCAGGAATTTTGACTGGAATTGATATCCCATACTACGTTAGATCTTATCCTGTCACAGCAGTTGTTTACGGGATATATCAGCTCAATGAAAAACCTGATATTGCAAAACTAGCACCCATGAAATATTCGACAGGGCTCAATTGTGTAGCAGAACGAATAATGGAACACTTCACAAATGCGTCCCGGGGGAATAAACTAACTGATCTAAGACGAAAAAAAATAACCGAATGGGAATTAACGGTAAAAGAGAATAGGGCAACAATTCAAGATATAACCAAATTAGAATAATCATTAAGATTTCCAATATCAGTAAGGACAATCACCGGAGAAGTATTATACGAATCGAAATATCAATCAAAGGGAGCTCCAATACAGATTATTGATCATAACGAACACGCGTGGTCATCTGCAGTAACAATATTCCCACGGGATAGAACCGTAAAATATATCCCCAAAACTCTGTTTGGAACCGAAGAGTTTTTTTCAGAGCAGAAATTATTTGATGCTATTTACCATTTGAGTAAAAACGATCCTGTGTCAATGTGGCTATTTCATAGCACTTCAGACGAGGAATGTAGATTTGATCAGTTTGTAAGGCCCAACGGAGAATTGTACCGTACCGAAGAACTGCATAATCAAATGAAAAAACTAGCTAGTGAGTTTTCTCCAGAGAGTTCTGGGGGGGGGGGGGGAAGACAACGATCAATTATTAGCAAACTGTTTTACACTACCATCAATTGCAGCACATTTTGCTAGAAAGAAAAACGCGTGGAAACCAACACGAAGTGAGTATTTATCAGATGTCAGATTGTCCTGTCTTGAATACAGCCATGGAGGGTTATGGAATACAAAATACACCGCTGAAACCGTTGTTTCCGTTGATATGATTGCGTGTTATCCAGGAAGTTTTCTTGGGTATGGAGAATGCGAGAAATATTTTAAACGATTTGGACACCCCACACACGAAATGACCCGTGTTGCTATTAATGGACCACTGCCTGATTTTGATTTAACCGGATTCGCTCGTGTAGTATCATTTGAAATGGCTGAAGGACTTCATCCGTGTAGTTATCTTTGGATTGGTAAACACATGTCTGAAAAACACTGGATGCCAATAGTGTTATTACGGTATATGCTTGATTGTAAGATGTTAAAATCATTAATTGTCAGTGAAGCAATTATATCCTATCGAGCACAGAAATCAGTCTGGTTACCACAACCTGATCTAGAAAAAATAATTAGTGAACAGCGAAAACTGTTTCCTAATTTTAATGAACAACAAATCATGGATTGGTCCAAACAGTTATTTGAAATCAGAAACAATGAAGCAAAAGATCTCAGTAGAAGAATAATCGGTAAATTCACTCAGGGTGGCAAATATGACAATACAAGATATTCTTCACGATTGATTATAGACAATGCTGAATACGATTTTGCAATCGCGGATTTAACAAATAAGGGCTTATATGTCAATCGTAAGGACGCATTTCTGTCCGATGGAACCAAATTGGGTACAATTGTTACCTACAATGATGGATACAATCCGCAGTACACACATTTGAGAGCTTCTATGCTTGGTTATGCTTCTATTAATCTGTTTTCAATGATCAATAAATTTCCCAACACAGCAGTTAGAGTTGCCACTGATTCATTTTACATAAATAGCAAAATGGCTGATTTTAAGGCTACTGGTAACGAGAATTGGGGGTCATGGAGAATTAAGAAGGAAATGCTTCATGATTATATTCAATTAACAGATGTTACAATTGAAAATAATTATTTAGAAAGCAATCAGTGTTCAGAATTTTCTAATGCACCACCGATTTCTGATCCAATATGCCGGTATAAAACAGTTTATTTAAACGGCTGTGGTGGGTCAGGAAAAACAACCCGGGCAATTGAGTTATTTCGTGTTTCCAATCCAAATATGATTGTACTAACACCAACTCACAGACTTGCAAGAGAAATGATACAGAGAGGGGTAAATGCCTGCACTTATCATAGTTTTTTCCGATGGAAGGGGGATAAATGGACTCCTGAGCGCATGGGAGAGAAATTTATTCCTGAAATTATCATTTGGGATGAAATAGACACAGTGTCAGAAGATGTATTAAAAATATTTCTTGAGTGGTTGTTATTGAAAAATACGAAAATCGTCATGTGCGGTGATCACGGCCAACCACCACCATTTGTCGGTGCATCCCCCCATGAATGGCTAAAGGGTTTTGTAGACTATTATGAAGAAATTGATACCGATCATAAATCACTTGATGAAAAATTAAAAGAATTTAAGAAACTAATTAGATTACAACCGGATAGAATCCAGTGTGAAATAGCCCGTGAAATAATTACAGAAACTTCCATGAATGAGTTTTGGGAAGCGTGGAGACCAAATGATTTGATAATTGCAAGTAGAAAAATAGTCAGGGACACACTTCAGATGAAATTATTTGAATTGCATAAACAAAAATTTGCAACACTTCCAGTGCCGTTATGTTATAGGCCATCGGATACACGAAAACAGAACATTGAAGTTGATATTCCAGGACAGCGTGAAAAACAAATTCTGGTATTAAATGATATTGTGCTGGTTGATATCAATGTCGTTGAAGATGCATTGCGTGCTAATAAATCCCCATGGACGCTAGGATACGCAGCAACAATACACTCCTCACAAGGATTGACTATCACAGACACAATTGTTTGGATGGTGGATAATCGCATCGAATGGTCAAATTTAGTCTATCTTTCAGTATCCAGAGTACGAAAAATAAATCAACTTCGAAGAATTGTCCTGACAGAGTCAGGCGATGATAATGACACCACAATGGATGATATTGATGTTAAAATTATTGATAAAAAACGCTCCGGTTACAAACAACAGGACAAAAAAAAAAACAACGAGAATTTGATATTGATGCTAGATTAATAATCACTTTGAAGAAACAACAGAATAATCACTGCGCAAGTTGCAATTGTATAATGCGTTGGCAGCATTCGGATAAGGATCCTCGCCAATTCACCGTAGACAGAAAAAATAACAATCTCGGTCATGTCAGAAAAAATGTGATGTTGACTTGTCTTGAGTGCAATAGACGCAACGGTGCTAGTTAAGACCATGCGGTGGCAATTGAGTATCGTCAGGAATCACTTGTAATTGTTGTCTAGTAAAACCCCGCTGAGGGGCAGTTGAATCCAGTTTATAGATTGGAGGTCTACCCGTAGATCGTGTTATACTAGATATCTTGTGTACAGTAACACTCCAAATAGGATCAGTAGCCCTTTTTCTGCCCCCTTCAAGCTCTCCTGGTTCGTATAAATACCTAACAGTGACATTACTACCAAGAATTGATTCTTTGAAATCTTTTTGTGGTTGTGCGGGTATTGACTTCTTTTTAATCGCGTTAATGGGTTTCATGTTGATTGTTCTAGTAATCTCGTTATTCAGTGCAGTAACCACAGCTGGTAATCTTTTAACCCATTCACGGGATCTTTTTTCTTGGATGAATTCTCTTGCGTATTGATATCCAAATAACCGTTCAGCAAGTGTCCGATTAAACCGTTCTACAATTGCCTGATCACGATGTAGCGCAGTATGCCCCCGTCTGATAGTGACATTATGATTTTTCATTGTTAATAACACTGCACCCTGAAATTCCTTGCCAGGATCAACTTGTAATAGATTTGGCCAGTGCAGAGGGCTCCTTCGATAAATCCTTTCAAATGCAGAAGCCACTTCAGTGGCTGATTTTGTTTTTAACGGTTCTGCTTGTTTGTATCGACTCGCAACATCAACTACAGTTAACGCGTATTTGTAACCACCATCATGCGGCAGAAATAGTATATCAGCCTGATGAACTTCATTAGGAAAGGTCACATCAAAATGCGAGAAATTAATTTGTTTAGGCGGTGGTAGATAAATCTGCCATAGTGCCTGTTTAGATAACCAATCCGCCTCAGTGGTTTTTTTCACTTTTGCAGCGCTAGCGAGTTTATGGATTGCTGATGTACCCCTCCAGTATCCTCTTGGGGAATAATAAATAGATTCCATGTTGTTATTAATTACCAGCACCTAACATCAATTTGCTTTTCATAGCCGATTTTATCAAAAATGAAGCCAATTTTTCTTTGAAGGATTTATCAGGAATAGCATTTAACGCATGAATTAATTTCACATCTGCTAGATGCCTGTGTTGCAGATTATTGCTTTTATAAGCAACATCATGAAGGTGACAGGCCTTATCAATGGCGTTTATTGGTTCTTCACCGGGTCGGGGCTGATTTTGATCATTGAGTCTGATATCTAATCGTGTTCCGGGGCCACAGTAGCTATATCCTGGAAGGTGCTTTTCTCCGGGGTATTTTGCCCATGGGGTTCCAGGGAGTTTAGTTAGCTTGGCTGCGATATCACCTCCTCGTTTTTTAAAAAGGTTCCTTGGGTTTAGAAACAAATCTAAATTTCTTTGTACTACATTGTACGCATTTACCAGAAAGCGCTGATCGGTTATTTTTTGTTGTAATCGTCGTCAAGTCATCTGTGCCAGTACGTTTTTTACACTTCACACAATATAGATCCATATTTTATATATAACATCACGAATGTAATTGATTATTCAGCTACCCGACGACGGGAACCTATTAAACACCATGAAATGTTGCCGAATTCAATTAGAATGATTATAATCGGACCATCTGGAAGTGGAAAGACACAATTGTTACTTAATTTGATAACAAGATGGATGAAATGGGACAAATTGTATTTAATAGCCCCGAGTGTAGACGATCAGCGATGCTATGAAGTGCTCAAGGATTTTAACGAGAAAGCAAAAGAATTTGAAATCGATGATGATATTATTGAATTTATTACTGATATTGATGAAGCCCCTTCCGTGGAAGACATCGATGGAAGTATTAACAATTTAGTCGTGTATGACGATATCATGTTAGATAATCAAAAGAATCCTGCTAGAATATTTTCCCGAGGCAGGCATAAAAACACGGACGTGATATATGTCACTCAACGGTACACACAAATACCAAAAGTGATTCGCGATAATTGCAATCTGCTGTGTGTATTTAACGGAGTTGATACTCATACACTACGAAATATTTGGCAAACTTGGTGCTGCGGTGATATGAATCATAATCAATTTCGAAATTTATTTAGTCATGCTCAGTCAAAACCACACGGATTTGTGACAAAAAATTTAGCAGACCCTCGGACACGATATCGTATCGGACTTGATAAAATATTCGGTTGAAAAGTTTTTACTCATTTTGAAAACCATTCAGGATCATGTTTTGATTTCATTGATTTTTTCATAATTTTTTGCCTGATTTCATTGATTTTTTTTGGCCTGATTTTATTGATTTTTTTTGCCTGATTTCATTGTTTTAAGCCGTAATCCTTTGAAAGCTTGTTCAAAAACGTTGTCCGATTCGCCCCCTCTTTCTTTTTTTTTGATTTCATTATTTTTTTTGTGACTGATTTCATTGATTTTTTCATTATTATTTTTTGCCTGTTTCATTGATTTTTCATTATTATTTTTTTGCCTGATTTCATTGATTTTTTGCCTGTTTCATTGTTTTGATAGGGTTTTAAGCCTTAATCCATTGAAAACTTGTTTAAAAACGTTGTCCGATTCGCTCCCTCTGCTGCTTACTGTCTTGAATGTTATTAGCCAATAAACCATCAAAAATAACAAAATGTCACCAATGATATGTAACCAGTGATCATCTGCCAATCCGGAGGTCTCTAGTTGTTGGTGTTGTTATTGTGGGGTTTAACGCCATTTCGATTCACAAGTTAACCATACATGGCGGTCAGTATGACTGGTGGAGCAGAAACCCTAAAAAACCAGGGAACGTCCACCGACTTACGAGAAGATACTGGCAGGCTTTCTTACGTACCCACGTTAGCCAAGCCGGAGTCTAAAACCGACACAGATAGAGATGAGACTGCGGTGATCCAAAATGGGTCAGCGCTTTATACCACTCGGCTAATTCTCGAATTGTAATTAAATCATAGAGGTCAAAACTCTGCGTTTCTGAACCAAAAACATGTGGGGGAAAATGCTCTACAATTTTGCATTCAGGGTTTATTTCAAGTTCCTTTCGTTGCTTATATTTTTCAAACGCCATGATGGATTTTAGTCATATACATACGTGGGACTATTCATCATATGGTTAATGCCATTTACTTGGTGAGATGCATACCTGACCTTGGGATAACAACTGGGCGTTCGATCTCGTTTCTTAATTTGCTAATATTTCCTAAACCCTGTGATGGATTTTCTGCGCACAATGAAGGACTATAACTATAAGGACCTGTTAGACTGTTAGATCGAATTCTAAACTTTGTTTTCTTTTACATGTATATTTTACGTGTGTTGTTTAGAACTTACAATCAATGTTCAAACTATTTGTTTTCATGTTTATTAGGGAAACCCCCACTTTGGATGTTTACCACTAATCCAATGATAAAGTAAATGACTTCGTCAGTATACGTTCTTAAATAATATATACTTATGTCGATAAAGTTATTATAAGCCCGATTTTCTAATTGGAATGATATACCTAATTACCTGCAGCTGTTTACTGTTTTATTATTTATATTAGCTGTATTAGCATGTTGTTAGTACAGTTGTTATTGAGGTTTAAGTCACGATTGTATGACATAGTGTTGCCCCCCCCCCCCACCTCTCTCTCTCTCTCTCTCTCTCTCTCTCTCTCTCTCTCTCTCTCTCTCTCTCTCTCTCTCTCTCTCTCTCTCTCTCTCTCTCTCCTGTTACTGTCTAATGGTTTAAAGGCAAAAATTCAGAAGTCTTTAAGAAATAGTTCTCCAATAATTATGTAGGTGATATACACTACTTACTTTATTTGGAAAACCATATTTCCAAGCTTACCTTTTTGCAGCTTCGTCATAATTATATATATTATGTGCAATGCACCAATTTCTAAATGTATCTAATGATCAGTAACGTTTTAATCACCCTGAAAACATTTGCAAACAGTATAATTCTAGTAAACACTGAATTCATTAAATTCAATTTTGGTACTTTTAATATCGCCGAAGAAAATTAGAACATTTTGGACTTTAAAAAATTCACGAACTGGATCGGATTCAGAAAATTTTATATATTAATTGCTGTAATTAACAGAGAAGCAGAATATTGTGCTGTTGCATAACGTGAGATACATTTTGTTACTTAGAAAGATTTAGGATGTCTGAGTTTGAATGTTGGAGTTGTCTACATCATCATACTTTAATATTTGCATTGTTGTCTCTAACTGCAGTAGTTGGATTTGTAACTTGTTCCATGGGCATATTTAACACACACACACACACACACACACACACACACACACTGTTTGCTATATATATATATATATATATATATATATATATATATATATACTGTTTCCTAGTGAAGTGTCGAGATAAAGTGAAAGAGAAAGACTCGCTCGCATAACTGAAGGCTGTCTCACTATGGAAGCTTCAGGTTCGATGTCTGTATGTCACAATATAGAGTTTAAAAAATGGTTATATTATTGACATGCATAATTCTTGTAAATGCAGATGCATCTCGACGAACAGTGTCATTGTAGAGGTTCTCATGGACTAGGGTGGGGTGCTACCAGTATTATATTTAATTATTGAAGAAAACCCACCATGGCTAGTTTTTGTTAGAAATTGAAGTAGTGATAGAGAAATACAAAGCTCCGAGCCCCCAGTCAGCGATGCCGACAGTTAAATTACTGAATATACAAAAGGTGAAATTCAAACAAACAACAATTTAATATTATTTAAAAATAGATAGTCATTTATCGAATGGAATTCGATATTCAAAACTCTATAACTCTCCTTTCACTCTGCCAAGTGATGACTTAGTGTGATAGAGTTTCTCCTGTCTTGTGTTCCTACTCATCTGTATTATTCTATTTCTTGACTGATACTCCAGTTCCCCTCCAGTCCATCTAACGTCTGTCTCAGTTCTCTCCTTTTCTTGTCTCCCAGAGACTCAGGAAGAACTGTACTAAGGTATTTCCATTCTGTGTCTCTTACAGCTCCTCTGGCCTCTAAAAGCTTCCTGTCCGAAGCTCTTTTGTAATTCCCAGAATAACAAAGTTTCCCGCTAATGTCGAATGACGTTGGTCAGCTTATAACTTACCGCAAGACGGTTTAGCGACTACTGGAGTTTAGTTTTCAAGATACTAGAGTTGAGCTTGCGATTCCAATGGTGGCCACGCCTTGGCCAAATCCGAGTGGATCTCGATTCACCCATGGTCTACATAAGTAGCAGAGATTGCCCCTCCACGGCAGTCCGTCAAGGGTGGATTTACGACGCCACTTGATGTGTTCGTTTGAAGCCAACATAGGCAATTCGTCACGTACCTGTCAATCTCGGTCCGTCAAAATAAGGCGCCAGTACCGGTTCCTAATTGTTCGCAAGGCTGACATCGTAACATTTATGAATTATTAGCCTCAGGGTCTGGCATATACATGTTGCAATCTGGTTATTGTCTATCTTACTTACAACGTGACAGTCCTTATAGTTTCGAACTCACCTGAGAGGAAGTAATAGAACCACGCCTCAAGGTGGGATGTACAAAGCCTTTAATTGGTTGATTGAGTTTCTCTTAAATACCTTATGTAAAAGATATCTGATCTCATATGACAATTATCTCCGATTTTGAATTTGACTAAACTCAGGGAGCTATTCAGAAGAAATAATGCCTTGTTTGACTGTCGTGTTTGCCAGTGGCTAATGTGATAAACTTACTGTAAGAAATAGAAAGGGTATATCAGAAACTTTACAACTTTACGAACTCTTACAAAGCTGATTTCTTTTGTCACTGAATACCGATATAAAGCACCAGGCTGCTGTACACACACACAAAAAAGAAAACTGCCGCTACGAAACAGAAGTGACCAAAAGCATTGTGGCAAATTATTCTGAACTCTGATTAGCCCAGCTAAACATATTTTTTAACTTGTGCTTTTGACATACTAAAATGGACGGTGTTAATAAAATAAAACTATTTATAAACATGGCTATGACATTGCTACATGTATTTCTGAACATGGAATAAGGAAGTATTATACTTTAGCCGGTTTTGGAAAACATTCTAAATTACCGTTAATCCACATATATGGGAGAATCCTAAATTTATACAGAATTAACGTCCCATCAATGCATTATAACTTATGTACATGTTCATTCCAATCGTGGGTAAAAGTCTCAAAGTAAATATGTAAGTTGTATGCCAAGGGAATACAGTGAGGAAAAGTAGTAATCCTACAGTTCGCATGAGAGCTATATTTTGTGATATACAAATTGCGGTGTACAGAAGAGTCATTGGAAACTTGAAATACGTTTATCTAGTTTCGGGTACAAATCAGTTCATGTAGCCAGGTAAACAACGTACATTTATGATATGAACGTCTGCATTGTGAATGATAGATCGGAAAATTGATACCCTTAAAATTGCTTTTGAAACTGTTAGTTTTTTTTAAGAAAACAACGCACATATATCTTCAAACTTGTGTACATGAACAAATCTTTATCCTGTGACTCACAAGAACACTAGATAGCATATATGTGTGATGTTGTTTGGTGTCAGTACATGTATTTATAGACATTTTAGCAGAGAACAATTAAGAGTTGTTTACCTAATTTCATTCCTGTTGTAGTTGGCGACGATGTAACTAGACTGGTATTCGGATACTTGTAGCCGTAGGCAAAAGCTATTTAGTGTTACTTACGGCCATTCTAAATTTCAAGCCCGATTTTACGTATAAACATTGAATACAGTTTGATCGCTGTATTCGGACCACCTCTGCTTTTTGTGAAACACGGAATTTGCAGATAAGTTAGGAATGCATCGAATAACGTCATAACTTCATTCATAACTTCTTTGTCAATCGTATGGTCAATCCAAACATAGAAATGGTTCGCAACTTAAATCAATCATAAAGATCAAACGCTGAATGTATGTCGAAAGCTGTCATTTATACTACTTCGGCTATTTACGAAATAAGTATTGAACGAGTCTTTATTTAATATCGAACTATTTTTCTTTAATTAGTAACTTCTTGGTTAATCCTCCAGTCTGTCTAATGATAGAAATAGTCTATGTAATCAGAAAAGACAGAGCTTCTGTATTTTCTCAAGATAGATTAATGTAGAACAAAATATTTATGATTTTGCTGTAACATGTTTGAGCTGAGATACATGTACTGCATTATTTGTCTTCCATTTTTTGTTAATTTGACTCTTAAACCTGTACGTTCTGTTTCCATTTTTGCAATCTTTCTCCAGTGAAATACATTTTTTTTTAAATCTTACAAAGCTTGCTATTTTCTCCCTTTCTTTGCTACGATTTATTAGAGCCTCAACTTGTAATTATATATATATATATATATATATATATATATATATATATATATATATATATATATATATATATATATATATATATATATATATATATATATTTCAATCTCTTCTTCCACATTTTTAGATTTCCAATGTTCTCCAGTATCGTTTCATTTTTCTGTTTCTCGTAACTTTCGTTGTGTTTAGTTTTTCTTTCTATCCTTTACTGGGTATATTTCCCATACCCATTTCGTGCTCTGAAGTTACCTGCTCAGCACTATCTGGGACATGAAAGTGCAAGAACAAAAGCTTGGTTATGTGAAACAATACATATATTTCTTCATAGTCCATCCACAAACTGATTATACTAGATCAAAGTCCAAATCTTCTATCCTGCCGAGTCCTGCTATATTGGATACTACGTTCTTAATTCTATATCTACCCTTCAAGAATGAAACAATATTTATGTTGGTTAACGCTGATAAATTTCTTACCAATAAATATGAGTGCGGAGGTGGAGTGCACTTATTCATTATCTTCTTTTTCCAACTTACAAGAAAATGCCAGCATGCCATTTAAACCATTGTCAATTCTTTATCGCTGACACATTTAGCTTCTTTCCATTTCAGTATGATTTTAGGCCATTTACGTATCTTTACATCAAACATCTAACATCAGAACCTTTTCAGATGCTATACAAGATGTAATCACGTCAGGCTTTTAAACAATTTCCTCAAGAGAAATTGCTAGATGTAAGAAAATTCTCTCACTTAAAATCAAACCATTCCTTTGTTAGTTTGGTGTGCAACCAAAACTGGTTCTTGGTGACAAAAGTAAGAACTGTACCTCTACTATGGACAACTACTGTCACTGCTCTACTTAACGTATCGCAGGGATTTTTGTTTGGTTGGATATCTTCTCTGATTCAGCTGCACCAACACAATTCATCATATCTTACTATATTTTCAGATTTCGTTTGCACACCGCCAAACCATGACTATCATACTTTAGTGTCATACAAACATTTGAGTCATTTTAGCGCTACTTGACAAGTTCAAGTTCATGACGTCCTCCTATTTGGCCGATGATGTGTGTCGGGGATAGTGGACAAGAGAAATCGTTATACGATGACAACATTGAAAAATGTCGAGTCCATACCTTAACTGATAGTTCTACAATTAAATTAGATACGGCTCTAAAGCTTTTAGAGAGGTATCAAATTTTATTGTAGAGGTTTCTAATTATATCACAGAGGCGTGTTATGTATACGCATATGAAATAATAATAACATTTTAAAGCGGTTTTGCTACATTTTTGTTTTTATATATTCGGTTAGATGTGATATAAAGGGTTCTGAAAGTTGCATTCTACCACATTTTCTATCATACCGTAATTATATTTCAAGTTAACTAATTGTTGAAAATGGCCAGTCAGTAAAATGATCAGGTTAAATCAATAGAACTCCCCTTTCTGTACCCCTAAAGCTGCGGTCGTAATGTAGAATCTGGGACAACATTGTCAATCTTATAATGGCGCTTACGTTTCGTGCACTCTGCCAACTCTTTCGGTCGTAATGTAGAACCTGGATAGTACTGTGTAATGAAATAACACAACGATGACGTCACATCCGGGTAGTGAACGTATATAAAAGCAGCAGCTTGATATTCGCGCATTATTCTGGAGTTATTTGCTTTGCTGCGTCAGTGAACGTACGAGCAGATAAACCTTGAAACTTAATTTCTTTTTCTAATAGAAAATAAGTATAATTAATTACCATCTAAAGAATGGCACAGACAAGACCACGTCAGAACTACCATGCCGAAAGTGAAGCCGGTATCAACAAGCAAATCAACATGGAGCTGTGTGCCAGCTATGTCTACCAGTCCATGGTGAGTTGGAATGAAAATGGCTGCCAAGGCGATGTTAAAGAACATTACTTTTAAGTTTCAAGTCTTATGTAGTTTGCTAGCCGTGTTTGCTTAATTCGCAATTTATGTAGTATTACATGGTCAGTTTGAAATTGTATTTCGTAAAGCATAGCATTCAATATCGCTCCAGTTGAACAACATTGCATTTTCTTACGTACGATCGATTAAACACGATCGTTAACACATTGGTCACGGTTGCAAGTCGTACCTGGTGTTCAAATAATGTATTAATAGGTAGTGACATATTTATCTATTCTAACCATGTGTTTATCAGAGCAGATAATTAAGTATGTGCACCTGAACTAGACAGCCATCAAAGCGAACATGGAACTGACTTGAGAAAACACTTGGTGTAAACTTGTTAGATTACAACGAGGCTTTCAGAGTTACTGATGGATGTAATTTTGCACTTGATAAAAGGCGGCATAAATATGCATGTTTGCGTAGTACATTCTTCGCAAGGCATCTTTTTGAAAGAGGCATCTGACTTCAGTATGCACTAGCCATTATTATCTAACAAGTTTTGTAGATAGATTATTTGGGATAGGCACAGAAAGATTTCATATTTAATTTTTAGTGACCAGTAATACTATTGGAAGTATTGACTACTAGAGATTAAATTACTTGTTAGAAATATTTCTCTTTTCAGTACGTCTTGCTGTGTATAGTTTTATTCAGTGTACTTGAAGACAGTACATGTTAACGGATTTGAGCCAAGATTAAGGAAATAAAATATCAACAGCCATGTAAAGAACATTTTAAAATGAATGTTAAGATATTTTAAAAATCGTTCAGAAAGGCAAATATTCAAGCTATTAAGACTCAGAATCCTGATTTTCAGACTAATATGCAAAGATTTTGAATAGCATTTTCTCATTTAGTCTTACTACTTTGACCGGGATGATGTGGCCTTGAAAGGCTTTGCCAAGTTCTTCAAGAAGTCCTCTGAGGAGGAGAGAGAGCATGCAGAAAAATTGATGAAATATCAGAACAAGCGTGGTGGCCGCATTGTCCTCCAGGACATCAAGGTCAGTAAAAGAGTAAAAAAAAACTATGACACTTTCTGTAGAAGGCAAAATATGCACACGTGTAGATTGAAACAATAATTTGAAGCAAAGAATGACACGTCCACATGCATTCTTGTTGTCATTTTATCCACTTGTGTACGCACCGCTCCAGTTTCCTAGTGGTTAGCCAGTCCGCTGCGGAAGCGAGATATCGTCGCTTCGATATACGACCGAGTCATACCAAAGACTTACACGAATGGTACTAATAGCTGCCTTGCTTGGCGCTCGGCATTAAGACGTTAACGTTAGGACTGGTCAGCCTGGTGTCAGGATAATGTGACTGGGTGGGATATGCTACATGTCTGCGGCATCATGATCAGTGCTAGACATCACCATAAACTGCCTCACTGCAGACATCGTAACGATATGACTGGAAACATTTTAAAAATACCTTAAAAATCCCCCCCACACACACACACACATGACACGTGGCTTTAGCAATTGTTTATCTGGCTCATGCTTTGGAGCAAATTGCATGTGCCTGGTTTAAACAATGGTGTTCCCTCTTGTTATTTGCATTGGGGGAAACATAAGTGTCAAAATCTTAAACCAAAGCCAACAATATCTTTGGAATGTTAGAAGCCTACGGCCCGCAATGTAATTCTGAAATAAGGTTGGAAACTATCCAACGAAATGAAAACTTTCGTCCCATCATGACAAGAAATGATTATATTAGATCATTTAGTCACTACTAATGTCCTCCATAAAGAATAATCTACATGTACAGGAACACTGTAACACAATTTCTATACAGGCTGGGGTGATGATTGTATCATTTTCTTTCGCACCAGGTGACATTTGATAACATGCAGTTTTGCCGAGCTAGTTGTATTCGGTATATGGGCACATGGATGAAATGATGCACAGGAAACACATTTATAGTATATTGTGCAGTTACTCCACCTTGTTACGTAACTATTTTAATGCATTATAATCTGATTCCAGAAGCCTGATCGGGATGAGTGGGGTACTGGACTGGATGCAATGGAGGTGGCTCTGGATCTTGAGAAGAGCGTGAATCAGGCCCTTCTCGACCTGCACAAAGTGGCAGAGTCTCATGGTGACCCCCAGGTGAGTAGTTCAAGTATATAGACGATCTCAATGGAGATCAATATATCTACAAATGATCAAGACAATTGAGCCAGTAAAAACAAAGTATGGGAGGACACGAATTACAAGGAAATTGGGACCTCAATCTAACCACACTAGTCTTGATAATCATATATGCAATATAACCATTTTACTGTGAATTGATAGCCTCAGTACACATGCAACAAATCGGAAACTATCTAATGTGTACGATTGTGCCCTTTTAAATTCAATGCTAGTGTTTAGATCTGATCAGTTATAGAAAGATGTATACCTTATATTTTGGATTATTGTTTAATATATGTGGCCATATATGTGTACTCGTAAGGTACAACCATTGCATTGTGTAGTTAGCATGAAATACTGTGTATTTTAAATTTATTAATGGCTGTTTGGTCAGTAATCATGCATTTCAGCTATACATGTTTACGTTCCATGCTGGTTTCAATATGTGGCTAAACTTATCCCTTTATCCATTCAGCCAGAAGAAAGGCTTCAACGTTCTGTATCCCATGAAATTTGATGAAATAAACGTAAACAATGTTAGGATTTGTGAGTTATAGAGACCTAAATAAAATTACCTACATTTGGGTTTCGAACTAAAACTGAACTGAAAGTCACTATGGTCTTAGTGTACTTCAGTAATATTTTAGTTGAATAGAATGGTTTTCTACCTATATAGGAACTTTTAAACTTTTTTAATGCCCGTTTTGAAATTTGACAAATAATGGTACTTGACATATCACAACACCATTATGAAAACTGGTTGTAAGTTGCAGCAAAATATGGACTGCATTACTGAGTATATTTAGTCATGGCATCGGGTCTGGTATTGAATAAAATTAATTTAAACTGTAGTAGTGTCGGACTTAAATACACGGAATCAGTCTACTTCTGATTTTATTGCTATATGAAATTGCAATTTTTCACCTTCTAGCCTTGGGATTGTGTGCAAATGTTTTGCAGGAAATTTGTACATAGCAATGTAACTTTGCAATTGTTGATACTAGTTTGTCACCAATATTTCTACAGATCAAAACGTATCTATTTGTGGCTTTACATCTTCCACAGTGAAGGAAAAATTAACAAGCTTGTTCATGTTTTCCTTTTATTATGGTGTTTATATCGAAATATAGTTGGAAGAGGTGAATGGACTGGAATCAAAGGTAGGGGAAGTGAACATTTTGAGTCACGTTTCACCAAAATAACCTGCTCATGGGGAGACCATTATGCCAGAATCACCCCACCCAAGCACGGACCCTGCGTATGTGTCTGTTCATTTAGATATTGTACATTTTAGAGCATTTAAACATGTAGATTTACCATATTGCTTTTTATATATGATGAAATCTGACCATTTGAATTTAGTTCATTTCTGTGGTATGTAGGAAATTATTTATATAGACTGAACCAATAATGGAACTTATTTTCTTTTCTGTTGACCAGATGATGGACTTCATTGAGCACGAGTACTTAGAAGAACAGGTGAATTCCATTAAGCAGATCTGTGACCACATTACTAACCTCAAGCGTGTGGGAACTGGACTTGGGGAGTACATGTTTGACAAGGAGACCCTGGATGGTGACAGTTAAACTCGCTCTTTGATACAAGATCCAGTCCTAATGAATAAGACTTTCTATTTTAATTCAATCTTGTTCAAAATGTTCTTCCAACAAATTAAAACGTTTGGTTTATACAGGATATTAGTATAATTACATACTACAAATCAAAAGGCTGAATAAAACTGTTCTAACAACATGAAAAACGCAATAATAAAAAAAGAAAAAAAATATGTTTGTTTTGTTTTTATTCGTGTTTTTGGTGTTAATTGGGGATTAAATGTGTTAGCAGTTGTATTAAAAGTTTTAACAGGTCAGTTAATATTTTCCCTTGAAAATGTGGATCTAAACATTCAGCGCACAATAGCTGAGACGGTTTCCGCTTCATATACAGTTACTAAACTTCGTTAATCTGTAAATGAGATTACTGTATGCCCTACAGTAATCAGATATTGTACGCAGGGTATGTATTCTTGAACACTGCTCCTCATTCCTCAAGACCAATTACTAATTACTGTCTTGAATAATATTGACCAATAAACAAATAAAAAAGAAAATCACTAGTGATATGTAGGGCTATTGGACAATTCGGCCCAACTTGGACCGAAGATAAGACAATTCGGCGCAACTTTAAAGACAATTCGGCCCAATATTAAAATACAACTGACAAACATTTATTTTGTAAAATATATTTTGACAATTCTTATGTAATATGTTTTATAATAAAATTTGGAACATTTTGTGAAAAAGATAAATGTTTTCCGAAGTTATAATGGTTGGGAGAAACCGGAGAAAGAAAGGAGTATAGTAGAGCTGTACGCTTGGTCTCAAAAAATTAATTCTCAAGCAAAACAAGAGATATCCTCGTATTTGAACGTATTTGTTACAAATAAATTTATACAGATAAAATGGTTGAAAATTGCATAATTAGTTATTTTGCGATAATTTGACATAAATTTAATTCAGAACATTATTCCGTTTTGCTGTTATATGTTACGAAAAAGACAGAAAAATGTGCACAATGAAAGATGCATCTTTACCAAAATTTCTTGTATTTTAATTTTCATTTAATTTGATAATGAATATTCAAAACACCAAAAACATTTTAAGTTGTCAAATTAATACCATTCTAATCATAACAGTTTCCGATTCAAAATATTAGCGCGAAAGTTTACAACGTGTATGCCTTTTTAGTCAATCCAGACATATAATCGTTTTCACTCAGTTTTTCCTTTTGATCATGAAAATATGGCATGTAGTTATTACATATTTGTTTGCTTAACCATATTAAACACGTACATTCTTTATTGTAGTTATTTAACCTGTATGTGACAGCGGAACATCATTATTCACATGATCGTTTCTGATATATTCATTATGACTTATTGTTATATTTAAATACGTTCAAATACGAGAATATCTCTTGTTTTTCTTGAGAATTAAGTTTCTGAGACCAAGCGTACACCTCGACTAAACTCCTTTCTTTCTCCGGTTTTTCCTAACCATTATAATATTTATTTTGTTCACAAAATGTTCCAAATTTTATTATAAAACATATTATATAAGAATTTTCAAAATATATGTTATAAATAAATATTTGTCAGTTGTATTTTAAAATTGGGCCGAAATGTCTTTCGAGTTGGGCCGAAATGTCTTTAAAGTTGGGCCGAATTGTCTTATTTTCGGTCCAAATTGGGCCGAATTGTCTTGGGCCGAATTGTCTATAAGCCCTATGTAGTCGTGACCATTTGCCAATCCCTAAGTCTCTCTTTGGAGGGAATCATATTGTATAAAACGTGCATTTGTACACCAAACGCGTGGAGACAAAAGATCGAAACAATTTCGTTCATAGTTTGGTACAGTTCCTTTTTTTAGGTGGGTGGGTGGGTGGGGTTTATGTTCCTGAAATCCCATAATGACTTTTAGTTGAATACGTACATGGGACCATTATAATCAAGCTAAGACTATATAGTTGGAGAGATGCACACCGACACCTTTGACCTTGAGGTCACAAAATTAACACTTTCCTCGTTCTCGTTTCTTAATTTGCTAATATTCCCTAAACCATGTGACGGATTTCCTGCGCTTAATTAAACCCTTGAACGATTGTATCATATTACCGTTTTACTCAAATTATTTACACGTTTTCTTTGGATGTCTTTCTCGTGTTTTGTTTACAACTTACTATCAATTTTGGAATTATGTTTTCGTGTCTAGTGGTAACGAAGCACTTTGTTTGCCACTAATCCAAAGATAAAGGCAATGATTTCGTCGGTATAAATTCTTAACTATTATATAATTATGTCAGTAAAGCTTGTGTAATAAGACTGGTTCTCTGATGGGAATAACATATCCGCCTGAAGCATGTATATTGCTCGAGGACTTCTGTTAGCCATATCAGCTTTGTCTGTACAAGATCTTATATGTTGTTAATACACTCCTTGCTGACATTTAAGTGTCTATTTATTGTGCCACCTAGTGTTACATCATTTCTCTGTTCCTGCCGTAGAGTGTAGCTGCTGGAACTCGCCGTAACCTTTGAGTAATACTCCAATAATTACACACTAATAGTAATACTCCAATAATTATATCCTAATAGTAATACTCCAATAATTATATACTAATAGTAATACTCCAATAATTAAATACTAATATTAATACTCCAATAATTATATACTAATAGAAATACTCCAATAATTATATACTAATAGTAATACTCCAATAATTATATACTAATAGTAATACTCCAATAATTACATACGTGCTCTACACTATTTTTGTTTAATGGAGAAAGTTGCTTTCCAATTTCATCACTGATGTTAATAATAAATCTGTACATGCACCAATTTGTGTCTTGTGATCGGTAACGTTTAAGTCACTCTAAAAAATTTGAAATGCTATAATTCTACTAAACACAGACTGTAGCCATTAAATTAAATTTTGTATGCTATTGATTTCACTGAGGAAAATGAATACATTTTGGGCTTTCAACGCCCACTAACTGCATCAGACTCGTAAAATACATGTATTTATTTCGGTGGTTACGAGATAAATTAGACTATGGTACTGTTGCAGAACTTAAGATACATTGTGTAATTGTTGCTCGGAAAGTTTTTGAGTTGTGTTTTAAATGTCCAATTTTCATTTTTTTGTTTGTTTGTATGCTAACCGCAGTCGTTGGATTTGTAACTTGTTCCATATACATGCAACGAATTCGTATGTCTTCGATTTCGAATAAAGCCATGCAAATATATTCATTTCACGTAATGTGTCGAGAGAGTGAAGGTTGAAGATTCGATCGCTTAATTGAAAGCTGTCTTGCGATGGAAGCTTGCCACGTATAAGATATGTTTTTGAAACATAATATACATGTGAGGTTTTTATACTGAAATAAATAGTTACAATGATTCATACTCGGTTATATACAATCGACTCTCGGAGTTTATGATTCACGTGCTTAATGGTAAATTCCGCTGCATTCCGACGCACTATCTTAATAGAGTATCGCACTCTTCCATGAGGAAGTAATAGAGCCACGCCTCGCGGCGGGACGCAAAAAGAGTTTTATTGGTTGATTGAGTTTCCAGTAGCTACTCTGTGTGTGTGTGTGTGTGTGTGTGTGTGTGTGTGTGTGTGTGATATTTGGATTTTTCGCTTGTCTTTAACAATTCTCCAGTTATATCGATATGATCTGTGCATTGTGACAGTTTCTGGTATCACGGTACAAGTTGTTAATCCATAGACCTCAAATGCTAATATTTTGTGAAATAAAGATACTTTCTATCCTACCTCAGCATGCATGTCACACACTGTCATAGAGAGCAATATTAAAGTGTCAATTTGACATGCGCAAAACCAGTTACTCCATTGTATTAAGAGAGATACTCTGGTGGAACTAGACAGGCATAAGAGTTATGTAGTCACTTTTAGTAAATGAACACCAATATAATAAAGGACTAGGTTGTTGTATACATAAAGAAAGTTGCCGCTAAGAAATAGAAATAACCAAATAGAAATAGAAATAACCAAATGCATTGCAACCAAAATACTTTAAAGCGGGCTCAGCCCAACTAAACCAGGTTTTGACTGTGTGCTTTCGACACACTGAAAAAGTTGGTTTTAATAAACTAAAGCTACTATAAAACACGGCTAACTTTGATACAGGTGTTACTGAACTTGGTGTAATGTACACACATCAATAATAATTTACTTTAGCCTGCTTTTGAAAACATCCAGAATTACCACTGATAGCCATCAATGTGAGCATCCTAACTTATGTAGAATTCCAATTCTGGGTAAATATTCCAAAGCAGAAAGTTAACGTTATCCCAAGGAAACGAAGTAAGGAAAATTAATAATCCTACAATTCGCCTGAGACCTATGTTTTGTGTTGTATAAATTGCGGTGTAAAGTACTGTCATTCAGTGCCAGTTTACAGGTAAACAATGTACATGTATGGCGTGACTGTGTTGTGAATGATAAACAATAACTAATATTTATTTAAATTTTAAAAGAAGTATATTTTAAAACGTGGATATGAAGAAATCGTGATCCTGTGACAAACATAAACCAATGATATTAAATCTCTTGCGTGATTTCGATACATGTATTTATAGACATTTTAGCCGAGTACAATTAAAATTTGTTTACCTGATATACTACCTGTTGTAGGTGCGACTAGATTGGTTTTCGGATAATTGGAGAAAGGATATTTATATAAATAGTGATATAGCACACGTGTTTTGGAGTCTTGCCACGTGTGGTATGATATGATCACTTTAGCTCTTATGTCATGTGATTCTCGTAGTGCACGCATACTCCGTTCGTGACCTCTAAAAACCTCAGGTCGTCTGGATGGTTCTACTTTGTTCTTTCTCTCCATCTCTCCTAATCTGTCTGTTTTTCTGTCTGTGTGTCATAAACCCTCACTTTTCCAGATCAAAAGGCTGAAATAAATTCAACGAACTACATCATTATTACTGTGTGCCTATGTGCATGGCTGGATATAGCCTATAGAGTGTGTGAGAAAGGTGTCCAAAATTTCGAAAGGGCGTCAAAGCAAACGTTTAGGTGTCTATTTACTCAAAGTGTGCATAATACCCAATAACAACGCGTGCAAGAATAAAATGATCGTACAATTTCGAACTGACTGTATGTTTATGTGTGCACACGTTGTTTAAGGATGGTGGTTCTGGAACACCCCTGATTAGGAAGTGTGTGTGTGTGTGTGTGTGTGTGTGTGTGTGTGTGTGTGTGTGTGAGTGTGTGTGTGTGAGAGGGCCGCGGACTGGATTTGTACGCATACGAAGAAATTCTCTAGCAAGCCCTTTTGAATCGAATATTGTAACGGCGGTGTCCCCAACCCGACCGGTTGTCGGTCCTTTCCTTTTCGTTAATTTATATCTCACATCTCAAGTATGTCTAAATTTTGTTCAGAATATTTCTTTAATAAGGCTGAACACTGCGTCCGTTAGAAATTTTCATGCGCTGCGTTCAAGATGTTAGAGTGGCTCCAATTAGGAAAGGTACAGATTGCCTTCGTAAACATCTGAATGATTCGCGTTCTGCTTTCTCTGGCCAATGGGGAACTGTATACATGTAGAGGGTCCTTGAGTAATGTTATGAGTGCGAACCAAAACTATTTTAAACAAAATCCTAAAGGATTTCAGCTGAAAGGGCGGACAGACCGAAACTATTTCAAGCAAACCGAAATTATTTCAAACAAAGTCCTAAAGGATTTCAGCTGAAAGGGTGGACAGTCCGAAACAATTTCAAGCAAACCGAAACTATTTCAAACAAAATCCTAAAGGATTTCAGCAGAAAGGGTGGACAGACCGGAACTATTTCAAGCAAACCGAATCTATTTCAAACAAAGTAATAAAGAATTTCAGCAGAGAGGGTGGACAGACCTAAACTATTTCAAGCAAAGTCCTAAAGGATTTCAGCAGAAAGGGTGGACAGACCGGAACTATTTCAAGCAAAGCGAAACTATTTCAAACAAAGTCCTAAAGGATTTCAGCAAAGAGGGTGGACAGACCGAAACTATTTCAAACAAAGTCCTAAAGGATTTCAGCAGAGAGGGTGGACAGACCGAAACTATTTCAAGCAAACCGAAACTATTTCAAACAAAATCCTAAAGGATTTCAAACCGAAACCAATTCAGGCAGACAAAAAAAGAGAAAAGGTTTCGGTTTGTCACGCTATTGAGACTCTGTCTCCAGACAGACCCGAAACTAATGTCGCTGCGGAGACGAATTGTTTTAACCGAACATTTGATCAAGTCCGATACGATATCTTGATCTAAGGTCATGCAAATTTATCGTTACAAATCTATGTGGGATTGACTGAGCGTGACTAAAGAAATTGCTAAAGAGATTATAATCCATATCTCCACTGCACCAGGTCTGGTGAATATTTCGTAGTGTATGTATGTCAACTCCATTAAATACAGCAAGAATATTACAGTTTTCCCTGATCACTTTTGGTATTTGTGTATACTTCTGAGTAACATATATCACATCGGTATTTTTATGCCTACCTCTGGAAAATATTCTGGCAGGGTTTGCTTGTCTATCTAACATCACATCATCATATACGACTAAACTGTTAATAGTTCTATCAAGAGAATCAACACTCGGTGCTTCTTCGATATCGTTTATAAATTCAATGATATCCTAATCGATTTCCGATTTTGTTTTCTCGTTAAAATCCTTTAACACCTCGTAACATCGCTGATCGTCTACACTTGGGGCTACTAAATATAGTTTATCCCACTTCATCCATCTCGTTATCAAATTAAGTAACAACTGTGTCTTGCCACTTCCAGATGGTCCTATTATAATCATGCGAATAGAATTTGGTAGCGCTGCATGATGTTTAATGGGTTCTCGTTTTTTTCTCTCGCAGAAAAATCATGTTATTATAAATAAATTATGGATCTGTAAGAAGCGTACTAGCATAAACGACTTGACAACGATTACAACAAGCAATAATAGATCAGCACTTACTGGTAAGTGTGTACAATGTGGTACAAAAAAATTAGATTTGTTTCAAAGGATTTTTAAAAAAACGAGGAGGTGATATTGCAGCCAAACTAGCAAAACCTCCCGGGACTCCATGGGCAAAATATCCGGGAGAAAAACACCTTCCAGGGTATAGTTATTGTGGACCTGGAACCAGACTCGATATCCGACTCGATGATCAAAACCAAACCCGACCCGGTGAAAACCCAATAAACGCTATTGATAAGGCGTGTCATGCTCATGATGTTGCTTATAAAAGCAGCAATCTGCAACACAGACATATCGCAGACGTGAAATTGATTCATGCGTTGAATTCTATTACTGATAAATCCTTCAAAAAAAATTGGCTTCATGGTTGATAAAATCGGCGATGAAAAGCAAATTTATGTTAGGTGCTGGTAATTAATAACATCATGGAATCTATTTATTATTCCCCAAGAGGATACTGGAGGGTTAAACCTCTAAAGACAAAATCATCAACTGAGGTGGCTTCTATATTTGAAAGGATTTATCGACGAGGTCCTCTGCATTGGCCAAATCTATTACAAGTTGATCGTGGCAAGGAATTTCAGGGTGCAGTGTTATCAACAATGAAGCATCATAATGTCACCATCAGACGAGGACATATTGCATTACATCGCGATCAGGCAATTGTTGAACGATTTAATCGGACACTTGCTGAGCGGTTATTTGGATATCAATACGCGAAGGAATTTATTCATGATAAACGATCTCGTGATTGGGTCAAGAGATTACCAGGCGTAATTACCGCGCTAAATAATGAGATTACTCGAACAATCAACATGAAACCTAACAACGCGATTAAAAAAGTATATACCCATAAAAAAAACACAAAATGATTTTTCAAAACAACCAATACTCGGCAATGTCACTGTTAGATATTTATATGAACCAGGAGAGCTCGAAGGTGGCAGGAAAGGAGCTACTGATCCTATTTAGAGTGTCACTACACATACAATATCTAGCATAACACGATCCATGGGTAGACCGCCAGTCTATAGATTGGATTCAACTGCTCCTCAGCGAGGATTTACTCGTGAACAACTACAAGTGATACCCGAGGATGCTCAATTACCGCCGCGTGGTCTTAACTAGCACCTCTTCGTCTGTTCCACTCAAGACAAGTCAGCATCATATTATCTCTGGTATGACCTACGCTGCCATCTTTTCTGCCTACGGTAAATTGGCGAGGATCATTTTCCGACCAACACCAACACATTATACGATTACAACTCGCACAGTGCTTATTCTATTGTTGTTTTAGTGTACTTATAAATTCAGCATCAATGTCAAATTTTCTGGTTTTTTTATCCTGCTGTTTATAACCAGTTTTTTTCTGATTATGTCATGGCGGACAATATCACTAACAACTCTTCGAAGCTGATTTATTCTTCGTCCTCTGGACACTGCAAGATAAACTAAATTCGACCACTCGATGCGGTCATCTATGATCCAAACAATTGTATCGGATATAGTCAAACCCTGCGAAGACTGTATCGTCGCTGCGTATCCTAGCTTCCATGGGGATTTATCATCACGCAATGCATCTTCGACGACATTCATATCAACCAACACAATATCATTTAACACTAGAATCTGCTTTTCTGTCCCTGACTCTGTCAGGCCTGGAATATCAACTTCGAGATTTTGTCTTCGTATATCCTTGGGTCTATAACACAATGGCACTGGAAGTGTTGCAAATTTTTCTTGATGCGTGTTATATAACTTAATCTGAAGTATGTCTCTGACTATCTTTTTACTTGCCACTATCAAATAGCTTGGTCTCCACGCTTCCCAGAAATAATTTAATGGTGTTTTTGAAATTATCTCACGCGCTATTTCACATTGGATTCTATCCGGTTGTAATCTGATTAGTTTCTTAAACTCGCGTAATTAATTACAAGTGATCTATCATCAGTACCAATTTCTTCATAATAGTCTACAAAATTCTTCATGCAATTATGTGGGGACAAAACGACAAATGGTGGTGGTTGACCATGATTGCCACACATTATCACTTTTGTATTCGCTAGCAATAACCACTCAAGAAACCTTTGTAATGCACTTAACGACACTGTGCATATCTCATCCCAGATGAGGATTTCAGGAATATATTTCTCGCCCATTCAATCAGGAATCCATTCGTCACCTTTCCATCGAAAGAAACTGTGATAAGTGCAAGCATTAATTCCTCGCTGTTTCATCTCTCTTGCAAGTCTGTGTGTGGGTGTTAGCACAATCATGTTTGATTTCCCTCGAAATAATTCGATAGCACGAGTTGTCTTCCATGACTGACCACAGCTGTCTAAGTAACTGATTTTATATCTACATACTGGATCGGATATCGAACGTGCATTAGATAGTTCTGATATCTGATTATTTTTCAATTAATTGTTTTCAATCGTAACATCTGCTGATTTGGAGTAATCACGCAGTATTTCCTTTTTAATTATCCATGATCCCCAACTCTCGTCTGAATTAGTGAAGTCAGCCAGTGCTTCTTTATGTTTTATATCTATATAAAATGAATCAGTGCCGACTCTAACCGCGGATTCAGGAAATTTATTTATCATCGAAAGTAAAGTAATAGAAGCATAAGCCAGCATAGACGACCTTAAGTACGTATACTGAGAATTTCTCCATCTGTGTAAGTAACAATTGTACCGAATTTGGTTCCATCGGTCAAGAAAGCATCTTTACGATCGACATATATACCCCTAGATGTTACATCTGCGATTATAAAATCGTATTCAACCTCATCTATAATCAACCGAGAAGAATATCGTTTGT
Organism: Unio pictorum; assembly: GCA_030141615.1. Taxonomy (NCBI): domain Eukaryota; kingdom Metazoa; phylum Mollusca; class Bivalvia; order Unionida; family Unionidae; genus Unio; species Unio pictorum. Next base: position 4,457,730 of record JARLTB010000061.1, read on the forward strand.
GGTTGTATTTTCCACCCTGTGTGAATTTACCAATTATTCTTCTACCGAGATCTTTTGCGTGTTTATTTCTAACTTCAAAGATTTCTTTGGACCATTTCACGATATATTCTTCGTCTAAATTAGGAAATTGTTTTTTGTTTTCGGTGATTACACTATCTAGACTATCGGTTTATGGTATGCAGACTTCAGTTTCTTTTCGATATGATATGATATAATTACTTCACTGACAATCAGCGATATCAGCATTTTAGAATCAATCATATACCGTAATAACACTATTGGCATCCAGTGTTTTTCAGAGATGTGTCTACCAAACCAAACATAACAGCACGGTTGAAGTCCTTTAGCCAATTCAAATGATACCAGACGAGCGAATCCGGTTAAATCAAAATCGGGCAGTGGTCCATTAATCGCAACACGGGTCATCTCATGTGTGGGATATCCAAATCTTTTGAAGTACTCAGAACACTCTGCATACCCAAGAAAACTCCCCGGATAACACGCCATCATATCAGCTGAAATGATGTTTTCAGGTTCGTATTTTGTATTCCATAATCCGCCATGGCCATATTCCACGCAGCTTGATTCGATATCTGAGAGAAATTCTGCGCGTGTTGGTTTCCATAGATTTCTCTTTCTCGTGAAATGAACTGCAACTGACGGGATTGTAAAACAGTTTGTTAGTAATTGTTTGTCGTAATCCGTTGAAAAACCACTAGCTAGTTTTTTCATCTCGTTGTGGAGGGCATCAGTACGATATATTTCGCCGTTGGGTCTTACAAATTGATCGAATGTACCCTTTTCGTCTTCAGAACTGTGAAGTAACCACTCTGACACAGGGTCGTTCTTACTTAACTCGTAAATAAAATAAAATAAATTTCCCGTGTAATATTTTATTGTTCTATCCCGCGGAAATATTGTTACTTCGGATGTCCAAGCGTGTGCATTATGGCCAATTTTGATTGGAGATCCTCTCGATTTATATTTCAGTTCATATAATATCTCGCATGTTACTGTCTCTACGGATATTGGGAATTTTAGTATCCGCTCAAACGCGGCCACATTTTGAATTGTTGCTCCGCTCTCCTTCACTGTTAATCCCCATTAATTTTTTTTTTGCGTGTTAGATCCGTCAATTTGTTTCCACGGAACGCATTTGTAAAATGCTCTAATATTCGTTCTGCTACACAATTCAGCGACGAATATTTTATGGGTTTTAATTTTTCAATACTCGGTTTATCATTTATCGGATAGATCCCATAAAAAACCGCGGTTGCAGGATAGGATCTCTCGTAATATGGTTTGTCAATTCCAGTCAGAATTCCTGGTTTGGAATCCTGACTCACAGTGATAGTTCTCTTATTTTTCAGGATGGCTTCAAATTTGTCGCGTGTAATCCAATTCCCCGTTTTAAAGAGGATAATGAATTTCACTCTAAAAAATACTTTTTCTTGTCAAGATGCGAGATTATTACTGCTGCTCTTTCGTCGTTCATGGTAGCATCAACACTATCATCAATTCGAAATGTTGACCAATAGTGAGATGCTCCATAGCGCTTAAATTCATTAAAACCATCACGGATTCTACCTATCATGCTTCTATCACTTATTAGACTCTTTGGTACGTCAGTGGAGACTCTATCGAGATTGAATTCAACATTTTTTCAAGGCGTAATTTTCGATATTCTCTCGAACTCCTCCATATTATAATTAAAAAAAGTATTTAAATAAAGAATGTATAATATAAAGAATCATTGCAAATGGCTTATGATAGGATCAGTAACCGCTTGTAACAAATCATGCAGAAATGAATTATGTGGATATCATTTACAAAGCGTACGTCGTGGGAGTTTTGGGCCCTTAGCTTGCATACGATGTGGGGTAGGTGTGCGTGGTAAGTAGCAGTTGTGTCTCAACTGTGGTGGTAAGCGATACAGAGAGTTAAAGCGCTATTATAATAATAGAGTTAAAAACTCCATCAATGACTCTGTGTCAGCGTCCTTGACTCAGCCAAGAACAAAATCATAAGAACACCTCAAGACTACATTAATAGATACTCAAGTAACAATTAAAACAAATAATGAATTAGACAAATAATATTATAGTATATAAATGAACCAAGAATTTCAACAACATCCTGTGATTACCAATTATGAAGCATCTCGTGATGGTATTGTCAGACACCGCAGAGTGAAGAAACCATTAGGGACGGACAATGGTATGGGGTATTTGATGTTTACTGTTGGAAAGAAAAGGTATCTTAATCATAGATTTGCGTTCGAATGTTTTCATGGATTGATAAATGATGGATCTGTAGTTGATCATATTGATGGATGTCCCCAAAAAAATAGATTCGATAATTTACGAGCTATCACACAAAGTCAGAATACCAAATAGGGAGGGACTGGAAAAAACTCGAGAAATGCAAGACCCCTAAAATCAATTAATACATCAACTAACGAAGAAAGAGTTTTTAAATAAATGAATGAAGCCAGTAGATATTTTGATATTTGTAGAGCCTCAGTACGATTTGCTGCAGAACAAATATATCAATCAGCGATTTCCAAGAGAACCGGACTTAGAATTCAATTTACATATGTCTGAATTCTGTTTTGTATTGTATATATATGTAACACCAAGGGAAATAACTCATGTGGGCTTCTGTATATGGTTTTGAAACAACGATAACTCTTTTGTTGTAGTCACGTATCTCAATGGGATTTTTTGATGACTCATAGTCCGACTGAATGGCTTTTCTTTGTGTTGGTCTGACTAGAAAAGTTATTATTTTGTCTACGATTTTTCATTATAGTGAAATCTACGATTTCCATCTACGATTGATATACGATTTTTATGTACAGTATACTTTATTCGTTAAATCCTTTACGACATACACAGCAGTTTAGCTATATACTATATTCAAAAATTATAGACTTGTAGATATTGAATATTAGCGTATTCCGTACGCGGTTAGATCTCGTCCTGGGGCCCATCGTTCAAATCTCGTGGCAGGCATTATTGTCGACGGTACCGCTCTTGATGGTTTTTCTATATAAATTCAAACCGTGAAACCACCATACGTCACACACCGTCACACGGTGTGAATGTGTTTTTGCATTCAACCAGAGGTGATTTTGTTGGGTTATGGTGATTTCAGTTTGAATGTAGGACAGCCCCTTATGTGTATGTGCCGTCCTATTTCATATATCTTCATTATAAATACCATATATCATCATTGTAAATACTTGTAAATATGTAAATACTTGTAAATATATATATATATATATATATATATATATATATATATATATATATATATATATATATATATAACTGTATAACTATATGTAAATGTGACGTCCATTCACCAAGAATACCTTCTTGTAGCTCTAACCCGTTATTTGACGAGTTAGATCCTCTCTCGGAGACTATGCTTCGTGGTACCTCTGGGCCTCTCAGATGTGAATAACAACTGAGGGGTTCCAAATGAGGATGTGTTATCTTATATATGTAACCTCTGGACCTCTTAGATGTGAATAACACCTGAGAGGTTCCAAATGGGGTTTTTCATGTATAACACCTTAGAGTTCATCATATCATATCATAACTTGCATAATATCTCCAGGCGCAATAAGATGTGAATAACACCATAGAGTGAATGGAGTTCATCATATCATATCATATCATATCATATCATATCATATCATATCATATCATATCATATCATATCATATCATATCATATCATATCATATCATATCATATCATATCATATCATATCATATCATATCATATCATATCATATCATATCACATCATATCATATAATATATAATCATATCATAACTTGCATAATATCTCTAGGCGCAATAAGATGTGAATAACACCTTAGAGCGAATGGAGTTTATCATATCATACGAAAACGGGTCAAAAATGACCCCTAATTTTTTTATTAGATATATAAAATATATTAGATATATAATATTTCATGTAATGAATTTCGAAAATATGAACGTCATTATAACTGAGATTTCAAATTGAAAAATCAAGGAATACAATTATTAGATAAATTAGATTGTAATCAGATTTTCTCTGAATTTCATGATCTTGATAGCGCCCAGAATAATAGGTATGTCCTTCCAAGGCAGTATGAGTTGATCAAACGAATTCAGCACGCGGTAAATGACTCACTTGCATTTTGAAACGACATCAACAAATTTATCCCGTTATTCACTGCTGTCGAAAAGGTCAGAAGTGAATTGGGCAAATAATATGAAATTAAACGCACAATAAACTCAAAAATCAAAACAATATGAGAAATTATCAGACAAAATGAAAATCCCCCTTTGGTTACCTCGAACAGTGAAAAATCTATCCATGGATTGACACTTTAAACAATGCCCAACTCGTTGCAGGTGTGTAATCCGCATACAATAAAGCCCCATTGACAAATAATTATATAGACAGGTATGCGCTTACTCGCATAGAACGAATTTGTATAGACGGAAATTCTAAGGATGGGTATGATAGTGTTCGGTGATTTATCACTAACGCGGATGTAATGAACACACTGTCGGGGGTGGGTGAGTTTTCACTTACAATTTAGATCGTATATTAATTTATAATGATAGGTGAAGCCATAACAACTAGATCAACCCGCGAGTGAATGGCTGCGATTAAGAGATTTATTCCGGTTCGTGATTCCGTTCGAAATAAACTAAAAGCAAGACAGGAATTTCAAACTGTTTTCACAACGGGAACTGAACATTTATTCAAACCAATAACCAATGCAACCGGGAAGGTCGTATCGACCACTGATAAAGCTATATAGGGAGATATTCCTGAGGAACAACGAGTGAAAAAACCGTCCCTTGATCCTGTACTTGAAAAAAATAGCAAAGAGATCCAAGCAAACAACGGAATCTTTAAAAACACTTCCTGGTGATATAGTAGTTGCTGCATTGTCACAGAATTAGGCGAAAATTGAACTGATTTTTGTTCTTCTTGAATTGCAAACGAAACTCACCATTTTCTTGATTTCGTCGTACACGCATTACCTGGGGTGATTAAGTGGTTTTCTCCAAGGTAAGTGGCGTGTAACGATTTGCATGTGCCAGTTTGTTATTTACATGAAATCCGAAATACTCGTTTCACGTGGTGCACGGCAAGCTCGATGTGATTTATGTTCACCTATAGAGAGTATATAAGGCGAGATATTTCTCATAATAATTACGGGAACCAAAATATCTAATCGAAGGATAGATAGCTCGTCTTGCAATTTCCAGCCAAAGGGCTGTTACCGTGTTTCTGATACCGTAGCTGTTACCGTGTTTCTGATACTGTAGCTGACAATCGCTGTTACCATAGATCTGATAATCGCTGATACCGTAGATGTCAATGTTTCTGATACCGTAGATCTGATACCGTAGATCTGATACCGTAGATGTCAATGTTTCTGATACCGTAGCTGCTAACGTAGTTGATACCATTTCTGATACCGTATAAATGTGTTTAAAGTATTGGTTTGGTTATATATCTATATTCATATTACAATTGTCATGTCATCCCTTAAAGACTTGGTTGCCTTAGGCAAAGATTTTGGATATGAAGGTGAAAGTTTGAGGAAATTTATTCAGGAAGAACAAGCCCGGGAAAGGGAAGAAAGGGTAAGAGCAAGGGAATTAGAAAGGGAAGCCGATGAAAGGAAACGGGAATTAGAAAGGGAATCCGATGATAGGAAATGGGCCTTTGAGAGGGAAAAGATAGAATTTGAGAAGGATAAGATAGAATTAGAGAAGCAGGCCCAAAGGGAAAAGATAGAATTCGAAAGGGAAAAGATAGAATTAGAGAAGCAGGCCGAAAGGGAAAAGATAGAATTAGAGAAGCAGGCCGAAAAGGATAGGATAGGATGGGAAATGGAAGCGGAGCAAAAGCGAATAGAGTTAGATGAAAAAGCAAAGCAACGGGATCATGAGCGTAAGGTAGAATTAGCGACATCTGGAAGAGAACACGATTCTGCCTTTAGCAAATTAAGGGGCCCCAAATTACCTCCCTTTGACGATGAAAAAGATAACATGGATAGTTATCTTCATCGTTTTGAGCGGTATGCCGAAAACCAGAAGTGGAGTCAAAATGACTGGGCACTGCATCTGAGTGCTCTATTAAAAGGTAAAGCGCTGGATGTATACTCTCGACTTCCTAGGGACGATGTGTTTAAGTACGACGTCCTAAAGGAAGCACTTCTCAAAAGGTACGAGCTCACTGAACGAGGATTTCGTAAAAAGTTCAGGTATAGCAAGCCCGATAAGGGAGAAACCTTTGGTCAGTTCACCGTCAGAATTGCGAACTATTTTGAGCGGTGGATTGAATGCGGCAAAGCGGTGAAAACGTTTGAAGGGTTGACTGATTTCTTGCTCAGAGATCAATTATTTAATACAGTTGGGCGAGAATTAGATCAATTTCTGAAGGAGAAAGTCTTCACGAACATAAAAGATATGGCTAAGCAAGCCGATTTATTTGCTGAAGCTCATGGGGGAACACAGAACGTGGTTTTGAAAGATTTTAAGTCTGGAAACCAGTCTGTAAGACCTATGCCTAGGGAGCCTGTAAAATCAGCTGAGGTAAAAAGGTCAGTTAGGAATCCAGTTTTTCAGCGTGTGCAATGTTTCTTGTGTAATGCATGGGGTCATGTTCAAAAAGACTGTCCTAAAAGAAAGGCACTTATACATAAGGTAGCAGTGGCTATACAAAGTAAAGGTATATCTGATAACATCGTACAGGTAGAACCTTGTATTCATTCGCTTGGCACGTGTTTATTTCCTGAAGCGCGTGTACCAACCGCGAGAGGGTTTGTCAACGGTCGAGAAGTCGTGGTATTGCGTGACACTGGTTGTACGGGCGTAGTGATCAAACGTAGTCTCGTGCAGGATAACCAAATGCTCGGGTGGGAATCCCCATGTATGTTACTTGATCAGACGATGGGTCGCATTCCCGTAGCAAGGATCACAGTAAAAACACCTTTCTTAACGGGAACTGTTGATGCTCTTTGTATGGACAATCCTATTTACGATCTGACGATCGGTAATGTTGAAGGTTCCCGTCTTCCAACCATGGCCGATTTTAAAATACCTTTGGCCCAGGCAGTCGAAACGCGAGCGCAAACACGGCGAGAGAAAACCGCGTTTCGTAAATTAATAGTCCCTGAATCGATCTCAGGAATTTCCCGCGATGATTTCAAACAAGAGCAAGAACGTGATGAATCCATCAGAACAATTGTTGAGAAAATCACGTCCGGCGCGATTAAACATTGCAAGCGTGGGGGTAGCTCGAGATTCGTACGCAAGAACGGATTAATTCATAGGGAGTTTAGCGCTCGGGAGGGTAAGAAGTATTGGCAAGTGGTCGTACCCCAGAGATATAGATCTCAAGTACTTAGGGTGGCGCATGAGTCAAGCATGGCAGGACACCTAGGTAAGGCTAAGACCACTAGCAGGGTAGTCGCTGAATTCTACTGGCCCGGTGTTAATGGCGATGTCACACGGTTCTGTAGGTCGTGCGACGTATGTCAGAAAACCGTGTGTAAGGGAAGGGTCACAAGGGTGCCCTTGGGACAGATGCCATTAATAGATACACCGTTTAAAAGAGTGGCAGTAGATATTGTAGGACCAATACACCCAGTTACCGAAAGAAAGAATCGGTATATTCTTACTCTGGTTGACTACGCAACCAGATACCCTGAAGCCGTAGCGTTACCAACTATTGAAACGGAAAGGGTAGCTGAAGCATTAGTTGATATCTTCAGTAGGGTAGGGGTGCCAGAAGAAATCCTCACGGATTGTGGTGCCCAATTCACCTCTGACCTCATGGGTGAAATAAGTAGGCTGTTATCCATCAAACAGCTAAACACTACCCCATACCATCCGATGTGCAATGGACTGGTAGAGAAGTTTAATGGTACCCTGAAGAGCATGCTACTAAAGATGTGCGCGGAACGTCCGCAAGACTGGGACCGTTATTTAAACGCTGTTCTGTTCGCGTACCGTGAAGTACCGCAGGAAAGTTTAGGGTTCTCACCCTTTGAACTGTTGTATGGTAGAACAGTTCGAGGCCCGATGCGGATACTACGCGAACTATGGACTGGTGATGTCGCGAACGAGGAAATAAAAACGACTTACCAGTACGTTTTAGATCTAAGAAACAAACTTGAGAGTACATGCCAGATGGCACGTGACAAATTGATTAAATCGGGGCGCAGATATGCCAAGTATTACAACCGCAGAGCGCGTAATAGGAAATTTCTTGTGGGAGATCAGGTGCTATTGCTTCTTCCAACGAGTTCGAATAAGTTATTAGTCCAGTGGAAAGGTCCATATGAAGTTAAAGAAGTAAAAGGTGACATGGACTATAAAATTGACATGGACGGTATTGTAAAAACATTCCATGCGAATATGCTCAAGTTGTATATTAAGAGACAGAGCGACAATGTTGGAAAGGGGGTCTTAAATGTCGTTTGTACGGCAGTCGTAGACGATGATGAAGCTGATTCGAATATAGAGAGTTCCCTTGAATGTCCCTTGGGAGTTGCGGGGGAGTTGAAAATATAGGCGCAGACTACTTGAGTAGGGCATGATGGGAAATTTGTATGAATTTGCCCAGTAATAAAATCCAGTTTGTAGTATAACCAGTGTAAATGTTGTAAGATATCATCAGTAGTTATTTTTCTTCTATTCTGTGTTAGTTTTAAAAATGTGTACATTTTTATTCTTAGTGGGGAGGTATTGTCACAGAATTAGGCGAAAATTTAACTGATTTTTGTTCTTCTTGAATTGCAAACGAAACTCACCATTTTCTTGATTTCGTCGTACACGCATTACCTGGGGGTGATTAAGTGGTTTTCTCCAAGGTAAGTGGCGTGTAACGATTTGCATGTGCCAGTTTGTTATTTACATGAAATCCGAAATACTCGTTTCACGTGGTGCACGGCAAGCTCGATGTGATTTATGTTCACCTATAGAGAGTATATAAGGCGAGATATTTCTCATAATAATTACGGGAACCAAAATATCTAATCGAAGGATAGATAAGCTCGTCTTGCAATCTCCAGCCAAAGGGGTGAGTGTTAAATTTACATTTTCGTTTTATTGTGAATTTTATTCAGATTATCATTTCGTATAATGATGCTTTTATTGCAATTAAACGTGGAATATTTGGAATTACTAGTCACTATTAGACTTTAAATTCAATATCGTAATCTACGGCTTAGATTATTTTTGAGACAACTATTATTAGTCTGGTTTTGTTTATTGTAGCTGTTACCGTGTTTCTGATACTGTAGCTGACAATCGCTGTTACCATAGATCTGATAATCGCTGATACCGTAGATGTCAATGTTTCTGATACCGTAGATCTGATACCGTAGATCTGATACCGTAGATGTCAATGTTTCTGATACCGTAGCTGCTAACGTAGTTGATACCATTTCTGATACCGTAGCTGTTAACACATCTGATACCATCTTTTGATAAACGTCTTTGATATCGTCTGATTTGTTGTGGGACATCTATTATTTGTTCCGGAACATCTCTGTATAAATATCTGAATGTGATTGTGCCGTTAATTTGTGCAAACGGAATTGAAGTATCTGTCTGTGTGTCGAACTGTCTGTTCGTCAACATCTGTGTAACGTGTAAATATCCGGAAAGCTAGAAGTCCGAGTGTCGGAGCTGTCTGAGTTGTAAAACATCCGGGTCGACATCTAGGGTAGTGAGGAACCGTTGGTTCTGGTAGATGTTGTATGTTGTCTGAACGTATAACTGTGGTGGATCCGTGAAGGGAAACGTCCGATAATAGTATTGGTCAACCCTAGGTTTTCGGGGAAACTGGGAGACGATTCAACTGTTGCTGAATCGTGCGGTTATACGGGGTCGAGACACATATGTGTATTGAAATTGTAATACAATTTAATACATTGTTGTATTTGCATGCTTATGTCAGATCACAATAATATTTCAAGTGATCGCATAGATATCAATAAAAGCTAGCAACTTGATTGAATACAAGTATATGGTCGTGCTAGTTATCGCAATCCATCGTGCGATAGTATAGTTTGTCGTTTGTGTTCATTTTTCGTAATTTATACTTGCATTAATTTAACTTTCGTAAAGGATCCTTGGATCTGTGTATAGTCCAAGAGATCCCTTTACATCTGAGATTCCTTTTGTATTAATATTTAATTTGTTCATGTATTGTGAATGGTTGTGAGTGTAATTGTGGGTTGAGTGCATGAATTATTGTGTTGTTACATCTGTATTTTTTTCATTTATAATTTATTACATAAATTTATATTTTCTTTCACAAATTGTGTTTGTATTGTTCATTTAATCCACCCTCCTCTCGGTAACAATTCTGTTACAATGGACTTCAGGAACAACAAGAACAAGAACAAAGTGAACAACGAGAACAAGAACAACAACGACTAGAACAGGAAGAAGAGGGTGATATTATTGAAGAAGATGATGAACAACAACAAATTGAAGAAGAAGAAATTTCGAGAGAGAGAGAGAGGGAGAGAAACAGAGAGACAGAGAGAGAGAGAGAGAGAGAGAGAGAGAGAGAGAGAGAGAGAGAGAGAGAGAGAGAGAGAGAGAGAGAGAGAGAGAGAGAGAGAGAGAGAAATATATCTACCTGAAAAGATATTTACAAAATAAGCGATGAATAAATTTAAAAATTCCACGGATGATGAATTTGCTGATTTTGCTGTTCAAAATTTTCAAAAGGGGACAAGGGAAAAATATATAAAAGATGGAGCTGAAGACTCTATAAAAAGTTTTAAATTCTGGTATAAAAAATATATTTGGCAAAACACGGTGGAATTAAAATTTCAAATGAAAATAATAATTTTAATGCGTATAAAAAAGAAGTAAAGAGTGGTCAACCACCATATGAACCCCACCCCCCGAGGAAAATACCGCAGTTGATCCTATACAAGGTGCAACTGGTACTACCGGTAATGGATACTCAATAGGGGTTTCAGGTAGTGGTTTAGTTCGTTGACTTAATAATATTCTTGGGGATATATCACGATTAGAAATTCTCGTAGGAGGGAAACGAGCTGGAAATCTGCAGACGACTATTTGAGGATGGTATCATGGATATTGGTGTATATCGAGAGTTTATTGATGAGCTAGCGGACGGTTATCACAGTGATTAAATCACCACATTAGATAAATGTCATTTAAATAAGATGATCATACACTACAACCACAATAAACCAACTATGACATACGTAGTAAACTTACGGTTGCTTGTTTATAGAGCGTACTATGGAGACTGTTATTTGCAAGGATGGCTCCAAAAATAGCACCAATCGCAAGACGATTATCAATGAAAGCTATTTATGTTATTCGTGATAAGGGTATTAGCGCTGTTGGTGATGTTACCGGGAAAGCATTTTCCGCGGCTAAAGAAAAACTACTAGCGTTAGTTCGGCGAAGAAAGAAACCACTGGCGATAAAATCACTAGAGAAACTACCATCTACAGAAAGTTTGCCCGCGAATATTAGTAAAATAATAAACAGCTCAGTGGATCAGAATATAGCATCACGGATAAATGAAGGATATGACACTCAGGGAAATATTACTGCAAATATGATTGCGGTAAGTGGTTTGAAATCGCGAGCAAAATCGCGATTTAGATCAAGAAATATATAATAATATGTTCAAATCGGCTCCTGACTCAGCGTTTGATATGGACGCCCTTGTACCCAAGAATGATTCTGTACGTGATTTTCAGTTTTATTCATTTATTTTAATCGAACTTCAAGTCCAGGATACCAGCAAATACTTTCTACCCGCTGAAGCATTTATTGAAGGAGAAGGAGAAATTGTAACAAATGATAATGCTGATAATGATCCGCCATATGCACTTGGTGCCAAAGTCGGCTTTGTCAATAATGGTATTATAGCGCTATTTGAGAGTGATAGATATATGATTGATGGAAGAGAAATCAAGTCTATAGAACATGATGTTGATGTTGCCACAACAATAGTGGGGTTAGCAAGATATTCTGATGATTATACAAGATCAGCAGGTCCGCCTATTATGTTCGCAAAGGATACTAATGATTACGCTGATAACAATAAGCATATAAAATTACGGTCACCAGTAGCTACTGCATCTGATCCACAGCCACTTGATGATGGTGAACACGAAGATAGATCGGGTGCTGATTTTGATATTGTAAAAAATGATAATACTCGTTACAACCTAGGATTTGCAACACGCGTATCAATGTTGCAAGGACAGCGTAGATTATTTTCATGCGCGATTCCACTATCTCATATATTTGGATATTGCAGAAATGTCAGAAAAGTTATGTATGGGGTGAGACATACAGTAGTCCTCGTGCGAAAGGGAGATGATAATGATGCAATCTGGCGTACTGGTGCTGTTGATGGTAAAGTCAATATAACAAAACACTCACTGTGGATGCCAGTAATGACTCCATCAATCACCGCAGAGGAAAAATTACTATCATTTATGGATCATGGAGGAAAATCGTTGATGTCATGGCTACCAACAATAACAGATATTATGCAGTCTACTGTTAATGGTGCATTCACTTCGCACATGGCATCAAAACAAGGTGTTGCTGCGCCGCGTCATATATTTATTGGGTTACAGGATAAGGTGAAAGTTGGGTCACAATAACACAGCCATATATTTTATAAACTCGATGTTAATGAAGTCTCGTTGAGGATAAACGGTCAACAGGAACCATCCGAGCATATTTTACTTAATTACGATCAAAACCAAATAGCACGCCCGTATCATCGGTTGCTGACATTTATGGGACGCGATAATAATGTAGATACCGGTCTGCAAATATCACAATGGGATTTTAAAAACCTATATCCCATCTACTACTTTTCGCTGGAACATCTTGACTTAACAAGACAATCCGTCGTTGACATACATTTCAGAGCTCGTGTAACCGCTCTTCCTGTTATTGATGTAGGTCCACCGGTTGTATACGGTAATTACAGAGCAGTTGCTGTCATACTCATTGACAAGTCATTGCTACTTGAAGGTGTTGGTGGAAGAATGAGGGTAGTTGATGCGTCAGTGGAAAATATGTTGTAGACAATTAGATCAATCTGTTATTAAATAAAATGTCGTACAGTCATGTTAGTGTTACGTTAAATCCTGGTCAAATTAAAAAATTGCAATCGGAATCAGCTAAAAAAATGTGGAACCACAATATCGCTGAAGCACAATCAGATGTCTGGTGGTCAGAATAAATTGTCATTGACAACTCGTCAGATAAAACACTGCCATCAAAGATAAAAATTGTGTTCAGGTCACTCTCTCTGCGGCCGCAATTAAGAACATGATAAAATCAGGTGGTATATTTCCACTTTTCGCTGCGTTACCAGCGTTGAATGCGGCCGCGGCCCCAGCGGTAGCAAAAGCCGCCGCTCTAGGTGCCATTGGTACAGCGGCAGGTATGGCACTAAAGAAAGCAACTTGAAAAGGGTACAAAAGAAAGAAACGATCAGGAAAGGGTCTAAGACTACCAGGAACTCTGTATTCATGGTACAGCGGAAAGGGCCTGAGACTAGGAACAGTTTATTAACAAAAATGTCACAGACATTGTCGCCGATGTCAAATTTTGATTCACTCGAATAGATAGAAGAACCAAGCGGTGGATGGTTTCAACCAATTCAAAGTACAATTAATGAACACTTTATAAAAATAAATAATGAATTTGAAAAATATAGAAATATATTGCGAGAAAAACGTTCCAAAGAACCCCGCGAGATGAGATCATCAAATACATATAAATATGTAATCAAATTATCGCTGATATGGAAGAATTTAATTTATGGATTATTCAAACAATCTTAAATGCTGTAATTCCTAAATCAAGAACAGAATTTGCAGAAACATATAATATACGCGTAGAGAATATTTCAGCATTTAAACTCCCCGGGTATAATGTAGATCAATTAAAAAAATCAAAAAACAATCTCCTCGATGAATACTTTCTACAAATATTCGCCGCATTGAAGAAAATGCCACAACAAACAACTATCCTCAAACATAATAACGACCCAGACGGGTGTGGTAGGCATATCGCTCCTCAAAACGTCAATATATCCTCGGTGATTGCAGTGAATTTAGCATGTGATGTCATCGAAGGAAGTTACCAAAATAAATCTCGAAAGATCAAATCAAGCCCAGCAGGGATATATTTTATATTCATTTGCACCAACAGCTCCACCCGGATTTTTAATCATTGAGGATCCAACTAATCTAGTGTATATGCGATGTCATAATGATTCATTAACTAGAATTAATTTCAAACTCACTGACCAGTCCAATAATTTAATTGATTTACGAGCTGAGGTTTTACAAATTAGTTTGTTTGTAAAGTCTTAAGACTTTCATCCTAAAGAGTTTTACCATAACAATTCGTCTCCGAAACGCCATCATCGCCGGGTCTGTCTGGAGACAAGAGTCTCAATAGCGTGACAAACCGAAACCATTTCTCTTTTTTCTTGTCTTCCTGAATTGGTTTCGGTTTGAAATCCTTTAGGATTTTGTTTGAAATAGTTTCGGTTTGCTTGAAATAGTTTCGGTCTGTCCACCCTCTTTGCTGAAATCCTTTAGGACTTTCTTTGAAATAAGTTCGGTCTGTCCACCCTTTCTGCTGAAATCCTTTAGGAGTTTGTTTAAAATAATTTCGGTTGGCTTGAAATAGTTTCGGTCTGTCCACCCTTTCTGTTGCTGTGCGAGAAGCTTCAAAAATTGAAAGCAGTGCCACATAATATCATTCGCAATTTCAAGGCCGATCTTACGGATGCACATTGATTATATGCTGATAGCTACATTCTGTGTGTGTGTGTGTGTGTGTGTGTGTGTGTGTGTGTGTGTTATAGTTATCGTTTACAACTTTGGGATCAGTCATCCAGATCATATCATGAATGAGTGTCGAAAGCTATAATTTAAACTACTTCGGCTATTTAAGAAATAAGGATTGAAGAAGACTTAACTAATGATCGAACTATTTTTCTTTCATACGTAACTTCTTTGTTGAACCCAGTCAATTCAGTCATATAAATAGCCTAGCAGATATGAATATATTGGGCTTCTGTATTTTCGTTTGAGAAATTGCCGTTAAACAAAATGTTTGATGTTCCTGTAACATTACTGTGTCGACATACATCCGTTGCATATTTCGGTCTTGTAGAAAAAGCCAATGTCATTCTAACTGACCTAAGGTTTGGCCTGGAGTTTATCAAATTATTGAACTCTCTCTCTCTCTCTCTCTCTCTCTCTCTCTCTCTCTCTCTCTCTCTCTCTCTCTCTCTGTACTTTAGGTTATTATCCGTTACAAACGCAATTATCTACGATTAGAAACAGATTTGTATCACGTCAAAATAAACGTATCTTGGAGTGTACATAATTTGTGCATATCAAGGAAAGAAGGGGACCTAAAACATTTGCCCGGGCCACGCTAGTTCTAATAAACCTGTATTCTGAAATCACAACGTTAAGTTCACTCCTTGTCTTCTGATTTTGAGATAGTTTGAGAACTTTTTCATAAGGCTTTCTGTAATACGAGTAAATTTGTGAATAACACCTATACACACGGTCAAACGCTTTATGTATGCCGCAAAAGACAATACTAATTTTCTTACTGTAATCTATTGCTTTGCAAAACGTACGAAAGAGGTATGTTAATTGTTTGCTGTGGAATCATCTGGAATAATATCAGACTGGAACAATATCGTCATGTTATTGTCACAGAAGTAGTTCAATATTTGTTTATAAACCAGTATTACGAAATCTTGTAAAGAATAATGAGACCGAATTTGATTTTTGATTAGATACAATGAAATGGTCGCTCCTCTTTAAATTTGGGGAAACGTTTTCTTCTTTCCTAGTGTCAGGAAAGGTTGATTATCAGAGAGACTGGTTCAGGCTATCGGGGTCATGATCTGAAGCGTGTAACCGCATTTAAGAATCTATTTAGAAGATTAACATTTAATTCATCTAGTACAGTTTGTTCTATGTCAAAAGTATTGTTAAATAACGCTGCTTTGTCAAATTCATCTGCAAATATAGAAACTTTATATGAAAGTCATGGAATAGAATGGATACGGTGAAGGTTAATGAATGTCTGAAGTACTGAACAGCAGTCTTTGGATGACGTAATGTGTGGTTTCAGTGTTTGTTATAATTTCTCTTACATTTTTGTCTTTGATTTTTAGAATGCAGTTCTGATCCATCGATGTTCTGATAGTTTAACATTTCTGTTCGGAATACATAGGCTGTCTATACAAACTATATAGTCAGTGATATTTTAGGATATATTTGTTAATATCGTCACATTCAAGCAGTCCCAATCAGTTCTGTTCGGAATACATAGGCTGTCTATACAAACTATATAGTCAGTGATATTTTAGGATATATTTGTTAATATCGTCACATTCAAGCAGTCCCAGTCAGTTCTGTTCGGAATACATAGGCTGTCTATACAAACTATATAGTCAGTGATATTTTAGGATATATTTGTTAATATCGTCTTATTCAAGCAGCCCCAGTCAGTTCTGTTCGGAATACATAGGCTGTCTATACAAACTATATAGTCAGTGATATTTTAGGATATGTTTGTTAATATCGTCACATTCAAGCAGTCCCAGTCAGTTCTGTTCGGAATACATAGGCTGTCTATACAAACTATATATTCAGTGATATTTTAGGATATATTTGTTAATATCGTCACATTCAAGCAGTCCCAGTCAGTTCTGTTCGGAATACATAGGCTGTCTATACAAACTATATAGTCAGTGATATTTTAGGATATATTTGTTAATATCGTCACATTCAAGCAGTCCCAGTCAGTAGTATATTCTACATATTCTACTTGTCTCAGGAGATTCTAGTCGCCTTGGCCGTACAACTATTAAGTTATGCTAGATTTACAAGTTTCAATGAATTTTAAAGTTTTGAATGGCGAAAGTACAAGTTGACAATGGTGTCAATTGTCAATGGCAAATGTAAAATATGATCAGTAAGTTACCCATCAACATTGTCTAAAAGCGCGTGTCCCAAGGCTGTTGAATCGTTCGCCTTGCCCTAGGACTGGGCCTGATTACCTGTGTAACGTCGTGAAATAACCTGAAGTCATATATCTGCAAAGTGAACACAAACTTAAAACATCTCTCTTTCTCTCTTTCTCTCTCTCTCTCTCTCTCCGCGAAAACGAGGTAGTCCACTTTATTCTGCACATTAATCAAGGTTTTTTGTTTGGCCTCTAATAAACAATTGACGCTCGATCTTCGCCATATATGTGTCTCTGAGTCATGGTATAAAACGAGTGTAATGTAAATACAAGAACGTGACATGGAGTAAAAGAGAGGACAGTAACGCAAATTTAAGTTAATTCTTTGATATAGGTGGCGTTACAATGAAAGCGCTAAAATCGAATTGGTGTAAATCGAGCGTCACATCTACTCTTTTATAAATGGAACGTTTCAGCATTTGCCAATTATCCTGATTTTTTTTTCCTTTTTTACAACTTCAGCTCCCATCAAGCCGCCCTAATCTGTGTAACAGTAGCTATATTTAGACTATATAGATGTCCATGATAATGTGGAACCTGAGGATCACGATTTTCGTTTCTACTCGATACCTTTAGAAACATTTTTCAGATTTAAGCTAAATTTGGTATTGAATTTTATATTAAAAGACCTTCGACAAATTTCACTTCTTTATGACTTTAGAATTAAATTTGAACTTAACCATTTCATTTCGACTCGATAACTATGGAATCTCTTTATGGATTCAAATCCAATTGAGAATGGCGTTAAATATTAAGATAACTTAGAAGTGAAATTATAGTTTTGCCATCATAATTTGACTGATATGATCCCTGCATTTCAGACTTAGGTTTGATCTATTAAACCCTGTTGTACGGGTGAATCTTGTATTCTTCCAACATGCTTATGCGTTTTTATCAATTTCGTTAATAATATAATACAAAGATGGACTGATGATTTGTAACGGAATTTACTAGTTGCGTCCTGATAAAACTTACTTTTGTTATCACTCTTGTAATCTTCTGTAATCATGATAAAATGGTATGTATCTATGTCTGCATGTATGCATATATTGGATAAGTAGGTACGTCAGCACATTATTGGCTATGGGGTGCCTATTAAGGTCGAAAGTCAGGACTTCTACAATATTAGAATGTATATATGAGGTACTAGAATGTGACGATACCAATCTGGCAACGCCCCTTTCTTCTTCTCACTGAGTTAGTGCTATAGTCTGACGATTGTAAATGTACACATCCAAATCATAAACAAAAAAAAACCATGACAATCATGCATGTATGTGTTCTAAACTTTAATTAAAATCACCCCGACTAAACGGCCAACCAGTTACCAGACATTATAAATATTGATCCGAAACAAAATGGCGATTTGATAACACTTTTTAATAAAAGAGGGGGGGATGACACAAAGCAAATTTTTGGTGTGCAACACAAAGTAGTACGGAATGTACAACTTGTTTTCTAAATGTACATAAGACTAAACAACAGCAGTTCAATGAAGCATATTCTACCAAAGAAATATGAACTGAAAGTTATTAGCTCCTCTCTGTCTCAGAGGATGAATAACTTTCTTTAAAAAAAAACTTTTATCAATAATTCTGTTTAACTGCTTGCAAAGAATGTTTATCATTTATTACACTTTGAATAAAGCGGTTTAATTTATATATTTAATTTAATGTCGAAAACTGCTGATATCTTGTGTTTTGCGATACTTTTACCTAACTATTTAAAGCTTGGTGTATGACACGTGGTAAACATTACAAATGAAATTTCTTTTACATGCATCCAATAAACATGGCAGTTACATAGATGCATACCGGACATACTGGGTCTGTCCAGTTGTCCTTGCAGAGACAACGATCTACCAAAACATGAACTGTTATATGTACTTCTGGTGGCAACAGTGGGCAGTGGCAGATGCTTTATCTGCTCACGAAATAGACGCACCCGCCCATATACGAGTCTCCTGCTGCCTTGCACGTCGGCTTAGGTTAACCAAAGGCTAAGGGAGTAAACCTTATAAGAAAATCCAGACTGTAAATCCGAAAGCAGCTGGACGATGTACTACATCCCCCTTCTGGCAACTCCTTGATCTGGAGAGGGATGGGCTCTGCCAGACGAACTTTGCCCAAGAAACGCAAATAATGCTGGACAAATCTGAACTTACCATACCTGATAGGTCGTCTCCCGGGTCAACAAAGATCGCGCCTGCCGTTGTCCACAAGGACGAAGGTGACAAGTGTGTTACTGGTACTTTGCATATAATCAGAGCGAGAGACAGCATCAATATCGCCACTCGTAACATTAGACCTCTGGCGCAAATTGGAAGACTCCAATAGTTGACACATGAGCTGGAATACTACACATTGCACATTCTGGGACTCTGTTAAGTCAGATGGAAAGCCCTAGGAGAGCACCAAACTGAATATTGGCATATATTATACTACAGTGGAGAGTTTAACAAGTCCATAAGTGGAGTAGGCTTCCTTGTAAGCAGAGCCATCAAGGGAGCTATGCTTGAATGCCACCTCATATCTAACATAATCATTTCCATTCGTCTGAAAGCATATCTCTTTAACATCACAGTTATCCAAGTCTATGCTCCAATTACCGATAATGATAATGAAGAAATAGAGGTGTTTTACACAAACTTCCGGGTATAATAAACATGGTAAGTAAAAAAGACATCCTCATCATCCAAGGAGGCTGGATGGAATGCGAAAGTTGGCAAAGATGCTCTAAAAGACTGGGATGATTATGGTTGACCTTCTTGCAATGAGCTTACAAATTATAGATGGAGATGGCTGCTCGAGTTCTAAAGCTACAAGAACTTGGTACTAGCCAACACCCTGGGCCAACATAAAGCTTTACGATGCTGGACTTGACACGCACTAAATGGAACCCTTCATAACCAGATCGGCTACATAATGGTTCAAACCCGTTACCGATCTGGCATCAATAGTGGCAAAACAAGGACATTACCAGGTGTTGTTGTTGAGAATGATCACGACCTTGTGATTATGAACTTCCGAGTAAGGCTGAAGAAACTTAACAAGTCAAAGAACATCAGGCACAATTTCAACCTTGAACAACGGAAGGATCTTAACATTTGCAAGTCATTCCAAGCCCCAAATGGAGAAAAATTTGCCAATAAAAAGGGGACATGGCTGCTCGAGTTCTCATGCTACAACAACTTGGTACTAGCCAATACCCTGGGCTATTACCAGTGATGACAAACCGTTTCAACAATCATGACACCAGCTGCCAAGGAAATCATTGGCCTCCATCGCACAAGGAAAACAAAATGGGTTAGATGAGAGATTCTTAAGTTGTGCGATGCCCGAAGAGACCTCAAAAACACCAGACACACAACAGGGGCAATGGAGTACCAAGAAATAAACAAGAATATTAGTAGTACAGTCAGCATTGGATGGAATAACATCATGAACCTCCGCTTTGCAGACAACTTTGATGGGGTAGCAGGCAGTGAAGACGAACTTGCCACCTTAGTGAAGAACCTGGATGAAACATCTTCCAGATTTAACATGAAGTTAAGCTCTGAGAAGACAAAACTGATGACAAACAGTGGCAAACAAATCTCAGCAAAGATTAAAGTCAGAGGACAGGAACTGGAAAATTTGTTTTAAACAAACAAATCTCGCAGAACATTAGCTGTATCTAACTGAAATTTTAGTACATGGCTCATATGTAAATCTCAAGGTTAAATCTAAGGACCTTTCAACGGCTATTTCCTAGTGTAAATTAACTTACCCACTTTTAAAGTCGAATTTAGAATCAATCTTTCAAATTATAATAAGTTTTCTACCTGTAGTACATACAAATACACATACTAACATTCCCAACGGAGTTAAGTTGTACTACAGTCAACTGTGTATTGACCAATTTACCAGATCTTTACATCCCGACTCAGTGTCTTCGATTCAAAATGTAGTTCTGTCTCTTTCAGCGGTTATTTACAATCTTCTTTGCAAATTGATAAGTTCTTTCTTTCATATTTTTTGCAAGCGTTCATTTTCATTGTTATTAATTAAACAAAATTAAGACACTCTTTATGATTTAAATATGAAAGACGGTTGAAAGGAAGAAAGTAGAGTACTCCAAATACAGCATGATTAACTAAGTGATCACTTATCAGTCATTTTTTTACCAGTGGGTTAGAACGAATGGTGATTATAAATTAAGAAATAACGAACTAGCAAAAAGTAATTCAAACATTTCAGCCCAAGAGTTATATTTTTTATTTGTTTGTGAATATATTTGTTTATGCATCTTTTATTGATGGATATATATTTGTTTACGAAATAATAACAAAAATGGTTTAAATTGTAATGGGTTTATATTATTAAAAAGGGAATAGTAGGGCTAATGGGGTTGACATGCACATCACAATGAGATATACTAGTATATCCTGATGCATACAATCAGAGGTGACTTCATAATTATGTCGGGAGAAAGATGTTGTTGTTAAATTTGCGATGCTAGGAAATGAAAATGGAGGGTTTGGAAAGGCATACGTTTTGTGACTTCACGACATTTTTTCATATTTAATTTAGATTTATTACGTAGCTTTAAAACAAATTAGGTCTTATCGCTACGATGTCTGCAGTGTAGCAGTTTATAGTGATGTCTAGCACTGGGACATATAGCACGAGTCCTACCAAGTCACATAATTCTTACACCAGGCCGACCAGTCCAAACACTAGCCTCTTAATTCTGAGCGCCGACACAACTGTTTGTACCATTTTTATGTCTCCGCATGTGATCGCAACAGTGACCTCCCACATCCAAGGCGATCGCTCTAGCCAGAAGGACACAGGAGTGTTGAAATCACGTGAGAACAACGATAAACAATACCTGCTTTTGAAATTGCCAACGGAGATTGAATAATTAAATAAATACAGTGGAATCAAATTGTCCACGCTTATGATATCTCATATAGATAGTATATTGAGTGTGTAATTAAGTGTAATTTGTGCTTGCCGACGGTAAGTAATAATCAGTTTGTTGAAGGTTGTACAAATCAGGCTTATCGATTTAAGCTTTGGAAAGTATTGAGATTTCTTTCAGAATGGAATCAACATCAATTATCGGCTCGTTAGCAGGTATAGAATTTATAAAATACGACATTTAAAGAATGGCTGCAATTTATTAGTTTGCCACAACGCATTTAACTGCAAGATAGCACTTTGTATTCTGTGTACTGTTTACATTATAATAGCGACACCGTCAAACAAGTATAGACGAAGATATACCGGCTTGCGCAAAATAGATTAGCCAGCACACAGATCACCCAAAAGCTGCCATTCAAGATATCCGCTGACATCTATAAATCAATGTTGTGTTTTGTTTTTTTTTTCTGTCCTAATCTGCTTACATTTCTCATACATATTTCTTGCTGTTTTTGCGGATGTAGCAACGCCTATAAAATGGGTGCATTTGGAACTCCATTAAAGTTCTTAACATGTTCACAAATCGACTCAGGTCAAGTGCTTGGGGTTGGGGATTGTTACCAAAATTTAAAAAGGGCCGATTCCTGCATTACTGGACACAATTTGCTTATATCTAAATCTACTCTTCAAGATGGAAATAATTTTTCTGGGATAGAATGTTGCTAAATTTCTAGCCAACGGATAAGATGCATGAGATGGGGGCACTGGTTCATTAGTGTCTAATTTACAAGACAATGCCAGCCTTATATTTGAAACTCTGTCAGTTGTTCATCGCTTATACATTTTGCTTTTATTCCTCTTCACTGTTATTTTAGATTGTATATTTGAATGTATTTTGAACATATGACATCATAACCTTTACATATGCTGTTCAAGCTATAAACGCATCAAACGTTTTAACAGTTTCCTCAAGAGACATTGATAGATGTATGACAATTCACTCGCTACAAATCAAACCGTTCGTTTATCTGTTTGGTGTGCAGCAAAATATGGTTTCTGGTGACCAGCAAGTAATTTGAAGCACGGTATCTTTGCTGGGATCAACTTGTCTCTCATTGTTTGACTAAGTATATCGCAGGTTTTTTGGGTTGGATATATCCTTTGATTCATTTACACCAACACACTTCACCATATCTGGCTATATTTGCAAAATTGTATTTCACACAGGCTTATTTTTTCAGCCAACAAATGACTAAATACTTTAGTGTCATACGAAGACTAAAACAGTTTGGCGTCATTTTAGCGCTACTTGACACGGTCTAGATGTTTTCCTATCTAGCCCTATGACGTAGAGGGAAAAATCGTTATACGCTTATAACATTGAGGATTGTCGAATTAATAACTTAAGAGAGATTTATGGGCGACCGTTTTAACATATATTCAAATCTATACAGACCTCTGTTTATTTAGAGACGTCAACAATTTAATTATAGATTATATATTTAAGTATAGATCTATAAATCAATTATAAGGCTATCTTATTCAATTCTATACGTAGTTCAATAATTAATAATATTATACTTATATATAGTTGAATGGCAAACCAGTCTATCTAACTTGGAAACTTCTTCAAATGAATAAAGATAGCCCTTTAATTCAGTTGCAACGCTCTCAAATATATTTAGAGACATCTCTAATATGGAATTGGATTATCAAATCCAAAACATGAATGACAGAGGTCTTTAAACGAATTAGAGACATTTTAAAGTTAATTATATACCTCTCTTAATAATTTAAGCGGTCCCTATATAGTGTGTCCAGTTTTCTTTACACATATTGGAAAAATTGACACATAGTCAGTTATACATCGTAATAGAGACGTGTAATTCGTTTACAGACCTCTCTAATTATATTACAAAGCAAACTTGATTATATTATGAATGTGTGCAATATACATATAGATTTTACAAATGGGACAATATATTGTAGTCAATAATTGAATTAGAGAGCTCGAATTTGAGAGGTCTATAATTGGTATAAAGAGCTTTCTAATTTAATTGCAGAGGTCTCTAATTTAATTAGAGAACTCTCTAAACTGAATTATTGACCGCTCTAAATAAGAGAGGTATGTATTGATTTGAATATATGTAAAAACGGCCGCCCATACAGACTTTTGCAATTGAACTAGAGTCTCTTAATATATTTCAGAGTTGTCGAATTGTATTATGGAGGTCTCTAATTATATTAAAGATGTGTCTAATTATATTACAGAAGTCTCTGATTGTACAAACGTGCTATACAAACCAGAAGAAAGAATTGCGGTCAAATAAGAGAGGTCTTTAATTAATATATAGAGCTCTCTACATCAACAATAGATCTCACTGATATATATATATATATATATATATATATATATATATATATATATATATATATATATATATATATATATATATATATATATATATATATATATATATATATATGAGAAGCAGACCTCTGGAGACCATCCCCCACCCCGAAACAAAATAAGCCCCGTTTTGGTAACCTGACATAAATTAATGCCATTTTCAGCAACGTAGTTTTGACTCATTGATTATCTAAAGGCCAGTACAATTGTTGATTTTACCTCACGCAATGCTGATTTATTAACCTCAGCAAAAAGGAAATGACTGTGACCAAGTTGATAGATGTTGAATATCTGTTGAATGACTTTGTTAGGAATTATTCTAGTTATTTTTATGTGAACACTACCCCACACCACCTTGACGAATCTAAATATGGGAAACGAAATTTTAGAGCTAAATTTTTGAGATTCAGAGGGCTGTCCAGATTCAGAGGGCTGTCCAGATTCAGAGGGCTGTCCAGACTGAATTTTAAACGCAAATGAAATTTACAGATGTTACAGAACAGTTATTTAAACCAGTCACAAAAGACACTAAAGATCTTCCTTCACTGGAACAGATCGCTAAAGCAACTGAAAATATAGTAGAAAATCTCCCTAAAAGCAACCCAAAACGATTCATTGAGACGTTGCATCTGCAATAGTTACTGCTAAACCACAATATCTGGACGTAACGGAGGCTATCGATCAACTCCGTGATGAAATCGGTGGTATGAGTGATCTTTTTGAACTACAACCAGAACCAGAACCTGCGAGTAAAAACAACAGCCCAATTTTAAAAAGAAGGTCGTAATATATTTCGATAAAACCCTATAGCGGTTTCTGAAACAGAATATCTAGCTTAATCAATGATATATAGTAATTTGCCAACGTCGCCCCCCCCCCCCCCCCCCCTCCTCGAAACAGACTCGTTTTGTGTATCAGGGTATAATTCAAATCAGCGGTGAATATAAAGACTAATTTACAGATTTTGAGGAAAAAAAGTGAAGGAAGCTAGAAAAATACCGTTACCTGCAGATATATCATTCTCCAAACAATTAGCATTAAGGCCAGCGCGTATTGATAAAAAGAAGCAACCGGCGGTGACATAGTCACTTAGATAAATGTCGTTAAAAATGAAGGTGGTAATGTCGTCGATGAATTGTCGGTGATTCAAGATACACTTTTCCCCAGTAACATCCTCGTTGATGGAATTTCTGATTGGTGGAAGACAAACCGGCAATAATTCCCGCGAAATCATCAATGAATCAGCTCCTGTTTGTCAGCGTTTACTTACCGTTGGCATCATGGACAGTAGCGCTGATTGATGAAATTACCGACGATAACTACAGTGAACAATCAATCAGATCGGCGATGACAAAATAACACGATTATACACAATGCCTAACGTGGATCTGAAAACGTCATGGTGATAAATTCACGATTACCGGTTTATTGCGATCTACGGAGATGTTAATTAAAGTTTATATAGAAGGACAGACCAGGAAACAAAACAATTAGGCATGAAAGTCATCGAAATTGTTTGTGATAATGGTATTGGCACTAGTGGTGATTTTGCTTGTAAAGCATCTCGTCGATCAAAGACAGACCTGCGATATTAGTACTACAAAATCTAAAGCAGAATGCTAAGCATTCAAATGCAAGAATTTAAATACAATTACTCATCACCGAAGTGATGACAATAAGTTTCAGCAAAATAATAAAGCAAGCAAGCTATTGAAAGAATTAGATGGTGGGCAATCTCTGACCAACAAACCGTAGCCGAGTTGGAAAAAAAATATAGCCGCAAAGCTAATAGCGGATTATGGTGTGGCTTCCGTCATCGGTGGCATTGATCAGTGTTAGAACATCCTTTTAGAATAGTAATATGTTCTAGCGTGAATATATCCCGTATATGACATTGATGCACCTGTACACAAGGGAGAGTTTGTGCGAGATTATTAGTATTTTTCTTATGAAGCACGAGAACCAAACCAACGTGGGCGAATCAAACTACGAGATGCATCCATATGTGTTCGATCCGCTGATGCATTTATTGAAGTTCAGGCTTGACGTTTGAGAGATAACAATATACAATATGCAGCAGGTGACGACTTTGTATACGGTTATTTTGGTATTATAGCGCTATTAAAACTGCCCTGCATATGACTGTTGATAGACAAAACGACGTATGTCACAGTGACGTCGATGTTGCTACGATGATACTAGGTCTTGCAAGATATTCCGATACTTATTCACGGTCTGCTGCTCCATCAATGATGTTTTCTCAATGGATATTACTGACCACTCTGAGAATACATGATAATAGAAGAACAAAAAACTTCGCCGACAACGCTGACGCCGATGTAGCACCGGTAGTCACATCCGTTAATCCAGAGTATAACCTAGATTTTCAGCACGATGATCTCAAACGGATTCCCAAGGTAGATTCGACTGTGTGTTACCGCTGTCTCATATCATCGGATTCAGCAGACGTGTTAGAAAATATATCTTTCTGGGAAAACAACATGTTGAGTTAGTTCGAAAGTCAACCGACAACGATGAAATTTGGTGAGACAATGCTGCAGGTGCTAGTAAAGTAATTCTAACAAATATTGCATTATGGATGCCAACATTCATTAACTCCAACAGTAAAAACAGAAGTACGGTTGTTATCACGTATGAATAGTGGTTGTAAATCAACGTTATCGTATCTGACAATGACGACATACTCAGTTATAAGCAGAGCAAATTCCTTTGCAAGGCAGAAAGCATCTCAACAGGGAATTTCAGCACCACGACATATATTTGTTTCAAGATAACAGAAGATTAGAAAATCAAGAAAGAAGCCCAATTGTGTTTGAAAGATTAGTACAGTCTACGCTTGTATTTAGAATAAAATAGTATCATGAACCAACCGGAGACATACTGCTGAGTTTCGAATAAGATAACCTAGCACGGGAATATCTTAGTCTAACGAGATTCATGGGGCCTAAATATAATATTGATTCTGGGTTGCGGATATATTTGCGGGATTTCTCAAAGATGTATCCAATATATAACTTGTCGTTGGAATACCATGGTATGTTCAGACAATTTGTCGTTGATATACACGTGCGAGCTACTGTTAATGATATAAGTGTTGGACTTGGTTGTTTCAGAACAATAGCTGTTATACTTTCAGATAAAACAATGTTGCTTGATGGTGTTGGTGGACGATTGAAAGTCTAAAAAAAATTAAGTGTTTCTAAACATGTAGTTAGATCATTCATGATGTTATAATGTCATATCATTATGTCAGTGTTACTCTGACACGGTCATATTAAAAGCTGACATCGGCTCCAAAAAAGATTTATGGGGCAAAATATCTCTGAAATTAACAGCGTTGCAAGGTCCAAATGAAGTATCCTTCATTGAACGTTATCTCAAACACTACAATGATGCCATGAAATCAAAAACGAGCCTGAGACTTGATCTTTCCGTGAATGCGATCAACGGTATAGTTCCGTTTGTAGCGGCGATAACAGCTCTGATTGCCGTTGTTGCAAAAGCAGCTGCACTCGATGCCGTTGGAACAGCTGTCGGCATGGCATTGAAAAGGCAGCAAGACATGGAATAAAGACCTAAAAAAACTGGATCGTGTCTAAGATTACCAGGAGCGTGGTAGGGTTCAGGTCTAAGGCTACCGAGGAAGCTTCATTATAGATGCATACATACAATTTTGCTTTATTGATGCTGATCGATGATTATACATAAAACACTCCAGATGTGTTTAAATGCGTGATCAATTAACGGAAAACCAAACCGTTTTGAAACCGGTACTTTTCATATCGATGGCCATTCTGGTCCATATACACACTGGGTTGCGTATGCGGTTGGTACACGTAGCGTTGTTTTTCTCTTTTCTTTTATTCGTATTAATTGGCATCACCAAGAGCAATTTTAAAATTATCTTGCAGAGTGCAAAGCACTCCGATCTGGTACACAAACATTGACGGATCTACCAATATGCTGTCCAGACGTTATTGCTGTATTTAACACCGTGTCAAGGTGATCAGCGCCACCGCCCATGTGACGTTAATTTGTTCGCGTATGGAACGAGAGATGAACTTGCTGATATTTTGAGTTTCACCGGAGTCGACCAGGTGTTGTTTTTAAGAATCTCCAAGGACTCTTAGAGACAAGCAATATTAAGTAGTTTGATTTATTCAGCGAATTGCATATTCAACCAACAAAAACATCGTGGTATGTACCGGCGAAGGAAAACTAAAAAACTTGAATATATCAAACACAGAATTTCGTAGATATGTTCCTATATCTATCTGGTGGTTAAAGGACAGGTTTACTCTTCATGATTGGAATTATAATTGCCTTTTTTGTAGAACCTTACTTAACCTATGACGCTGAAGCGAAGAAGTACTTGGATAACAGCAACACCGCAACCTCGTTAACGAAAATGAGTGATAGATGAAACATTACTATCTGAGTATTGTCATGTAACGCAGTTTACCAGCCATGGCATAATCTTATTGATGTCCCTTCTTGTTTCTTTGAAATTCTGATGATCGTCAGAGCTAATCTCGCTTATATTAGACTCAAATTAGTGATATGGCTAGTGTTAAAACCTCAATCAAAATGATTAACAAGACTCTCGCAGAAACAGATCAGATCAGGTAAAAGGATTTTAAAACAGAATCAAATAATATGCAAAATAAAGTTAATAATATTATACAAAAGCTTCTTAGAGTATCAGCAGTAGCTAATGAGCTGATTGACTTAGCTGGAGACTGGAGACTGTGAGATTTGATGAAACGATCATAGGGATAAATTCTAAGATTACAGATGTGAAAAAGGACAATTTTTCTGGATGCTAGAATAATTTAAGTACAGAAAGATTTAATTAGCATGAGTATTCGTATACTTCATGAATATGATGTTACTGACTATGTCCCCGATTTTTGTGTATTTTTTACGATTAGAGCTGGTGGCAAAGATAGACACTCGAGGGGTATTTATTGAATAACAGTATCATATATTGCTTACAAAAAAGTGTTGAGAATCGTGATATACTTCATGGCATTGGATTAAAATTCAAAAGGGGGCAGATATGAGACGGAATACAGTTCTCACAAAACACCATTATTATCAAAGTAAGTAGACTGGGAATAATTGAAAAAAGAACATATTCAGGAACGTTTATAACAAACAAATGATTGACCTACACCAGGTCACAAACAACAGTCGTTTTAAACAGATTAATGAATTATAATGGTAGATATTTACAGACGATCTTCTGCTCGCAAGGGTCACAGCGACGTTGATCTGTCAGCGTATGTAACACGAGATGAACTCGCTGTTCTTTCGCGTCTCGCCGAGATTGATCCGGATGAGGTTCTTGTTTCTCAGGATCAACATGGATGGTCTCATGGTATTTATCGGCGACGAAAAATCAAATACTCTAGCGTATCAAGCGGAGGGACCAACTGAGAGAGCTTTAAACGCGTTGCTAAAGCCAGCAATACCATGACTGCGAACTTTATTTGGGCGGAAATAGAATGGCTAATTTGAAAGAACCATAATCGGACAATGACGCTGCACCAAAAAACATACGTGTACAACAACGACATCGCGATAAGGACCTTGCTAAAAGCAATCTGCGATGGATTAACCGTATTCAGATCTCAATATAATAATCACTTGACTGCGTTTGAGAGATTTCGCAAAAAATTAAATATAGTCGCCGATTTTTTTTATAGATCCAATGGTCGCCAACGTTAATCTCGATGACACCGCCGAAAAATTCAAAAGATTACTGTCAGTGTTGTTCAAAGGACTGCATTCATGAACAGGGTATACACAATAGCGTCTGGACAAGCAAACGGGTCGTCAGGATGTGCAGGCTCTCTGTGTTTAGCACCGCTAAATTTAGGATAGTTAACACATATATATGGCGTCGTTCCACCGACAGATGTTTCGGAACCGTCTCCGTCGTGTTAAATCAAAATACTGAAGAAACATTCATACTGGATCAAGAAGATAAAACCCTAACCATAGTGAATTATTGGTGGAGTCTGGAATTTGTCGCGAAAACACGTCCATGACAACTTAGTACATAGATCATGAATCTCACACAATCGTTTCGTTACAGTCAAGCATGCGTGTGTAAGGTATCGCTGAGAGTAATCATCGACGAGCACATGATAAAACAAAAACAAATAGCGGAGACGAATCATCGTCATCAAAAATGTTGTATATGCGATCAATTCGCTGGTCGTTGGAACAAAGATGACAATTGAAACGTTATCACTGACAAACATGATATCGCCCTTGGCTGGAATAGTTGTCGGTGTTGTTGTCGATGTTGCTGGTATCCTCCGTATCATTGCAATAAAAACTATCAACATGTGCCGGTACAAAAATACACAAGAACACAAATAACTACGCGGCGACATATTCTTGCATAAATATAGTATCGATGCTGTCAGCGGGGTTGAACGACGGTGCAATATCAGACAAAGAAATCGCTAAAGAAAGGGATATTTATTATCTGTATCACAAGACAGAAAATTTACCTGTGCATGCAGTATAGATAATAGTGACCGCAGAAATAACCACACGACTGGAGCAGATCGTCTCTAATACAAAACCGCAGACGACCATATTAGCTACGTCAAGAAGGCCGGAATTT
The DNA here is from genome assembly GCA_030141615.1 of Unio pictorum. Lineage (NCBI taxonomy): Eukaryota > Metazoa > Mollusca > Bivalvia > Unionida > Unionidae > Unio > Unio pictorum. The sequence continues at coordinate 4,488,834 of JARLTB010000061.1, forward strand.
GATATTGGTTTTGCAACTCCGATGAAAGTGTGTAATGGTCGGTCAATTGAGATCGCACTTGTGCAATTACGACTTTTTTATATTTGGCCAAATATCAGAGAAAAATCATTTGGTGGATTAGACTCACAATTCGCTAATATTTTCATATTAAACCAAGTCAGAAGAGGACAGCCAGTACCAGTCTGGGACGCTGGTTTGTTTTTCAACAAGATAATATCAAATCGACCAGTTATATGATGAACTTCAGCGCAGAATTAAATTAATAGCATCAAAACGTTCGTAATCAAAGTACATGAGCTAACTTTGAAAGCTGCCATTGAAATATCTGCACTACATTACACCGATGACATATGGTCAGATACGTATTGGGGTGGCCTCTGGCAGCACCGATTTATATTGGATCACCACAATCAACGCGATCTGAGTATTCGCCGAAAGGATATCGTTTATTAGAAAAACAGGGGACTATGACCTATTCATTGAGTAGTAAAACAAATATGACATGCCTAAAAGTTAATGCTTCTCAGATAGAATAAATCGCCAATAAGACTATGCAGGAACGTGAAAATATACAGCGTAATCTACGGTTGCTACCTGAGAAGTATGAGTTTGAGTATCCAAATAATGATCGTAAAGAAAACATTAATACAGCAAGACGTCTAAACCATATATGGGCCCATGATCGCAGTTTAATACAAAACACTGTCATAAAATCCCATAAAGATTTTGGTTATAAAAAAAGATTTTTGATTATGTTAAGATCACCCATGACCAACTGAGTACGTTCAAACTACTCGCGTTTGACGTTGATGAAATGAAGAAGGATATCAATCGAGGAATATTTTCAAAAGATCTATGCCGCATTGGAGAAGATACAATGCCCTCCAGATATTTTCTGACATAATAAGGATCCAACAGGTGGTGGTCGTCATGTATCGGCAGAAAATGTCAATATCACATAGACGATTTCTGTAAATCTGATCTCTGACTCAGACGACGGTAGCTATACCGCGCATGGGTATGCATTACAAGGGCAGCTCTATCAATGATATGTCCTTTACCGTCTTTCTTCGGATGTCCCACCGGGTCATTTGATTGAATCAGTGTCCGTTAATACTGTTTATTTACGATGTCATAATCCGTTGCTGACACGAATAAGTTTCGTTTAACCAACCAAGAGTAGTATTTATTGGACACGCGTAGTAAAGAATTGACTGTTACTTTGTATGTGCGTGACAGGTTGTGAAACAGCCGAACGTGAAAGAAAAACGAAAATTAAAATAGCGAATATTGATATATATAAAAAAAAAAAACACATCATTTTTGTCCTTAACGTTTTGGGTACCGGTGACGTTGCTATTGCGCCTTGGTAGATTCCAACACAGGATTTTTTAACTACTTCACACATCACACGTACAGCCGCTCAAGTTTGATATTGTCGAGCCAACTCTAATCGTATTTCCACAATGGCAATTGTCAGTGTAAAAAAATATCTCATGTCCTTAGTGTAAATCCGCCAGTGACAATCCGCGTTCGAGTAATTTGATACATATATACCCTCTTCCCATCGCTGCTGCATTGTCTCAAAATCATCGTTGATTGTTTCAACTTAAAGCTGAACCTCGAGACAATATTGTGTTTTCTAAATATCAGAGATAATCTCATTAATATTTTTCTGGTCCATTATACAATAAATGCATTCTTTAATAAGCGATTTTATCGAGACCAATACGATAACTAACGTGTTGCTGGATCGTGTAAACTTATCGTGTTGAATCTATGCTGGTATGTTTGAGCATGTACAAAGAATTTTTAAAACTTGTTTATATCCTTGTCGCCGGGACAACAAGTCTGATGAATATTCTCAGTGTATGTGTGTCAAGCCCCCCTAATCTCTGATCACTTTGGAAATTTGAGTGTACCTCTGTGTAACGTAACTGATGTCTGTGTTTTTATGCTTTCCCCGTGAACATATTCTGGCCTGATTTGTTTATTTGACAAGCATGACATCATCGTAAACCACTAGATTGTTGATATTCCCGTTAAGATCCTCGACACACGGTGTATCATTGATGTCAGTGATAAATTCAATAACATCATCTTGAGTATCTGCGTTTTGATTGCATTCCTTTAGAACATTATAGTATCGTCGGTTGTCTATAAATAGCTCCACTAAATATAGTGTGTCCCATTTTAGCGACATCTTGTTCAGACTGCGCAGCAACTGGGTTTTACTTGAATGAGATGCACCAATTATAGTAGCTCGAGTGGGTAACACTGGATGATGCTTGACCGGTGCTTTCTCGCGTGTCGCTGAAAAATCAATTACGTTCATATTGTATAAATATGTTATTATTTATAATCATGTGTTTATAGTGTGTTCGATGCGAGACGGTCACGAATACAACCGGGTTAAACACAACCACATTGAAAAATAAGATGCGGGTTTTCACATGTAAGTGTGTGAGTTGCGGTGTAAACGAAACTATAAGTTTGTGGCGTTGGATTTCATTGCGAGGAAAAATGCATCATTGCTGGCGGTGATATTGCTGCCACACTCGGAAATTACTACGAACACCATGGGTTAAGTATCCAGGGAAAACACCTTCAGGGATATAAATTTTGTGGTCCTTGAACCCGACTTGATATTAGGCTTGACGAAAAAGAATCAACCAAAGTCAGGTGAATTTCAGGTAAATGCGATTGACGAAGCGTGCCATACTCATGACGTAACGTTCAAAGATGTTCCACAACGACACGGTGTGGCTATCAAGTTGATACACACGCTGAAGTCGATCGAGCATAACAACATATGAGAATCACACGCCAACTGGTTGATAAGATCGGCGTCAATTGAGTGGTAAGTTAGTTGTAGGCGTGGGCAAATTAACTGTCAGATATTTACAACGTTTCGTTGGTCAACAGTTCCTACAGGTTGATCCTGGCAAATAATTTCTCGGTGCAGTAACGACGCTGATGCAACAACATGATGTTAAAGTCAGATGTGGACACATAGCGTTTCGTCGTGATCAGGCAATCGTTGAACAATTTAAACAAACACTTGCACAGCGACTGGATGGATAACCGATACGCGCCGAATTGCTGAGCAAGGACAGATCTCGTGAATTGTTTTCTGAGAATACCTCACGTGTTGGCCACGATAAACAACAAGGTCATTCGTGAAATTAAGATGAAACCCATCGAGGCAATTACGATAACACATATTACGACGAAAATCACCAGAAAACGAATTACAACAAACGTGTTGGTGAGAAACGTAACAATCAGGTATATATTTGAACCTGCTGAATTTGAAGGTGGTGCAGCAAGAGCAACTAATCCAATCTGGAGTGTAACCACATAAAATGTTTAGTGTTATAAGATCTGCTGACCAGAATGCAATCTACATATTAAATTCAAACTGCTTCTCAACGTGAATTTGACAATTGCATGCAATTCTTAGTAACATAAAGCACAAAGTTGGAATTGGCGTGGAAGAAGCATGCGGAGGATGAGCGAAACTCCTCGAAGTCTGTTTCATTCAAAACATGTCAGAGCAAGATTTTAGCGTGTGTAGCCGAGACTACTATGGATTCTGTCGACGGTAAATTGTCGTACGTTGTTGAGAAAATATTCAACAGCATTATTGTGTTACGCTGGCGCGTTGATGATTTTGTAGTTGTTTCAGCGTCGTGGTAAATTCAGCATCAAAATCAAACTGGCGTGAGTTTTTCTCTTTATGTCTTCCCACGCATAACCAGCAAATTTATTTTCACAGCGTTGGTTGTTAGTGTAGTTGATACAACAAGTTTTGTTGTCGGAATCGTAACGTAGACAATTCTTCGTAGCTGATATATTTTGTGACTCTCGATACAGCCAGATAACTAAAATTGACTATTCGATGCAATCATCATAAATTTAATTATTAGAATCTGAGATTGTTAGCCCCTGCAACAAATGAATTGTTATCAAATAACCTAGAGTCCATGGTGATTTACAAATCACTCGATGCTTGCGGTTGATGTGGCTGAGGTACTGATGACTGTGTCATGAGTTCTAGAAACCCGACATTGGTGTCTTTGGAACTACAGTGCGCATTATTCACACCGAATTTTGTCCGCCTGTAATTTGATTAGCGATTTTGACTGTCGTAATGTTTCATCGCGCGTTCGCTGGTCATACAATATTTCTTCGTAGTGGCTTACGTAATTTTTTTTAAACGGCAGAGGCTGTCCTTGACCGCAACACATGATTAGTGATGGGGTGGGTGGGGTGGGGGGTGTCGACAGTCAGTCCAGAAACATTTTTTAAAATATCTTTCGACGCGGTGCATATTTTGTCCCAGACGATGATTTTAGGAATCTATTTTTCCCATATGTAATACCTGTGATACCTGCATGGCTTAACTCTCCGCAGTTTCATCTTTCTGTCAAACCGTATAGTTGGCATCAGGATAATCATGTTTGAGTTTTTAAACAATTCTATCGCACGTGTTGTTATACCAGAGTCACCAAGACCATTACGATAGGCTGTGCTATGTCTCATTTCAATAATAAAGGCCAACATTTTTAACATCAGCTGATTCAGAATAATTAGGTATTTTATTCACGCATTATTCGCCAATAACTCCAACTATCAATGTCGGTGCGGATGCCACTAGGGTCTTCGACGCCATCGATAAATGGTTTCACAAGGTCCATTCTTGATCGACTTATACAAAATAAATCCGTGGCGACTCTAATAGCACCAGCTAAAAACCGTTTGATCATCGATACAAGGTTTATTGACGAATATGCAAGCATCGAAGAGCTCAAATGTCAAACTACTGCGAATGACATTCGCAGTAGCTGATTATCGCGCCATTATTTCTGCAAATATCTTTATCATCGACTGTTAACTAGAAATATATATTAAGGACTAACGATATTATCGCTGATCTAACAGTCGTCGATGTAAAAAAAAAAAAACACTATCAAACAAATATCGTAATAGCACTATTGGAGCCCTACCACATTGATTTTGTGCGCAGCAGTCGCAGAGATTAATTTTTGTGTCCGGTTTATTAAAATGACGACCAAACCAGGCACCGGATGAATACTCGCTGAGAACTCAAATGTTTCAACCTCGCAAATATAGTCAGATCGTAGTCGAGAGGTAGAGGCCGGTTATTGCTTCTCTGATCATTTCGTGTGCTGGATGACCGAATCGTTCAAAATATGGTGGACATTCGTCGTATCCAAGAAAACTAGCCGGATAAAATGCCACATTGTCAACCGAGATCATGTCGACGGATTTATATATTGTGTTTCAGATATCACTATGTCCAAACTCGACACAAAGATCGTGATATATCGTCGATAAGTATTTTGGTGATGGACGCGATGATTTGTGTTGTTGTTGTTGCGCTATTTAGCCACAACAAACGACGTAGTAAAACAGTTATTGAGTAATTCATCACCGTCTCCATCATATTTTACCGCTATATGTTTCTTCGCACGCTGTAGAGATTCTTCAGATAAAGTATGCCAGACGGTAGCACAACTTAGTCAAATGGCGATTTCTGTGTGTAGCATACGTATCTGCGTCGTCACCGTGAAATAACCAGACCAATGCATGTCTTGTGCACTAATTTTATGAATCTCCTTAAAAATGCGGCCGCCCATACGGTATAACGGTACCAATTGTAAAACCCCAGATGGGCGGAGCTTAAGGTGTAGGAAAGATGCATTCTGAAATAAACAACAACACTACCTGTGATTGGTTCATTATGTAAGAGTTGTACTTTCTGTGAGGTTTTTATTATTAAAAAACAAAGCTAAGCCTCTGGGCAACATGTGAGATTATGTTAATTCATTTCTATATCACAGTTTGTATTTTTTATAATTTAAAAAAAAAAATGTGGCACACATAGGTGAAACTGGGTCTGTTCTGAGTAGATAACTCTTACCCCTGCGTAGTTCCAGCATAGTTATGTCTCTTAAGTGCAATGGAGTACCTGGTTTTGTCCTTGCAAATTGACAATCTAAGTTTGTTCTCTGTGGCAGTATGTGACGTGCATGCTGAAGTAGGATAGAATGTATATTTTTTTTCACAAAACATTAGCATTAAGCTCCATAGTAAAACAATTGGTACCGTGATACCATACGCCTTTGCTACTTTCCTTCCTCCCCTCACCCCCGCAAATTTAATACGCTAAACGTGTGTTGAAAGTTATCCGATATTTATGAACAAAGTAGTACACAACATTTACAAACAAAAATTAAAAATCTTTACTGTTTACGTTTTTATTTATTTATGTATGAAATAAAAATAACTTTTTCATGCATTTTTGCTACAGTTTCTTGCTCTGTCAGTTAGACCTGATAAAGAGTTCTGAAATTTGCATATCATGACACTTTCTTTCATCATGCAATACTAATACTATTTAAAGTTTAATTATTTTTTAAAAGAGCTAGCCAATATAATTTTTGGATAAAACAATCAAGTTTTTATAACCCTTCTGTCCCCCTGAAATAGTCTGGTCGTAATATAGAACATGAGACAGCAGAGGCGTAGCTATGATATTTTGCGCCCAGGGACGAACTATAAAATTGGCGCCCCAGCGATTATGTGACCAATTTATTACCCTTCTTTACTTATTATAATGTAACGTTGTAAGCCTCATTTTGGAGCCCTGTACCATGGCGCCCGGGGACATATGAACCCCCCTGCACCCCCCTAGCTACGCCTCTGTGAGACAGCATTACCAATCATATGATAATGCATCTGTGCTAGTTTTGGTCCTAAAAAAAAACAGGCAAAATAATGACGTCAACATCCGGGACTTTAAAGGGTATAAAACCAGCCGCTGGAAAGTTTTCCGTCATTTCTGGTATTATTTGCTTTGCTGCGTCAGTGAACGTACGAGCAAATAAACCTTCCAACTTTAAACCTTTGTCAAAAACAAATCAGGTTCATTCAACACCATCTAAAGAATGGCACAGACAAGACCACGTCAGAACTACCATGCTGAAAATGAAGCCGGTATCAACAAACAAATCAACATGGAGCTTTATGCCAGCTATGTCTACCAGTCCATGGTGAGTTGCAAACAAAATGGCTGGCTGCCAGGGCAAGTTCATGAATATTATTATGTAAATAGTGTTATGTAGTTTACGAGCCGAATCTGCTTAATTAACATTTCAGTATTTTGGTGCATGGGCTTTTTTATATAGCTGTAATTTAATTTTGTATAGCATGCAGTATCGATGTAGCGGAATAACGTCGCAGTTTCTTAGGCGACGATTATTAGATATTAGTCACGTGCGCAAGTTGTACCAGGTGGTGAGATAGTTATTAATAGGTATTGAAATAATTAAAACCTGATTTAAGAACTGTATTTGTATAGTTTGGATGCATTTAAGAACTGTATTTGTATAGTTTGGATGCATAACAGCTTCTAAAAGTATACGTACATGAACTAGATAATCACAAAAAGCCAGCGTGACGTGTCCAACTCAAAACACCGAGTTCAGTGTTGCGTGTAATTTTGCATACGATAAATGCGGCACGAATGTACATTACTGTAGCAACAGGAGATGACTATTTTGTATGGAAGTTTAGAACCTATATAAATAGAACATTTCTACATCGTTAACCTTTGTTGAAACTTTTACCTCCAATAGTCAGAAATTTTGAGGACCAGTTATGTTTAGACGAGATTTCTTGGCACGTGTCCTGGATTAATATGGTTTGGTCTATGAGGATAAAGAATAAAAGTATGTAATAATGAGACTGTTGATTGTAAAACGTTGTCACTACTTGAAAATGCATTTTCAAAATACATTGAGCATAGTTATTTCAAGGTATTTTGGAAAGAGCTGACATATGCATTAAGCACTATTCTTACATGTAATCATAATGAGGACTTTGGAAGCTCTAAGCGCTTTAAGTTCGGATCACCTTCTGAGAGGTGCCTTCATAGGTTTTAACTCTTTGTAAGTGGACTATTTGGACATGATTTTCAGTGACCAATTAGTGTTGGTTGCATTTAGAAGAAGGGATTTATTGGTAACTTGTAGGCTTTCTGTACACAGTATGCATCAGCATTTATAGAAGCACTTTAGGACAATACTATTAACTGCTCTGAGCCAAGATGTATGAATAAATTATAACAGCCATGTAAATGTTTTTTTAATGACTTTGAATTTTATTCTCTTAAAAAGACATCTATTGAGTCTCAGATTCATTCTTTTAAAGATATGCAAAGATTTTGATAGCCTTTTCTCATTTAGTCTTACTACTTTGACCGTGATGATGTGGCCCTGAAAGGCTTTGCCAAGTTCTTCAAGAAGTCCTCTGAGGAGGAGAGAGAGCATGCAGAGAAGTTGATGAAATATCAGAACAAGCGTGGTGGCCGCATCGTCCTCCAGGACATTAAGGTATGTAAAAGGAGTTCCACATTTTCTTTTGTGTTGACACTTTCTGTACGTTGATTGTAATGAAGGAATATTTGAAACGTGCTTCTGCTGGTTATTTGTCATTTTTATCAACTTGTTTCCATAACTTGGCTTTAAAAAATAATAATTTGGCTCAGGTCTAGTAGGAAGTTGCATATGCCAGCTTTAAACAATGGGTATTTCTTTTTTTTTTTTAAATTTGTGAGCAATGGACTTGTCCTATTCCCAAACCAAAAACAACAGGAAGATCTCTGGCCTGTTGGAAGTCTACAACCAGCAATGTCCTCCCACATAAACAGTTCACATGTATAGCAGCATTGTGACCTGATTTGTATATGGCCTGAACATGTGATTGGATCATTGTAGTTTTGCACAAGTCATTTAATAATGTTCAGTTTTACTGGGCCACGTGTATTCAGGTATGGGCACATGGGTGAAGTATTTTTGTATAATAAAAAAGAAAAGATATAATTTACTCCACCTCGTTATGTAAATATCTTAATTCTTTGTCATCTGATGATTTTAGAAGCCTGATCGGGATGAGTGGGGGACTGGACTGGATGCAATGGAAGTGGCTCTTGATCTTGAGAAGAGCGTGAACCAGGCCCTTCTTGACCTCCACAAGGTGGCTGATTCTCATGGTGACCCTCAGGTGAGTAGTTCAATTATACACCATTTCCATGGAGATGTCCATGTTTTGTTTATAAGTGATCAAGACCTTTTGGTCTGTTGATTATACTCTACAATAACATAAATTGTTTTTGTTCAACGTATTCGTTGTATAATATATAGTACAGGTCTGACTGTGCTTTCTTGAAAATCATTATAGAAAAATGATTGCAATTATTTTTTTTAAAAGTTCAGTGATGAATTAAATTATGTTGTATTTGTTAGCAAACCATGCAGTTGTACATTAGTACCTTTAACACATGGCCAAGTTTTGTAGTCTTAAGTGAGGAGCCTATTGGACTTGACGGAGAAATTTAATTTAACTAGTTTTCTATCAGCTGGTGAAATGCTAAAATTTATTTTCAAGATACTGGCCTGCCATGACTAACTGTATTGCCAAAACTACTTTTTAATCACAAAAACCCTGCCTGTGTTGTTTTTAATGTAAATTTCAGCAATGTTTGCAAATGAATTTTTTTTAAACACTAGTGTAAGCCTGTTACATGTAGCATATATAAACAGTATGCATTAATGATTGGATCTGAAGTTAACCTTTTTTGGGGGGGGCATTTGAAATAAAGGCAATTAAAAAGCAAAAGAGTTAAGGTATAAACCACCATCACACGATTTACTTAACTGGCTTAAAAAAGCTAATGTTGTACGTTTGAAAACCGCAGAGGTTGGGACCATTGTGCATCTTTTCAGTATGATTTTAGCCATATATATATATATATATATATATATATTGATAGACTGGCAATAATAAGCACACAAAATTTAGTTTTGAATTGAAACTGAACTTGATGTTACTTAAAGTCAACTTCAGGACTTTTTAAATACATGTTCTAATTTTACAGTATTGGCACATTTCATTACACCTTGCTGAAAATTGGTTTAATTTGCAGAAAAATATTGATTGCCTTACTGAGGACATTGGTATCAGTTCTGGTATTGTATATAGATGTAATGTTAGTACTGGACAGAGATGTATCGAGTCAGTTCAATTCTGGTTGGGCTGCAAAATTTAATTTTCCCCTTTTTTTTTTCTCCCTAAGATCATGTGTATAGTTTATGATCATCAGGTGATCACCAATATACAGAGCACAACAGGTCTTTTCATTTACACCTTTGTCAATGAAAGGAAAATTGATCCACTTCATATTTTACTTCAGGGGTGTGGAGAGTGGCATGAAATCGAAGGAAGTGAACATTTTGGGTCTGTTTTTACCAAAATAACATGCAGATGGGGGAACTATTTCACCAGAATCAGTCCCACCACCCAGCATGGACCCTTTAAATTTCTCTGCTAGTTTATTGTGGGTATCTCTTGTAGAAACTGAATATTTACTTGTGCCATGTTGCTGAAGTGTTGAATTTTTGGTCATCTCAATGTTTAGTTTTGTGATATGTAGGAAATTATTTATATACTTAACCAACAATGAACTTGTTTTGTTTTCTGTTGACCAGATGATGGACTTCATTGAAAACGAGTACCTAGAAGAGCAGGTGAATTCCATTAAGGAGCTCTGTGACCACATCACTAACCTCAAGCGTGTCGGAACTGGACTTGGGGAGTACATGTTTGACAAGGAAACCCTGGATGGTGACAGCTAAACTGGGGCGTTGAAACAAGATCCAGTCCTAATGAATCAGACTTTGTCTATTTTTAGAGATACTTGTTCAAAAGTCAGAGGGCTGAAGAAAAGAAAAACTTAATTAAAAAAAAAGAAAAACTCAATATAGTTTGTTTTTTCAGTATTACTGCTTTTCTACATATTTTGGTTTAATATGATTATGATTGTGTGAGCAGTTATATTTGCTAAAGAGTTTTGACAGGCCAGGGAATGTTTTACCTTGACAATGTGGATATTTGCATCCAGTTCAGAGTTAAAAGGCTTGTTGCTTTATATAAGGTTATTAAACTTTACTGACCCATAATGAGACTACCATGTCGAGCCAGATCTTTAAAGTGGCAAATTACTGCATTTGTGTGCATTTTACTTTTTTAGTAGAGGGAGGGATCTGAAACGTATCTTTCTCCATCCCTCCTGAATCCAGCCAGGGCTTGTGCCCTACACATACGTACATGCCAACCATTGTGCTTTTGTCATAATCATTAAGCTTTTTTTCACTAACATGCACGTAGTCCTATATGGATTACACTTTTTCTGTATATCGGACTTCCCCAGTTCTGGTCTATAATTATTAATTTTCACTTTGTTTCTTAATAAAATCCAAATAATGAAAAATGTCAAATGCGTATTTTATCAACATTTTTTTTTATAAATGTCAAGCTTGGTTTCGAACATCATATTTCTTTAAAAACCTTGAAAAGTCGCAAGTATCATTCAAATTGAACATTATGATGCCCCGAGTGTTCTAAATTGCTTTCCGTTACGGATCACTGCCGTCTCACCTCTGCGTGGGTTCAAGTCTAAGATTTGGCTAATGTAGTTATGTGAGAAAGCTTGCCAGTAGCTTGTCGTGGGTCGGTGGTTCTTTCTACACGAATAATACTGGTCGCAATGTATAGCCTATCTTGTGCTGAAAAATGTTAACCCCAAAACCAAAAATTGAAAAATTTCATATAAGTTGTTGGTTTTTTTTTTTCTTTTCTTTTTTCTGTTTGCCTTTGAAGTCCAGTTGAATGACCAGGTGGAGATGACAGTCTTATGAGAGGTGCACAAAGGCAATCTGTTTTCTCTAGAACCCAAATTACATCAGTCGCCAGAATGAAGGGGATTGCAAATTACTATAACAATGTCCAAGATACACAGATTAGACAATACCAGCTGTTTATCTATGAGAAAACCTGAGACAGTTTATATTGGAAAGCAATCCCAATGCGAAGTGTGAAACTTGAGCTGAACCTTTACATTGTATGATTGACCTGGAAGTTGCAAATTGATATAGATGCATTTGCATTTTCTAGGTCTATCCTCCTGTCATAATTGGCTATAGACCAAGTGGTCATGTATTGGTCTATCCTTGTTTCATAATTGGCTATAGTCCAAGTGGTCATGTATTGGTCTATCCTTGTTTAATAATTGGCTATAGACCAAGTGGTCATGCATGTATCTCCATACATTTGATGTATGATTGACCTCAAAACTTGTGAATTGTCTGCTGGTTTTTAGAGATAAATCATAGGGTGAGTAAACATCTGGAAATTAGCACTTGGCCTATTGGACAAAATTGGAAACTGCTATCCAAAGATGGCCAAAAGACAGTTGTAACATGGGATCGGTTTTAGCTGACCAGTTCAACAATACCATTACCTGAAAATAAGTTGGTTCATCTCAAAATTACAGAATGAGGTGTTAACTTCTAGGTTGAATTACAAACAAAATGTCCGAACTTTATCATGTATAGCCCTAAATGGGCAAAATTAATTTTCCGCTTTTTTTAATAAATGCTCAAGATAGTGCACTTACGATTAATTTCGGGCTGAATTTGTTAGCATAAGGGTACATTCATTTTAATTAGCAGTGGGCTTAGATTATGTGCAGTTTCCATAAGTAAATGTGTGGGTAAGAGATGTCAGCCACATTACATCAAAGTAGCATATAGATGTGCCAACATTCTCTTTACTGTGGGGTGTTTTTAATGCAGACAACCTTTTAGACAGCACTCTCTCAAAAGTACACAATAACTGGTTAGCACCCCATTAATGAGCACATGGGCATTATTATTGCATAATTTACTTTTGATTGATTGGCTGATTATTTTATTTCTCACAAGCATGAAAAGTAATTTTGAATAATTGTCCTGTATTTCCCACCAACTGAACCATATTAATGTCGGTCTCTTACAAGTCCAGCCCCTCCCCAATGAAAAAAGTGAGCTTCCCAGATGTCGCAAATAAATTTTAGTGTGAAACCTGGTGGAACAGATGTAGGTCACAAAGTTTAAAATGTTTGCTTATTGTTTAATATGAAAGAAAGCGAATTGCTTGGTCATCATTTATTTTTTAATTTCATTGCAAATACTTGAAAAGACAGTTTCACCATGTATTTAGTTTACTTGGTGTAACAGTTTAAACTTAAGTGACCTCCTGTCTATAAGACTTGTAATTTCTCCATAATAGGTCACTACTCACAATACTGCCTCCAGGCATATTATCTAAGCAAGCATAATTAGCTTATTTTTCATTGATAGAATTAATTTTAACATACAATTTTATACAGAACATACACAATTAAACTAATTGCATACAATTTAAAAGAAAAAGAATTTCCCCAAGTGTCCTCCTTGGTTATACTAGCTATTTAAGAAAGACCTTTAAATAAAAGACTCTATGGTTTACTGTTGGAATTTCAGTCCTTTAACAAGTTTAAGTTTAGGACACTACTGAAATTAGCATCTGACTGGTGCAGAATTGAAAGCCCATATTTAGAACACACGCAGATCCAGAAATGTTGATGCTTATATGGTTTATTGTGCATTGAAGATGTCGTCTAGGTTGCATCTATGCTAATAATTTCAAGTTACTGAGGTTTTAATATGGTGTTTATATATGTTTACTATGGGAAATGAATTAGTATCACAAATCCTACCACAGTACTCTGACGTTTTATCAAAGAACGTTGAAATATTTATAAAATGCCAGATAGTACCGATAAGGTAATTTCTTGTCCGATTTCATCATACTTCATTGATAAAACAAACGACTGACTTATGTGGTACTAGTCATCCAGCAGTGAGCCATGTTTAGATTTTTAGCGATCGATATCAGGAACAGTAACTCGTCCAAAACAAGTAATGTTAATTGGTTCCGCACTGAAGAACCTGCACATGAAATCGCATCACAATTATTCCAGTTCAGTACAAACAAATGTAGTTCTAGCCTATATTTTGAACATTTTTTCCCTCTCTCATTTTGGTGGTGATAGAAAAGTTAGATTTATGCCTTTTTGGTAGGGTTTTAAAGGTAAATGTTTATTAATGAGAATGAGCTAAAAGAGTGGTTGTCTGTGTGTATTTCGGTGATAGTGCACAGTGAGTAATACAGCCTTGGTTGATGATCTGGAAATGAAATCTGTGTTCTGTTCACATGCTGCTCTGTTTACAGTGCAGCCTCTCAGTAAATTGCCGGTGAACTACGACAAAGAACTTCACCGTGAAGTTATTTCTGAAGGTGTTTTAGATTAACAAATGATTTGTATTGATTGTCAGACAGTGGAAAGGTCAGTACTGAGAAATAAATGTAGAGAACATATAGTAAAATTAATTGCTGTGTATGTCCACATACTGATGTGTTGACCCACCACCACCACCACCACCACCACAAAAATATAAATCATCCCTTCACCCATTCTGATGTTGATTTTCTCACGTGTGGCTGATGTAACCTATTTATTAAAGCTGCAATTATTTGCTGCACACATCGGGGTATATTTGATATACTTACCGGTATTTCTAGTGGCGTAACGAGGATATTTGATATACTTACCGGTATTTCTAGTGGCGTAACGAGGATATTTGGCGCACTTAGCAAAACACCCAAATTTGCGCCCCCGGCTGCCCCTGTTGCGCAGTTATGTATCTTGTTTCCAAAACGAAACATAATCATTATCAGTCATAATATATTATTAAACTATTACAATTTAATTGCTAGGAAAAAAGTATAGCATAGACTAAATTCTCTAGAAAAAAAAATATTAGCCTCTTTAGAAAAAATAATATCCCAAAAATGTATTATTGTTAATTATGTCGTCTGGAGATTGCACATAGTACATTACATTACAAGTAGCGTTTTACAAAAGATTTATTTTCCTGGCCTTCACTGCTGAAAACTGATCAATAACATCATCAAAGTCAATCGTTTCTAGTGTTTCTCTCTCTCTACACTGAGCAGTGCTAGCTTGCACAAACGGTCTTGTCCCATCGACGCTCGCAAGTATGACAGAATCAGTTTCAACTTGCTGAAGGAGCGTTCGCAGCTTGCTATAGACACAGAAACTATATTAAATCGTTTAACCAGTAGACCGCCCGCACGACTGTACTCCAGTCAACAGCTATACAGCAGACGTTGGCCAAAACAACATTGTTTGTATTGTGTTATTTAAAATAAGTGTACTTTCCAAGTTTCACTAATGGCTTCAATATATAATCCAACAAATCCATTGTTGATACTTTGGGCCGATTTGGCGCCCCATTGCCAATGACGCCCAGGGCAACTGCCCCCCCCCCCCCCCCCCTCGTTACGCCATTGCGGTGGAGCTACCGTTAACTGAAGGGTTCTTTCGGTGATATGTACGTTATATTCCGGAGCAAATCGTGTGTTTAGTGACTTGTAAAATCCACGTGAAATAACCACCTGTCGTCTATCAGTATCAACACAGATTAAGGTGGGTGGGTTGCTTTATCGGACAGTAACAGTTGATACAGGCTAAATAATTGGGATAAATTATTAATTAAGAAAAACAACGAAAGTAAAAGAAATTAGCACTTAATAGATTACACGCGTAAATGTTACTTTAGCTGCAGATTTGAAACCTACCATAGGAACAGCTCGGGTCGGCCACCGCGCGGCTTGTCCGCAATGCTCTTTCCTGAGACTGACCGGTACTGAATGACCTATCTGAAACTGTTGTTCCGCAAAACGCCAAATTATTTAACTCTCTATTTAGTAAGATTTAGTTTTTCTGTTTGTTTGTAAATGAGTCAAGCAAGTTGATCTTGAAAGTTTAACTTTGAGAACATCCTAACCCTAGCTTGCAAAAATTGAGAACAAATAATACAGAATGTATCGATTTGTCCCACACTCCCAGCATACGTTGTTTTTTTTTAATAAATTTTAAATCATAAAACACCACCGACAATGGATGAGTTTTGACGGCACACATTAAACCCGAGACTTAAGAGATTTATTCACATAAAATATACTAGTAATTAGTCTATGCACTATCCAGCCGATCATTTTTAATGTCTTGGACTTTGAAAACAAGAGTTCAAACTGAAATATGGCTACCTTTTCGAGATGCCAGGAGAGATATGTCTAAACGCTAAACTTGATCGAATTTAACAATTGTATGTGTAGTAGTAGTAGTATTCATGTCTCTTCATGCACAATATGTATTGACATGAGAGAAAAATCGAATCAAAATTACAAATCTACTGATTTTCATTCATGCCAATATGATGATTCATATCATCTATGATGTATCTCAATTCTGTCACTGAATTTAGTTCTTATACGTTTGAATCAGTTCATGTGTTATCCAATCTGATTCAAATCCGACCAGAACTATATATAGATCCGATTGTAATTACATTGTGTATAATATTTATAAGTATGTATCATAATAATACTTTGCATTTTACTGATGATCATCGAAATATGCATAACCTTTTATGGTTATGGATGAAGCATTTTGTGCAGGCGTACTAGAGTGTATTGAAGATCAATAGTAAAAATCCATAATTTTAAAGCCAATAGAGCGTTAACATTGGTACTACATTGTGAATACCAAGTGATACAGCTTGAAAATAATGATTATATTTCGTTTTAAATTTCACTGCAAGTACTTGATCGCTGTTATAATCGCGGCACTTCAGAGGATAGTGGGGAAATAAAAACGTGTATGAGGAATATATAAAATAGAGTGCTCGCTTTTCTGTCAAAATGATTTGTTTATACGAGTCGGAGTTTATTCTTTCACACTTGAAGTGTTGGCAATTATGATAATTTATTGAAGCTATATAGCCATTAAATATTTTCTTTGCAACGAAAGAAACCTTGTGATAAGATTCCAGCTTTTATACGTTGAATTATTACTGTCAGCTCATTCACACTGGCTTAATACGTATGTATTTATTCCGCACTGTAATGGTTGATTATCACGAAGCAGTGTGCAGGCAATCAAAAGTTTCCTAGCCGTAAAGAATAGCGCTATTAAGATCGGTGCTCATATTGCTTCCACTGATATCACACTCGCTTTGTATTTTAAATCTACATAGTTTAAAATAAGATTTAGAGAAGTATAGTGTGTGTTGGATTTTTTATCATAACTTTTTAATTTAGAGAAGTATAGTGTGTGTGTTGGATTTTTTATCATAACTTTTTAAACATTTTAGTCATATCGCTACGATGTTTGCGAGTATGTAGTTTATAGTGATGTCTAGCACTGTTGCATCATGCAGCAGACACGAGGCATGATGTACTACCAAGTCACATTATCCTGACACCAAGGTGGCCAGTCCAAACACTAAGCTCTTATTGCTGAGTGTCAAGCGAGGCAGCTCTTAGGGGCCGTCCATAAATGACGTCACGCGATTTTGGCCGATTTTTTACCCACTCCCTCCCCCTCGTCACACGTCGTCACAAAAAGTTAGGCCCCCCTCAAATATGACGTCACAAATCTTTGGACCCCCCTCTAAAGAGAGAGAGAGAGAGAGAGAGAGAGAGAGAGAGAGAGAGAGAGAGAGAGAGAGAGAGAGAGAGAGAGAGAGAGAGAGAGTGAGAGAGAGAGAGAGAGAGAGAGAGAGAATTATAACAATCATTATGCATTCCACAAAATGAAAAGCTCTGGTAGAATCACTGGAATTATATTTTAAAAAATTTAATAACAATTTATAAGTCAAAAAATACAAAATTTAAGCTTCTCCATTTTCCCATGGTGAAGCAAAATGTTCCTTCATGGAATAAATAGGGAGAGCTTGGATCTCTTCATCCTGTGGAATGGATATTCCATTCAGATCAAGATCTTCTTCGTCCATCCAATCTGCACTCTCTCCATTTTCTTCGTTTGCGATTACAACCATTAGTTCACGTTGTCGACGTGCAGCAACTCTCTGTGGCCTGATGCGTTTGGGTGGAATTATTGATTCCACCTTGTGTGTTAAAGAATGACTACGTAGCATGACTAACGACGCGAAGTATATGTGACATTTCTTGCAAATCCTATCGCCAAGCACGGACTGTACTGACGGACAGTACAAATCATACGGAATTGACCTATAAGGATTTGAGGAGCGAGGAAGGATGTCATCCACTTTCAAACTTTGAGTTGCAAACAGAGATGGGAATTTATGTGATGCTCCGTCTATTGTTCGTTCTGGAATTTAAGTGGAACTTTTAAAGTTGCGCGTTTTGATGTGACGTCACAGTTCTTAAACACCCCCTCCCCCTCGTCACACATCGTCACAAATGTGTGACCCCCCTCCCACCCCTAGGTGCGTGACGTCATTTATGGACGGCCCCTTAGAAAGCATTTTATAAGTTTTTAGTATGACTCGGCCGGGGTTCGAGTCCTTGACTTTCCGCATTCGAGGCGAACGCTCTAACCACTAAGCCACCGGAATGATTAAGCGCGATATATTCAGAAATTATGGTTAATGCTACAATTGCATATATTTCTATCCGGACGAACACTTCATAAATAGTTATATTTGTCATAATGTTAATAGTAATAATAGTACCATTATTGTTGTTGTTATTAGTTATAAGTGGCTTTGATAGAATAAATGTACACTTCATATATAGTTATATTTGTCATAAGGTTAGTAGAATCTGTAAAATTAGTAGTAATATTAGTATCATTATTGTTGTTGTTATTAGTTATAGGTGGCTTTGATAGAATAAATGTACACTTCATATATAGTTATATTTGTCATAAGGTTAGTAGAATCTGTAAAAGTAGTAGTAATATTAGTATTATTATTGTTGTTGTTATTAGTTATAAGTGGCTTTGATAGAATAAATGTACCAAATGTTTCTGCCTTGGTTAATTATCGATGTTGGCAAGTACACTGTTTAAACTTGGATTATTGCTGTCTGATTAAAAGTCGAGGTCTACGTATAATAATGAGCAGATCTGATCGAGGACTACGTATAATGATGAGCAGATCGGATGGACATCTATCAAAGAACAATGTTTTATGTTGACCTTTTGATAAACAAATACAATTTCAGCTTTCATATCTATGAAAATGAAAAACATCATTCCGAACGTATCATAACTAACACTAACTTTTATTCTGAAAAGCTACACATAATTAGAGAAATGGTAAGCGATCTGCTTACATAATGGGTGCACGCACACGGGCAAATGGGTTACTTACACCCCATCCCATCCGGATTTTACTTCTAAATATGTTCAGGCCTACATACGTAAAACGTTAATAGCTGACCACTACATGTTTACCCCCTCCCCTCTGAAAGTATTTGTGCGGTAGCTAATGGCTCACATAAACATGCCTTGCCAATCAATCATCTCACCAGTATCCTACGGTGGAAATGAAAATATAGTCCGAAAAAAAAGTTAATCAGTGTTGTGAAATAGTGCCAGCATAATGATTAGTCACTATACACATGATGATGAATATAACGTATATATAAGTGGCCTATGTGGTTATAGCGTCCGCCTTCAATGCAGGAGGTCTCTGGTTCGAACCCAGCCAAGTCATACCAAGGATAATGTAGTAGCACCTGCCTCGTTTGGCGCTTAGGATTAACAGTCATACATACATACATACATACATACATACATACATACATACATACATACATACATACATACATACATACATACATACATACATACATACATACATACATACATACATACATACATAC
The DNA here is from genome assembly GCA_030141615.1 of Unio pictorum. NCBI lineage: Eukaryota > Metazoa > Mollusca > Bivalvia > Unionida > Unionidae > Unio > Unio pictorum. The sequence goes on from JARLTB010000061.1 coordinate 4,508,520, forward strand.
ATACATGCATGCATACATACACTCAAATCTGCAAGAGTATTTGTACTAATAAAATTGTGAGTCGTGCATTGCATCTGGTTTTCATCCTAAAATGTAGATAAACCTTGCAAATGGTAAAAGGAACAAAACCAATAAATGTCAATATGCAAATACAGGTAACTATATTTTGACAAACCATATAAATGTGCAGGACAAATTGCGGTTCCGACTTTGTACCGGACAGATGAACGGACACTGTTTACTATGTACACCTGATATTTTTTTTTTTGAGACGGGAGTATAATAAGCTGAATTGGAATTGAAAAGGTCATCATAACAAACTTTGCCCGTCAGATCACCGTAATGTTGTAGTGCTCGATTTCAAATGGATTGGTATTCCTGCTTCTGGAATTTGCTCCATAGATACGCAAAATTGAAATAATAAATTCATGTGAAAAATTCAGAATTCTGCATTCTAAACATAAAAGCTTTTTAAACTCTGGATTAATGATTCGGAATGAAAATCTGTAGTTTCCAAGGAGATAAATGAAACCATTCACCTACACATTTGGTAGCCTCAAGGTAAATAAGCTTAATTGTGCATAACATGTGTTGGGCGTTTTCAGTATGTTTTAGTATACATAAAGCATTGCTTTATTGCTTCTTATTCACAGAAATATTGGTCTATAATACCTATGTTAAGTTTACGTCTGTTCAATTTGCATGATATGAAAAGCCGACGAAACTGGGTAGGTGCAAGCATGCCAAGATGAAAGGCTGTTAATCCATGGATGAATCTTTAGCTATTCACATACCATGATGGCGTTGAGTAGCTAATTAAATTGTATACATATGTTTGTCGTGCGTTGAATTATGAATATGGTTAAGATATATAACCGCAAAGGAAACTTGATTTCGAAGATTTATCTGCTGGAGATGTATTACATAGAAATTATAATGGTTCTCGGTTGCTAGGACTGTCATGTTTGAAAGTGCAACTGTAGACTGCTATAGGTTTCTACATATCGGAGAAAAGCAGCACATAGTTTCATCAAATTTGTCAATTGTTGAAAGTCTTAAGACGATTGTATCAATTATATTGAGTCAACCGGTCCTTTAGTATGCGCTATTTTTATACTGCATTGCCAGTGTTATCAATTCCGTGTCGATACTACCGTAGAACTAACTTTTTTTTAAAAAAAGCTGAGGTGAAGCATGGGTGAAAAATAAGGTAATGATATTCAAATATAATGCCACGTGTTACAGAGAGAGAGAGAGAGAGAGAGAGAGAGAGAGAGAGAGAGAGAGAGAGAGAGAGAGAGAGAAAGAGAGAGAGAGAGAGAGAGAGAGAGAGAAAAAAAAAATAGAAAAAAGCAAGTTTAATGATTGATCAGACAGACCTGGCGGTACTGAATACAAACGTTACTCTAATTTATCTAATATTTCAATATCTCCTGATTTATCATAAATTCCTTGACGCTTTTATGTCTTTCCTGAAAGCTCATATACACTTCCAGATTAGAACAAGATTGTTATTCCCGCACTTAGGCGAGGTTCTGGATTTTGTCGTTACTATTGTTCTTCACTACGATCATTTGTCCGTCCGTGACAAAGTTTGCGTCAATTCTCCTCATATGCTGCTTTGAGAATTGTATTGAAACTTTGTAAACTATGCATGCAGTTGGTGTACATAATAAGGTTTTCCTTTTTCCATTGGTTCTTTCTCGGTTACACTTTTAAAAATAATACATATGTTAAAAAGGGATATTTTGGGAAAACGATATCGTAGATTTTTCACCTGTTTAGTGCGCGTTCGTGTGTGTTTGTGTGTGATTTGGATTTGTAACGTAGTTTTAAAAAAATCAGTCATATCCCTAAGATGTCTGTAGAGTGGCAGTTTATAGTGATGTTTTGCACTGGGGCATCATGCCGCAGACATGTAGCATGATGTCCCCCACCCAGTCACTTTATCCTGACACCAGGTCGATCAGTCTTAACACTAATATCTTAATGCTGAGTGCCTAGCGAGGTAGCTGTTAGTACCAGTTTTACAAGCGAATATTGTGGAAACAAGTTCTTCGTCGTTTCACATCGTTTAGCGAATTTGGCCAAACATTGTAGACTGGACAAGTGATTTGTGTAAATACCCAATAATGTTTTACCATTTTTGCTCTGGTTCGTTTTGAGGACATTTCATAAAAAAAAAATAATTTTACAAAACTCTGTGAGTTCAGTTTATGTTGTTGTTATGCAACCCTGATATGACTTGGCATGTGTAGGAAACAAGATGATTTGTAATTGCTCTACATGTTATGTGAGAGGGGAAGTGTGTTGCAGTTTTCCATTAAAGAGAAACATCTGTAGCTAAACATACATGCATGGAGAGCACAAAAACACATGTGACAGCATGCATATCTATGCACCATTGCCTGTAGGTCAAGATCATGTTAGTAATACATGTATTTTATATCTTGTGTTTAATACTGCATTTGTACTTAGCATGAACTCTAAAACAAACATTTGCCTTTACCAATTTGATTGATGTAACATAGCGTAAGAACATGTGTATGCAATTTGGAGATGGTATGCTCCCATCTAACGGCAGGACAAAACGTTAACAAATAATGTTAACATGGCACCTGTGTTAGCTGTACAGAACAACTCTGCAAGAGAAAGCGGGCCATAATGTGTATTTTTTGTTTGTAACGTTTCATTGCATGCGAGTTTTTAATTGAGAATGTGTATTATCTGGGTGGATAATGTTTCTTGCCGCGGAAAAAGTAAAACGTGAAGGTGTGCCAAACAGACAATTTTGTCGTCAAACTGGCACGACTCAATGCAAGGCACATATTGATGAGAAAAAAGGATTTGGTGTAAAAGAATAATGCGGAAACAAGTTATAGACAGTTCTAAAGTTTCGTGTTTGTTTTTTAAAACCTAGGTATCAAACATTTGCACTATATTTTACGCTTAGTCATATAATTCCATCTTATGTTCTTGACTAAGGTTTTTATACACACGTCCAGTTATCAGCAAACATAAATTTAATGAAGATTTACCATAAAAAAGAATCGAAGCTCGAGGCTATATACTTGCATAACATATGAATCGAAAAGCAATCTGCAATAAACGTTAAAATAACCCAATCCAAGCAATACTTAACACGTGTTTATTGCAATGTAATTGAGCAAAACAAATATGCAAACTTAGCGAAATAGTTTATAACGGTACATTTTAAAAGAAAAATTGGACGTTTAAAACCACACAAGATATAGAGAAAATATAAATATTTTAAGAGGAAATTTAAAAACAATTATTACAAAATGTGCTTCGAAATAAAAATGCACTCCATAGTTTGTGAAATGTTTGTCAATAATAATTGCATGAAATTACAATCAATAACTACATGCTCTTTCACTTTTATACTCAAGCTTTTCTCGATAAATCCAATAACATACAGTTTCCATGTCGAATATTAATCCAAAAACGTTCCAGATGTTTTCTGGGCCAATTGCGATCTTCGTCTCATACTCTTGGTGTATGTTGTTTCGTGCAAGAAACAAAAACAAGCACTATGAAGCTGAGAGAACACTATCCGAAGCTCAAAATGCTGAGTGAAAAGCTACCTCTATAATACTGATTTTACTGGTTTTCTTAAATACTGCTGAGGTTACATTTTCTAATACTGATCAGGCAGATAAGCGAAAAAATAGATAAGATTAAATAAAACGATAACAAAACTGTTGAATTGCATAGACTGAAACCGCAAAGTATGTCATGGTGTACGAGGACAACACACAAAAGGTCGAAGTGGCTTCACTGATGACATAAAGACTGCGATTCAAAGAAGTCATACGCATCACACGTTTTCAGAGTTCGCTGTGAACCATTTCTTGCCTCCTGGAATGTCTTATCGTACGAATGATCTCCACTTCACGAGGTTAGTAGGGGGAATTCCAAACTTTTTCTTCTTATTGTCTGTAGCACGACTGAAGAAGTATCCGCAAGTAGGCTTACCGGCGGTTGCAAATGGTGCCACTGAATTTGCTTTGTTGGCCTCTCCGTCCACTATTACAAACGGTACTGTCGTGCGGTCATAAGATCGTAAGCGGTCTAACGATGTTGATTTACTTGGCTTTATGAATCGCTGGAAGTGGCGGGAATAGCGCTCAGGACCGAGACGTAGCTTGGCCAGCCGAATTTGTTCCAACCTTTCCCAGGTTATTGTTTGAGGGTTAGCGTTGAAAGGCATGGTATGCGGAAAGGTAGGTTTTTGCTCCCACTGGACGGGAGGCAGCGGCTTTTGATCGAACTCCGTCATAGGGATCCGCCAAAGATTGGGCGAAGGAATCCCCCTGTTTACCTTTGTGTGCGGTTTGCTTCGTTGCTAACGGCCTCTAGAGAGTATTAATGTCTTGCGTGCTTATACAAAACCAGTGGTGCTTGGGTTACTACGAAATCAGTGCCAAGTCACCCGGATTACCTTTAACTATTGTCACCGATTGTCCATTAAACGTCATGCCCGGTAAGGTGTATTGTAAAGATGAAAAGAGACGTCGTCAAGGAGCGATATTTCTGTGCTCTTGGCAGGGCACTCTTTTATGACGTAATAAATTTGCGAGCGAATTTGACATGCTGTTTTATATCTGAACGCCAAAAATCAATATTTGAACGAGAGCACATGATGTACACTTACTGGTTCGATAAAATTGTACCTTTGCGAGCTAGGCAAATAATCATGTAGGTATAATACATGTATTGTGTAGACCAGCTAACTTACCCCTATATCGTACGATCAATATCAGTTCTGTATGATTAATTGCTTCACGAAATCTTAAAGGAGGTGATATAGTGTACATGGGAGAATATTGAAAAGACTACTCGGTGTACTCGTACAATTCTTCACCACGATGATCAATCATTAAAGTGATTTGCTTCGTCACGTTATACTTGGACCTGTTTGATGGCTAATTTTGATGAGCGAATGGATGTTAAGGATGCACCAATAGATGTAACAAAGATGTTACATGTCTTAAACTTTTGTTGAAAAAGTGCTCAATTTTTGCGAATGCTTAAAAAAACAAATATTTGTTCTGTATCAAGCAGCAGCACTAAACGCCTATGTACATCAATACTGATTACCAATACAGTAACAGCTGCCGTTCGGCGTTATGGACTGCATAGTTTTTCATAACAGATGTTTTCTGATGTAACACAGACTCGAATGATCTCACACTCTAAACGAAAAATTGATAAAATGTCTTTTATCGTTGCCGGGCCGGATCCTGCCTGCGAACGTGTTCTGTCCTTCCCTCAGCGCAAATTAAAGCAACACAGAAATCTGGCCCGTGATCAGTAATTATATTAAAGAAATTAGTGTTTGCGGACCTCGGAAAATGCAATCTGGCCCATGGCAGATGAAGGTTGTCTATCCTTGGGATAGATAGATCCCGAATGAAGTCAGCAGCAGCCATATATACCGGTTGAATTTATATGGTGTTTAAAAGTTTAAATAAGTTCTTGAATCTCAAGATAATGTTACAAAAATATATATTAACATAACCTAAATCATACTTTCTCTTAGTATCGATATTTGTAACTGAAAAGTTGAGTTTGAATTATCGTGCCATGTTCAAAATAGTCAATTTTGATAGTCGCTTGAAGGAGAAACTGCCAGGCTGTCCATCGTCCAGGAATGCGCAGAATATCGTCTGCAAGTGACCTTATAGGGAAGTAATTTTTAGCAATTTTCGACCTTGATAACCTGATTTGCTTGGTTCAAATGTTGAGGTTGGTTGATTAGTATTTACATAGAATCTAAAATTTAACACGTTTGGTGACAATATGACATTGTATCCTAAGCAAGGACGGTGGGCGGGGACAGACTAATGTGCTGGAAATATCAATTATCTTTAGCAAAGCCTGTAGAGAATAAATTTACATGAAAAGATAAATATTCATATTTCCACCACCCACCCCTTCGCTTGATGCCGGGTACTGTTCCTACATGACTGAGACAAGGGAAGTACACAAATTGATTGGAATCAAAGATACGCAATTGTCTACTGCCTGTTTGTGTTTATATGAATACTTTTCACTAAAATACACCTGTAATGGCTTTTCAATGGTACGTAGTCATTTTTTCTATGTTAAATTTACAAAGTATCCTTTAAAAGTCAACTGATGCCACCATTTGTGGCCGATGTACAATACGCCGCTGTGATATGCTATTGGTTAGCTGACATTTTTACATACTAAGGGAGGCACTAGTGAATCCAATAGATGTCGCTAGGACAGAGCACTAAAATATCTGCTAGAACCTCCAAGGTGTAGATATGGTTAACATATCGTCTAAAATGTAATACAAATTGGTTAAAATAAAATGTCCAAACCACCCAGCCATTTACATTTTTATAAAAATAAGCCTTGACAATTTAACATGTCCACTTGAATTTGCTTGCCTTAATCGTGCTAACAGCTGCTTTTTGTGTGAAAAATGTCAAAAGCAAATTGAGAACTTGCTGAATGTCATGAAAATCTAACCAGTTACCTACACAGGCCTAACAATATTCTTGCCAAATTTTGTTTACTTATTTTGGGTAAAGTTTGCTAAATCATGGAAGCAATCTTTCTCGGACGGAAGGGGAATAAGACCAAATTAAGATGCTCCCGTCGCATATAGTTGTAACATAAACGTCCACCATCGGGTTCGGGGAGGAAGCAGAAGCTAGATGATGTTGTAGTTAGTGACTAATTGGGGCAACCGTTTTTGCACTTGGATGTGTGTCAACGTAATGTTCCAGCTGACAATGAGTTACCCCTGACTTTTTTTTTAATATAAAGAGCATGGTTTATTTCAAGAAGTGGACTTTGCATTTAATAGGGTTTTACTTTTCTGGCTAGTTTTTTTTTTGCTGTTGTCTTTTATTGCAATGCCTAAACATTGAAGAATCAGGATTGTAATGATGTTTCCATACATACATACATACATACATACATACATACATACATACATACATACATACATACATACATACATACATACATACATACATACATACATACTAGTCCTACAATGTAAGCCCCGACGCTGATATTTATGTTTGCTCGCGTCTGGGTCTTACTGCCTAAAGAGCAGCGCTGTGTAGTGTTTTTAAATATACTGAACAGAGAATAAGAGGTGAAATTTTCATACTTGGCAATGAGTATCAACATTTATCCACATATTTAAGAGTTATTGATCTACTTACTTTGCTGTCTGATCGTGATCGACTCTAACTCTGACACTAGGAAATGAACGCATTTTTCATGTTCCTTTGAAACACGTTTCAATGCCATGGTGGCATAGGAATGCCGAAGTAAGTTTCAATAAAGCTGTTTTATTTTCACGAAACGAAATTATTTCTATATTGCCTATTTGAACAGCAAGCAATATTTCGTTTCGTTCAAACAATATTTCCGATTAGAACCTAACTTAAACATACTTCGGCATACCTCGACAACTGTCGCATTTCAGCAAATTCAAATGTATGTCAAGTGAACAAAAAATGCGTCCGTTTGCAAGTGTCAACTATTGATTCCATTTGGATAAAAACAGCGCAGTAAGTATAATTAATTAAACATATATTAGTGGAAGAGTGTCTATATAGGTTGCCAAGTATGTTCGATATTCCTGAAACTTTGATTTATCGTTCCGATGTCGACGACATCGGAACTAACTACACTATGGCGTCATTAGGCTCGTAAGACGTAGCACTCAAATCAAGATCAACATGTGATACGTCTTACGGGTAGGACATACATACATACATACATACATACATACATACATACATACATACATACATACATACATGCGCATCTCGCATGAAATTTACATCAGTGGTTGCGGGATGCTTCGAGGCGCTCAAAAGCAAATATGCCTTAGGGGTACTCACAATTTGTTTATTCAGTTCCCAACCTCTCTCTCTCTCTCTCTCTCTCTCTCTCTCTCTCTCTCTCTCTCTCTCTTCTCTCTCTCTCTCTCATCAACACAAATCCCTTTCTTCTAACTAAACGTTTTGTGAAGAACTGCTCCCTTTAACACTAATAATATAAAAAAGAAAAGCTCCATACGGCGAATCGTTCTCCTGTTACTCGGGAACACCCTCCTCCATAACTAATTAACAATATGAATTTAGTTTTACGGCTAATACAATTGTAAAGTTCTTCATCGTAGTAATAGCTATTTTATATAGATTTAGCAACTAATCTAGGGCATGACCTGCCTCGATCTTATGACCCGGTGTGAGTGAAAGATAGAATGTCAACAGATAACTGGGCAAGATTATTGGGAAGAAATAATGCAATACGATTCCCCTTGGATAGAAATATAACACATTTAATCAAGCAAATGAATAGTGTTAATTTCAATTCAACGTAAATTATATCAACAGAAGTTACTAGCAGTGTCTAATTTTTGGATGTATTACATCATCATACAGAATGGTGAAAAGATTGCAATGTGCACGACTGATTGCATCACTTTCCCCTCGACTGTTCCAACGTTTCTTATTTCCTCGAGTCTTCCCTTTCCTTAATGCCTCTTCCTTCTTTGACCTTTTTAAAATATATTTTACTCTCTACTCATGACTTGCCTCTTTCGGACCTTACTCTTCGCTTCTCTTTTCCTTTTGTTTTCTAACTCCGTCTACGGACTGTCGAGTCCCCTCTTCATCGGAAAACTGTTTCCTTAATGTTTTTACTTTTTAACTTGTATATCCGGCACTAAACCTTGTCTTTCTCGCAAGATAGACACCTGATCCCTCCCTTATTTAACGAGGAAAGCACTATTCTTTCTTAGGCTTCCCACGGAGCCAAACGTCCGTCTCTCTCTCTCTCTCTCTCTCTCTCTCTCTCTCTCTCTCTCTCTCTCTCTCTCTCTCTCTCTCATATGAAATTTCTGACTAAAGAATTTTGACCTAGGTTGTCACTTTCAATGCCTATTATTTCCAGGATGTGCGACTTAATTTCACTCGGCCATTGAATAAGAAGTGGTTTCTAAAAAAAATGTCCTAAGGCAAGCATTTGTTTCGTCAGTCAGACTATCTGAACTAAGTTATATAACTTTTCCCTTTGAAGAATGACTATTTGACACGGAACGTATTTTCATTGAAGTTTTAACACTAATATGGAAGAAATAAAAACTAATCAAAAACACATATTGAGGTGGTTATGGCATTAGAAGAAGGAACTCAATGTTACTTAATATTTTTCGGTTTTGATTGCATTGGGTAAAATTGCCAAAACACGATTTGTTAAATTGAAAAAGGAATTATTTCAAGATTTATAGTCGAAAATTCACTGTTCTACAGTATGTGTGCCTGTGTATGTGGTTGGATGGGAGCAGAGTAGAAAAGATTAATTAGAAAAGTTTAGAGTATTACAAACTCGCTCATAAACACACGCATAGACGAAACAATCAATGATGAAGCCCTAATTTGTTTTTATTTTCTTCTTAAAGTTGCCCACCATCGCAAAACAAAAAAAGGAGCAAACACCAGAAGAAAAAAAAAAGTCCAACAGATTTCAATACAAGACAAATCCCACCCCCCAGTAGGTTTCCATACGGCTGTAAATGGGGACGTTCGTTGTATGGGCATGTATTTTAAACTTGGTGGTACATGATGATACATTTTTTAAATTATATTTAGGTAATTGGGTCAAGTTCTACAGTCTTTTTAGCACATGAAAACAATGGGTCGTCGAGGGTTAGAGGCGCCAGAAAGGCGGGGGGGGGGGGGGGGGGGAACATGTTCTTTAGTGGCGCGTTACCGAGGTGCCCGATGGCAACGTTCTGTTGTGGCGCCCTAAAGGTGCCTGAAGGTATTTTCTTTTGTAGCACCGTTACTTTGCTATAGAAAACGGTTTATATATCAATCGGTAACTTTACTCCCATCAAATTTCAGCTTGAAAATAAAATTAAAATAAAATAATCTTTTTGTATTATGGCTGCGTCCTTCTTGCCTGAGGTACGGGAGAAATTGTATCCCTTACTCCTCCGAAGCCATTACTACATGCAAAGGTTTATAATAAATATACTGGGTTTATTATTATTATTATTATTATTATTATTATTATTATTATTATTATTATTATTATTATTATTATTTCGTGATTATTCTAAGTCGTATTACCATGGATAAACATCAGAAAAGCTCACATGTGGCTCAACATTAAAATGGGCGCATTGAAGTAAGTGCACTATATACATAACTACAGATGTGACTCAACATGGTAATGTGCACGTTGAATGTACCGTATTGCACTGTACACATGACTAAACATGTGACTCGACATGGAAATCAACACGTTGAATGTATACTGTACACATGACTAAACATGTGACTCGACCTAGAAATGTGCACATTGAATGTACCGTAGTACACTGTACACATGACCAAACTTATGACTCAACATATAAATGTGGACACTGAATGTAGTATACTATACACATAACTGAGTACTTAACCCCTCGCGGCAAATCGTTATCCAACTATTGTTAAATCGGTCACCATGGATTCATTTATCCATAAGATTATAATTTTTGCTGTGGAATAGAATCAAATGATAAGGTCGAGAAATTGGATCCTGTTTGAAAGAACTTGAAGATAGTTTTCTTTACAAAAAGAAAATCAAACACGAAAATCCTTTGAAATTGCAAACGACTAGATCGCGTCTTTAATCTGGGACTTCCATACTGTATATTGATCATGGCGTCAAGGCAAGTTTCATATTTTGTTATTGACGGATTTTTGTTTTTTGTTTTTTCCTTTAAATTACGCAAGCGATGAATTAGAGACATGTATGATCACCCTGACACGGAGTGGCGGGTGGGGTGGGTGTGAGGGGGCTTATTGTTTGTGCCTTAATTTATAAACTCTACACCCTTTATACTTATGTAGGGTTTTCAGAACATACAAATGTCTTATTGTTGAAACCTTCCTTTCCCTTTGAAGATAATTAACCTTTTCTCCTGATTATCTTTTCCACTACAATAGCGTGTATTGTTGTTGCTGTTTACAGAGTAATGGTTAAAATATGAACGAGTTATCTTATCCTGACGTTCTTCGCAGAGAAGATATATTTAGCCGCCAGAATTACATAAGTTAAAATTCACGTGTTTTCGAAAATGATGACCCAGACGGCACGTGTTTTCGACAGCTGCACATCAAGCCAACTCGTGGATATTAATTATGGTGGTGTCCTTTAATATCAAACATATTTACAGATACCCAGTTGAATTTGTTGCGAATATCCATTTTACAAAGGTAAGATATGTTATAAAACTAGTACCGTACAGGTCTGGTCAGCCAATGTAAGATGTCTCCCCAGGCTGATTAAAATCTGATCTCCCACGCGAAGGACAATAGAGATCTGAAATAGAGCAGACGCCTCACCTGATATTTGTATTTTTTTAACTCGAGAGCGAACGATCCACCCACCCCCGAAAATATTAGTGGAGGCGTCTTGTATTGTAGGACTGCTTTCATGTCTATAACTTTTTTTTGGGACAACATCGATTTATTAGGTTTGTAATTTGTGTGCCATCTGAATGGTCAAACAATGTACGACGTCGACCCTGTCTCACAAAATAAATCGACAGTCTAACATTTTTGCGTGTTTTCAATACGGTATGCGATACAAATTCGCTGGATATAAACATTCAAGGAATAATATTTCCTTACTCCTTTTGCAAAATAAAAGACAAAAACAAAAGTAACAAATAAAAACAAAGCTAAATGCTAGAAAGAAACAATAGAAACACTGTATGTTATTGTATCTACTTAAGCGTTATACTGGTCTTGTATGTGTATCGACTCAAATGCAAATTGTTGTTTTAAAAGTTAATACAAAAATTAATTGGGACATCACAGCATTTGACATTTAGTTCGGATTGTACTGATCACACCTATAGGTTGATTTCCTCAAAAAATGACCACATACTTTAAGATTGAATGTACTTCTCAGGGCCTGTAAATAATGACCTTTCAAAGGTATATGGATATTTGAGGATCCGAATAGAGTGAATAATTGCTATTGAAAGGTAGGTAGAATCAGATTCTGAAAAAATGAGACCCAAATCTGAAATAAATTGTGTAAACTGTGTCACTTTTTTAAAAATAAAATGGGTATAGAGGCTTCTATTATTGCCTATAGGTGACCAATACATATATGTACTAAATACATGTAATAACAATAATAATAAAAGTCATGAATTTACAAAGAGCACAAGTGGTCTAAAGTGCTTTAACTGTCATCTCACCTCTGACTGCGTGGGTTCGAGTCTAAGATTTGGCTAATGTAGTTATGTGAGAAAGCTTGCCAGTAGCTTTTCGTGGATCGGTGTTTCTGTCCAGGGTGGTTCCCGGGTTCTTCCTGCACCAATAAGACTGGCCACCATGTATAGTCTATCGTGTGCTAAATGAAATCATTAAGTCCTCTTCTGAACCATGGACAATGAAGTCATAAAGTCCTCTTCTGAACCATAGACAATGAAGTCGTAAAGTCCTCTTCTGAACCATAGACAATGAAGTCATAAAGTCCTCTTCTGAATCATAGATAATGAAATCATAAAGTCCTAAATAAACTGAAGTAAATGTAGCATTTCCAATTATGAATGTTTATAATCTGAGCACTTCTTATTTACATAAGTGCTTGTTGTATAACATTTATGGAACAGAAGTGGCAGTCATAGTAACATGAATCTTGTCTGTTGTCTAGGATAGTTACACAATATAACATTGCTTTGCTTAAAATCAGATTTTGAAAGAATTTACATTGATTGAGTACTCCCAAGAGACTTATAAACAGTGGATGAAAGAATGAGATTCATGTTTTGTCAGTTTTTGTTCACGGTTCAATGGCAATTATAAGTTGATGTTTCTTTTGCCAACCTGGTTTCTTGACCAAATACCAGTTACCTTCAGTAGCCCCACTTCTAAAGAGATCCACTGTCTCAGATGTATCTGTGCTGGGGATGGTCAGGATTTGCTTTAATGATGGGCCATCTTTGTCCCCTTCTAAAAGGAAATGAAAGAGTAGGAAGCATCTTTTCCGCCCCTAAAGAGACATTTTGATATAGACTATTTCAAGGTTGATTGTAAAATGGATCAAGAGACCCACAGGGACCTTTCATTCATGAGGATTAAGGCCCATGAAGTTTGAACCATTGCAAACTCATGGACCAGTTTCATTTATCATTGGAGGTAGTTATGAAGGCCACTGTTTCACATTAGCACATGACCTTCTCCTTCTTCTACCTTACCAGGGCAGAGGCATACTTTTGGTCCAATTGTTTCAACATAAAAAGTAGCTGAAGTAAATCTTTTTATTTAACACAAGAGAACATTCCTACAGCAAGGGTGGGTATTTCCTTGTATACGCCAGTTCTTGAAACTCTGAGCATTCACACTGAACTGGCAAATTCAGCTATGCATTACTGATAGCCATCATAATATTGGTACATGTAGTAAAATGTATTTTTTTGGGAGTGGTAAACTAATTGTAAGTATGTAATACTGTATTTACCAGATTCCCTCCTTCGACCCCGCTCTGATGTCACATTAGTAGTCTAGTCCTGAGAAAAGAAAAGATCAGGGCTAAGGTGCAGTGCCAATGATTTGAGCAGCAGACTGGGTCTGTGTTATATTCTAGATTCTTCTGGAATTCTTTAATGAGACTTAATCATGGAAGGATAAGTATTTATTACATTAATGTGGGTAAATCCATCCTAGAAGAGGCAAGTCATGCAATATTGACATGTAAGTATTTGCTATTACATCAATAAAATATGTTTTATCCCCCCTAACCCACCCCACCCCATTATATTTTGAAGACCTAAAGATTTTGACCTTAGGCAAGGCGGTTTATTTATCAAGACCACTATCGAAAACACCTTAAACAGCTACTCCAAATTTTTTTGTATCTCTGATGCACACTAGTCATGCTTAAAATCCATCATGCTCTGTCACAGACTGGTTTCAGAAATCAAAATTTATTTATTGCTTTTTGTTTCAGTACCCATGTGAAGAAGAAAAGTTTGTGAAGCGAATGGACACATTAGAACACAGAATAGGTAAATTTTTTCATTCTCCAGAAACTTTGCTGTTATGTTTTACATTTTGCAGATATAAATTATATCCATAGACGTGTTATGTATTGCAATAGATAATATATGAATGAACGGAGAAATATGGGAAAACTCTGTTGTAATGAAGTACAAAATGAACGGAGAAATATATGCAAAATCTATGGCAATTCAATACAAAATGAATGGAGAAATATGTGAAAAATCTATGGCAATTCAATACAAAATGAAGAAATATGTGAAAAATAAATGGCAATTGAATACAAAATGGAGAAATATGTGAAAAATCTATATTAATGCAGTACAAAATGAATTTAGAAATATGTGAAAAATAAATGGCAATTCAATACAAAATGGAGAAATATGTGAAACATCTGTGTTATAATGCAACAGAAAATGAATGGAGAAATATATGAAATATCTGTGTAGTAATGCAATGCAAAAATGAAATGAGAAATGTGAGAAAAAAATCTGTGTTGTAATGCAATTCAAAATGAATGGAGAAATATGTGAAAAAAATCTGTATTAATGCAATACAAAATGAATTGAAAAATATGTGAAAAATCTATGTAGTACTGCAATAAAAAATAACAGAGACAGAGAGAGAAAGATATATATCTATATATATATATATATATATATATATATATATATATGTATCTATATATCTATAGATGTATATATATCTATTTACACATATATCTCTTGGGGCCCCGAGTGGTCTAAAGCACTTTCCGTTACAGATCACTGCCATCTCACCTCTGTCTGCGTGGGTTTGAGTCTAAGATTCAGCTGATGTAGTTATGTGAGAAAGCTTGCCAGTAGCTTCTTGTGGGTTGGTGGTTCTTTCCAGTGGTTTTCTCGGGTTCTTTCTCCACCAATAATACTGGCCGCCATTTATAGCCTATCGTGTACTGAAAAATGGTGTTAAGTCCTAAAACAAACAAACATATATCCATATCTATATACACATATATATCTATAGATATACACACTTATATATATATATATATATATATATATATATATATATATATATATATATATATATATATATATATATATATATATATATATATATATATATATATATATATATATATAACATCTTTATTACTGCAATCAGACCTGTGTGTGGTAATGCAATACAAAATGAATGGAGAAATATGTGCAAATTCTATGTAGTAATGCAATAAAAATGAATGGCAAAATATGTGAAAAATCTGTGTAGTATTGGAATACAAAATGAATGGAGAAATATGTGCAAATTCTATGTAGTAATCGAATACAAAATAAAATTTGATCATTTGTCACATTAGCCAGATCAGAAGCTCCCTCTCTCTCTCTCTCTCTCTCTCTCTCTCTCTCTCTCTCTCTCTCTCTCTCTCTCTCTATATATATATATATATATATATATATATATATATATAGAGACTCCACTTAACTGCACATCAGTTAACTGCACACACTAGATAACTAACTGCACGTAGTCACGCCGGTCCCGTTTTTTCTCAATACTTTTCAATGGGAACAAACTTCGGATAACTGCACTTCGCTTAAATGCACACTCCACGATAAATTTCTGCCCATGGCACATTATTTAATACAATTTTACTCTGGTTAACTGCACAATGTATATTCATGATCAGTTATTGTTAGTCCACTGCTGTAGCACTTCAAATAAGCCAATAATTAAGCCAGTAAATGCGACTTTGTAAATGATTGACATGTAAAGGACGCCTTAGGTGGTATATACATGTACACTAGGGAGCAATAGCGTGGGAAAAATCATAGTACAGCATGCTCTAAACTGTTCGCGTTTGAATGATTTCAAACCAAACAATGGATGGTTGGAAAGATGGAAAATTCGCAACGGAATTCAATTTAAATGACAACACAGTGAAAAACAGGATACAGACGACTTTGGAGGTGAACACTTTTTCTGTGTGGGAGATGATCCATCAATGTCTGACACCAGTTTTCGAATAACAAGCGATCTGTAGAATTTCTTAAAATTCGCTATAATTCCTTGATCCATTGGTTGAATCAGTGAAATTGTGTTCGGAGGAGGGAAAACAAGCTGAACAATTAAGTAAAAGTTGAAAGTGGATTATAATCATTGTTTAAATTTATTCTTCACATATTCGTGCTGTGCTGATTTAAAGCTGTACTGTACCTTACTACGGTTAACTGCACACTCCGGTTAACTGCACAGTCTTGTTACGGGCCCGAGGGTGTGCAGTTAACCGGAGTCAACTATACTTAAACACCTTTATTACAGGAACCAGACCTGTCATTGCATATCCCAAATATCATTATATGAGATTGTCTGATTTTTTTTCCACTGCATTAGACTGTCTATTAAACAGGCAAGTGAATTAAAATTCAGTTGGTATCACAAGGCTTGTCTAGTTTACAGACTTTTTCTTTGTCAGACAACCAATAAAGGTGTTGCTGACTAAGCTTCATTCAAAGGTGTCTAGATCTTGTTTACACGTTTCTTTGTTGAAGAATAAAAAGAAGTTTCATTGATTAAACTTGTTACTGCATGAAGGCTATACGCTAACAGTCAAGCTGGTCTAAACAGGCTTAAGAAGGGCAGTTTAATCTGTTCAGGAATAAAGATTTAAAAGTTTGGTTTTCCAGAAAAATAAGCCTTGGGGCCCCAAGTGGTCTAAAGCGCTCTCCATTATGGATCACTGCCATCTCACCTCTGCATGGGTTAGAGTCTCAGATTTGGCCAATGTTGGTCTGAGAGAAAGCTTGCCAGTAACTTCTTGTGGGTCAGTGGTTCTTTCTGAGGCTTTTCACTTGTTCTTCCTCCGGCAATAATTCTGGCCACTATTTATAGCCTATCGTTTGCTGAAAAATGGCGCTAAACCGTACAACAACAAAATATACATTGTTCTGAAGGTGAGAGCCAGCCCAGCAGTGAGAATAACTGTTGACATATTAACAGACCTTGTAACAGAGTACTTGATTTTATACCTATCAAATACAGCTGAAGGGAAATTGGATACTTTACATGCAAGAATTTCATACCTACTGCAAGATGTTCCTTATGTATTTTTTCAAAATGTGATTCTGGAAAATACAAATGACCCCAGATTGATCCCTCCATTGGATCACCAAGTACACTGGCTATCTATTGGGATTCATTATCAGTGGTGTCTATAGACAGCATGCTGAGTGACCAGAGGCACAGAGATTATAGCAAATCATAGAAATACAACACGTCATCATACAAATTCATAGTTTTGCTTCACTTTCTTTGTGAAATCTTAATAATAATAATGATGAGGACTTTGTATAGCGCCTAATCTTTAAAAGCTCTAAGCGCTTTACACCATCAATAATGATATGACTACACTACAGAACAACAAATGACAAAAACAATGAAATTGGAAAACATAAAAACATGCTGAAAATATATAAGATACAAAACATGAATAGGTCGCTAAGAAGTCAAAACAGGTGAGTCTTGAGAGCACTCTTAAAAGGGACCACTGTGTATTTGTGTCTAATTTCAATGGGTAATTCGTTCCACGTCGCCGGGCCCTGGTATGCAAACGAACGTTGTCCATATGACTTTGTTTTCACCTTGGGAACAATGAGTATACGATTATCAGAAGAAGAGTGTAAGGATCTAGCTGGTGTATACACATGGGTGAGGCTGGATAGGTATGTTGGACTGGAGTCTGTCATTGAAATATAGCACAGAGAACAAATTTTGTGTTTGATTCTGTATCGAATTGATAGCCAGTGTAAGGTACAGAGTACTGGTGAGGTGTACTCTGATCGAGGTACTCTAAAGATGATCCGTGCAGCTGTGTTTTGAACTTTGTGAAGTTTTTGGAGTAAATATTGTGATGAACCAGACAGAATTGAGTTACAATAGTCCAGTCTTGAAAGTACTAATGAACACACAAGTGTTTTCGTGACATCAACTGAAAGATATTTACAAATGGAACTGATGCCTCTCGATTCAAGATATGCAGCCCTGCAGATGTTCATGACATGTTGGTGCAATGTGAGAGTACTGTCTAGAGTAACACTTAGATTCCGTACTGACTGTGAGAATTTAATGTTGGTGTTGCTTTTCTTAAGAAAAATAAACTCCCCATGTCAGCGTTTGCGAATATTTGCCATGCATTACAATGAAGAAGTATGTTGAGGGAATTTTAGCGTCAATAAAAGTTGAGTACCTTTCAGGTTCCGGTACACCCCGATTTTGGGCCCCTTTGTAATGTTTTTCTTATAGCCACACATGATTGTCAGACTGAAGTGTTCATCGCGGGATAATAACTTGCACTTAAAGAAGTTTAGTGTATTAGGTTATTAATTAATTAATAATTTCTGGATCATTATCTCTTGAATGCATTCACTGTGTTTGAGACTAATGCTTTTCCGGAAAATATTGGTGACATGCCAGTTTGGTAAATCACCACTGATTGCTCATTATGGTCAAACAAGAGAGAAAAGTAATACAGTAATCGATGCTGATAAAGCAGTGAAGAACTGGGGATCCTGAAGTACATTGTTCACAACAGTTCCAAAAACTGTCAGCAGCATAAGTGCTGAGAAAAATAGTTGCAGTGAAAGGACGGTAGCCTAATGTGATTCATTTGATTGATATTTCACATGTATTTCTAGTGTCAAGCATGGAGTGTGTGTGTGAGGATTTCTTTGCCAGAGTTCAATTGAAACAAAGCTGTATTGCAGGCTGATTGCTGTTAGTCATGATGAAGTGATGAAAATCAATCTTGTTGGTTTCAATAGAAAAAACTTTGATCTGTTGCTGACATTCAGAAATTGGAAGGGGAATCAAAATAGACATTTGTACCAGCAAAAACAGAGAGAATGCTTTCAGCACTCTGTTAAACTTTGAATGGATTTACCATCCTGTAAATGTGCTAACATTATTTGTGATAGGAGCACTGTATATTCCTCCACATTTTTCATGTTGAGAAATGTTCTATGTTTTGTCAAAAAACAACAAGAATGCCAACAAGAACGATAAAAACTGCTGTGGGGGAAATCCATCAGCAACCATAGTTATAAACTTTTTGCTGCTGTTGCCACCTGATGAGACCTATGGAGCATTTAAAATATATTATAAACACTAGATTTGTATGTTTTTATGAAGTCCAGTTGTACAATGGGCAAATTTTAGGATGATTGATAAACAAAGCACCATTGTGCAACATTTACAAATTTACATTGTTCGTGCAGCATTTACAAATTGCAAGTTGTCATGTGATTGATGTCTCATAGCTTACTGAAGGACTTTTAGTTTGGAAGTTCATGGTCATATCTATGTATAAATCTGAGTCTGGTATTACTGTTGATCAATTTTTGATAACTTAAAGGTCCAGTACTAAAAACTAAAGGTCCTTTCAGCAAAGATGGTGGTTTTCAATACTTTTCATTCAGAGGGTGAGTTCTGTCCTTGACATTTTTCATGTGGAGAAATATTTCATTCTTTTAAAGGGACCACTTTTTATACAAGCATGTGTGTGTGTATTATTTGCATTGTCAGCATAGCTTTAAACATTTTTCATTCATATCGCTACAATGTCTGCAAGGCCTAGAGTGGCCGAGTTTTCTAAAGCCCTTTCAGTCATGGATCACTGCCATCTCACCTCAGTCTGCATGGGTTTGAGTCTCAGATTCGGCTAATTTCTGTGAGAAAGCTTTGACAGTAGCTTCTCGTGGGTTGGTGGTTCTTTCTGGGAGTTTTCCCAGTTCTTCCTTCACCATTAATACTGGCTGCCATGTATAGCCTATCATGTGCTGAAAAGTGGCATTAAACCCTACAACAACAACAGCAACAATGTCTGCAGTGTGGCAGTTTACTGGGTAGCCCTGGGGCATCATGACACAGACATGTTGCATCAAGTCCCACTGAGTCATATTATTTTAACAAAATGCAGGCCAATTCTAAAATTAGCCTCTTCATGCTGAGTGCCATGTAAGGGAGACTTTTTATATGAGAGCAGTATATACAGTCAGTTTATTTGTATGCTTAAAGAATCATGTATGTCATAAATAACTTTTAAAGTAAAAAATAATTTTGAAATTGTTTTTCTTCATTATCACTATATGTGCAGTGATCGTTTGGTATGCCAATTGTACTGTTATATGCATTAAAACCATATTTAGCAGCAGAAACATTCCCATCAAATACCAAAGCCTGTTTGTATTAAAAGAACCATTCCCATCAAATACCAAAGCCTGTATGTATTAGAAGAGACATTACATCAAATACGACAAACTGCATGTCTGCCATTTTGTAAATCACATGAAGTGAAGTTGGTAAAATGTTCTTATTAACCTAATAATGAAATGAAGTGTGAAATTGCTATATTACACATTTAAGAATGATTATAGCAGTTGATAGGGATGTCAAGAACTTATATGATCAGATTGAGCTTCGTTAATGATGTAGGCTTTGTTATGCTCATAGAAAGTGAACTGTGTACGTTTTGCACACTTGGTTTAATAAATTATTGAAATATTTGATTATTTATAGATTTCTACAATTAATAAATTAGCTAATTCAGTAGTTCCTTATTACTCAGGCCTTCATTAATGTTTCCAATAATGTTACCATGCATATTCTGCATTTTTGTGACTATAGTAAATATATTATATTTACAAGACATCTTTTTACATTCTGTTTTATTTGTTGATGACACATCTATGCAGTTTTGTCCGTTACATTGATCACCACTGTTCTTGTTCATCATGATGTACTTGTTAAAATTGGCAATGTTGTCTTACGTGTATAGGAATGGTATCATGCAAGTTTGAGCAGTACCAGCCTCCTACAGGTACAATAGACAAACAATCTTCTATACAGGTCTTCCACCTACATGAATGTGTTGACTTACTAGCGTCAGATGACCACTTTGGACTTTGAGGCAGCTTACATGTCTGCTTGGCAAGATGGTTGCAGTGAGTAGTGACTCTTGGGAGTGCAAAAGCAGTTGACAGGGTAGCTGGGAATGCTACATGTTTTTTGTTTAGGTATGCCTTAATTAATGGCTGTTACCTTAGACTCGGTGATATCCTTATTGATGTCCATACTATTAATGTGCTTTGGCACTCATGACTAGAACTGTGGTTCAGCCTTAATCATCACTCAAATGTTGTTAACACTAACGAATGAAAACTATGTTTCAGCCTTGATCGTCACTCAAATATTATTAACACTAGCGACTGAAAAGTATGTTTATCCTCGATCATCACTCAAATGTTATTAACACTAGCGACTGAAAACTATGTTTATCCTCGATCATCACTCAAATGTTATTAGCACTAACGAAGGAAAACTATGTTTCAGCCTTGATCGTCACTCAGATGTTATTGGCACTAATGACTGAAAAATGTTTCAGCTTAAATCATTACTCAGGTATGTTTCTTTGGTTCAACTCAGTTCGAAACATGAATCTATTTTATTTTATCATAATTAAAATTACACATTCATAATAAAAAATAAATATTAAATGTGGAAAAAACTTCAGGTCACAACAAAACTCCTCAAGGATGGTGATTTTGATGAGGCATGAAATGGCATGAGTCAGCATCAATGTCTTTGTTGGGGTATTGCACTCAGCTGATATGTGCAGAGAACTGACAAAAGTTTATATTTGAATCATACTGGTAATAGAAACGGAAGTTCTCGATTATTGTTAGAATTTTGACATCAAGGAGTAGTTGGGTGTATAATGTGACGGAATATTCAGTACAGTAATAGTATCATTAATCAATGTGCCATTAGTGCCTGCGTATAAGTCATTTCCGACTGCAAACAACATTGAGTTATGATCTGCGATCATATGTAATACATGTACACCAAAAGATCAAGGTCTGCATTGTTTGTTCTGTTTATTAAGCCTGACATAGACCTCGATCTACAAGCACATTAAGTGATGGCAAATCTGGGTCTGTGCATTTTGCAGTTGGACTTGACTTACATTTGTACCAGTGAGTGATATACAACAACTGCAACAAGTTTATAAGGTGTTTACAATACATGAACATTATGTCTCGCCGCACGTTTTAATTAACTGAAATTTAATTTTATTGCATCATAGTTTTATATCGCATTACCTCAAAATAATGTAGTTACATTTCTGGAGGATATTGATTTTAAAAAAATAATCAAAAATCAATGTGAAATAATTTTCCCCAACTTTTTCAGATCCCATCAGAGGTATTGACTACAGGAGAAGAGTTGCTGTGTGTGATAATGTCATTCCAAGCATACTTAGAAAGGTATACAGCTATACTAAATATGAAGGCATATTAAATAAGTTTTGCTTAATTGAATTAGTACAATATATAGTCCAAACTGAATTTTTTTAGGATTATATTCTTTTATATAAAATGAATTGAGTTCACTTGGATTTTTTTACTTTTTATGAAAGGTGACAGTGATGTTCTGATGTAATGCCAGTAAATTGTCCAGAAAATGTGTTTGTTTTACTGACTGTAATAGGTTCAAGAATCAAAATTATTATTAACATTAAGTTTTTGTTATAACATTAATTTTTTGTTAGGGTATTATCTTTGTAATGGGTGGGTTCTGCAGTAGAACCTCATATTATGATATTTCGTCAGGTTATCCAACTTGTGAGTGTGTCCTTAAAGCCCCAATGCCACAGTCGCATGCAAAGATACGTACATGCCAAGCCATCAGAATAATACTGAATCTTGAAAGATATTAGTCTGAAATATGGTTGGATTCCATTAAAACCAGTTAAAATTGACATCACATTTTGTACCGTCTAATTTCTCCCTTGAACTGAGAAATCCAGTAATTTTTCACATGCATGAATTAATCGGATGAGAAACCCAGTAATTGTTCACATGTATGAATTAATTGGATGAGAAACCCAGTAGTTTTTCACATGCATGAATTAATCGGATGAGAAACCCAGTAATTGTTCACATGTATGAATTAATCGGATGAGAAACCCAGTCATTTTTTTACATGTATGAATTAATCGGATGAGAAACCCTGTCATTTTTCACATGTATGAATTAATTGGATGAGAAACCCAGTTATTTTTTAGATGTATGAATTAATCGGATGAGAAACCCAGTAATTTTTCACAGGTATGAATTAATCGGATGACAAGCCCAGTCATTCTTTTACATGTATGAATTAATCGGATGAGAAACCCAGTCATTTTTCACATGTATGAATTAATTGGATGAGAAACCCAGTCATTTTTCACATGCATGAATTAATCGGATGAGAAACCCAGTAATTTTTCACATGTATGAATTAATCGGATGAGAAACCCAGTAATTTTTTTACATGTATGAATTAATCGGATGAGAAACCCAGTCATTTTTTACATGTATGAATTAATCGGATGAGAAACCCAGTCATTTTTTTTACATGTATAAATTTAATCGGATGTTGATCTATAACATTCAAGGGTTAGTAAACAGCTTTAACAGAAGATTTGATGATGTCACCATTTTAAACATAAGAAGCCAACATGATATTATGTCAGATTGTGTTCAGCCTAATTTTGCCTTTCAAAAATTATTCCATTGCACTAGCTGATAACTCTTTTTTATCTAATGCATACTCTATCTTCTCAGATCCACTTAAAAAAAAGCAAACTTGCCTCTCTTCATTTCCTCTTGAATCAATGTGTGCACCACATAAGGAATGTAGTTGTTATTAGATTAGTCATTTGTGGAGTTTCTTGGATGTATCACATTGTCAAACCCACTTATTTTGACCTTGGTCATCTCAAGAATCTCCCCTCCCCCCCCTTTAGCCCCGCCAGACTTAGTTATTAATTTGTTTTGAACAAGAGTAAATAAAAACACCAAGGTATTGTAAAAAAAATCCATAGTGTCCAGTATATTTTAAATGAAATTGTCAATCGCTGTGTCATGATTACAAATTCTTAAACACAAACGTAATGACGCAGAAAGTGACTGATAGGATTAATGTCTATGAAACAGAAAGAAGAGTGCTTTCATTTGTATTGTTTTTATCTTTCATATCAAAGTCTTGCAGTCCATCAAAGAGATTAGCTGACTGTCCTTCTTGTGCTGTGTGTTCTTGCAGACAGTCACAGATCAAAGTTAGTAGGAATAATGGAATACAACTGTATGAATGGTATAAGTTGACTTCATACAGAATTTAAAGTTTTACAGTTTCTTTTTTCAGTAGAGAGGCAAATTTTATTGGTAATAACCGGCATATACTGGAGTAAAGGTACCTTTGAAGATCATTAAAATGATTGATTTTCATGCACAGTCACAAGTCAACTCTAATGAAAGAAAATACATTTAAAAATAATTGTATAGTCCTACATGTACGTGTACTTAAATTGGCCTAGATTTTGGACAGTGTGAGCAATGATTGTCGTGCTGAGGCTTCTAAAGGGATGAGGCTATTTACAGCGAAATAAAAACAATTTTAAACCTCTGACATTGTTACAGTAACTCAAGTGTTATAAAAATGTGACTTGTTAATTAATCTCATTTACTATTATTTTTATTTTGTGCATTAGAAATGACCATTGTTTTTAGAAACAAAACTCAGCATTTTTTGGTAGTTCCGATTCATTTCTTTGCAGTAGATTTGTCAACTAAGCCCAGAAATCTCGGGACCCTGTTATGTTGACGACTCTTTGAATACTCCTGACGTACTCAAGATAATCAGGTTTGACTCTACTTTTGAGCACTCCTGAAAGAGAATGGAATTTGGAATGACTTGATTGACTGATTTAAGGAGTGGCATCTCTTAATTTTAAACTGAATATTTGAACATCATTTAAGCTAACATTTTGATTTTTTGAAAGAATGTTTCTTTGTCATATAGCTGTTTCAACAAATCATTTTCTTCCTTCCAAACTTTACATAGATTGGCAGAATGATGAACTTTATGGTAAATGGCAGCATTGGGGCTTTTAAGAGAAATTCAGATATGCTAGGTTCTGCTGTATATAATCTTACCAGTTTTGATGACAGTTTTGTGGTAATAAAGCATACAACTCAGTTTGAACTATTCCTGTGTTTCTTTCCATTACTCCTCAGTGTCAGCATCAAAATATTGATGCTGTTTTGTTTGATAGTTATATATCCAGTTCATTTGTGCAATTTTTATTTTTAATGGATACAAAAGGCAGTGTCAGGCAACTGTTCTGTGAAAATTAAAGTACATTGATTTAAGAAATGCTTCAACGGATTGTGAATTTTGAGTAGAAGAGATCATTATTATATTCTTTATTGACGAGACAGGACAGTCGGACTTTATCTGATTTTACTGTAACTGTTTATTCATGTTAATTGGACAAAATACACAGTGCAGTCTGCTTGACTTGATCTGACCTTTCTGTCTAATCATGTTAATATGACAAAATACACCGCACAATCCGCTTGACTTTATCTGATCTTAGTGTTACTGTTGAATCATTGTTGATATGACAAAATATACAGGGCAGTCTGTTTGATTTTATTTGATTTTTGAGTAACTGTCCAATCTTTTTGATATGACAAAATATACAGGGCAGTCTGTTTGATTTTATCTGATTTTTGAGTAACTGTCCAATCTTTTTGATATGACAAAATATACAGGGCAGTCTGTTTGATTTTATCTTATTTTTGTGTAACTGTCTAATCATGTTTATATGAAAAATACACAGGGCAGTCTGCTTGATTTTATCTGATCTTTCTGTCTGATCATGTTGATATGACAAAATACACATGGCAGTCTGCTTGATTTTATCTGATCTTCGTGTAAGTGTCTAATTAGTTTAATAAGACAAAATATTACTTTAAGAATCTTTATTATTTTCTAAAACTTCAAGTTACTTAAGTCAAAATTCTGATTTCATTTGCTTTATTTTGATGCAGAATGCTTAATATATACATGTTGTTGATTAATGAATCCAATCTTTCTATGCCCTAGTTAGTTTTCTAAGCAAAGTAAAATTTGATGAGTTGTTAATATTTTGTACTTTATCATGAAATTCAACTTTCAGATGTGTCCTGTACGCAGATGTAAAAGCCTGTTATGGTGGTCTGAACACTCATGATTAAAAGTCTTCTTATTCACCCTTTATGGTTTGTGGCTGATTGAGCTATCCTGTGTGTCTTAGGAAGTGACTTATGAAGACCAAATCTTTGGTGTCTTAGTTGTTAGGATGCCAGACTCGTGCCTAAAAGATTTGAGCTTGAATCCTGTTATCAGACAATCTTGGGTTGACTTCTGTGATGTGTCCTTGTGCAAGGCAGTAGACTCCAATTCCTTTGTTACTAAGTTACCTACCTTGTAATGCTGTAGCAAAAAAACACCAAATATCTCTTATGCATATGTTTATCTATGCCACGTAATTGCAATTAAATTTGCGTAAAATTCTCTGTATTTTTTTTGGGTCATATTAACATGACAAATTTAAATGCAGTGAGACAACTCTCAAAAAATTAGATTAATCTTTTCAAAAAGGCAATTGAAGATTTTACATTTTAAAATTTTCTGATGCCCTCAGCAATAATCAAGCCCTTGTTTTTTTCTGAATGAACATTTAATAACAGTCTTTGTGGAAATAGAGTTTCATAATATGAAATATCATGAATAGTGATGATATGAATTATTATTATATTACATTGAAAACAAATTTCATGGAATAGTCAGTTATCAAGTTATAAAATCCATTATTTCTGTTTAAAATTATTCAACCAAACAATCCAGAGATTCGCAGTGCACACTACAAATTAATTATGGTCCATGTAATGAATTAGTTATATCTTAGATTACTGAAGTGTATGGAAATTTCTGAATGTCTTGAAGTCTATATGCCCTTTTGATATGACAAAATACACAGCATTACAAAATGGCCACAATCACTTAATTGGCTTGAAGCAGCTGTTCTGTTTTTTTTGTGCCATTTTTCATGAAATATGTGCTTGTTGTCTCTTTGTCTAAGTTATTGTGTTCATCATGAATTGGCTGTTCAGTTCGTATGTGTTTCTTCATCTTCGTGTTTTGGAAACGAGTACAATAATACTTTTTCTCAGCTGTCTTGCTCCACTGGTACAACATCCTTTGTTCTTGAACAAATCGCCGTCATGTGATTGCCAGTCAACCCGTTTATGATATGATGGACCCTCATTCATTGCTGTAAATGACCACTCCTTGGCTCTACACACTACATTGTGCTCTAGACTAAATGAACTGGGACTACATTCATCATTACTTAAATGTAAACGGAAGCAAAATAAGAAGCATTTTGAAGTTTGCTGGCATAGAACAGGAAGAAGAAATCTAGTTATCTCCATTTTGCCCTTTCTGGCTCAACAATTAAACATTCGACCATTAATTTAGATTACCTGGTTCAAATCTACATTAAATCATCAACCTTTGTGTCAACCATCCAAGAGATTGCACTGTGTATTGCATTATTCAATACCCAATCAGTAGGAAAACCGAAAAAGTGCACAGAAACAGTTAATTTTATAAACAATCAGAATATCAAGGTCTTTTTCCTGACAGAAGCATGGCTAAAACATCAGGCCATGAGCGCAATTGCATGGATTTAACACCCACTGTTTACTCCACCAAGTGATTCCCCCACTATTCTTGTGGAGGTGGAGTTGCTGTCATCACAAGGAACTCCATGATAAAATGTCTTAAGTACAACACAACCTTGAATTTCTGCCACACATCGTTTGAACTAGTCCAATCAACACTCATACTGGAACAAAGGTCAGTCCACTTTTTCTGCCTCTACTGCCCTCCTCCAAGTTGAAATAACAAGCTGACAGAATCTCTCTTTTTGATGCATTTTCCAAATCTCCTGGAGTATGGAAATTTTATAGGTGGAAATCTGTTTATTCTTGGAGATTGTATCTTTCACATTGACATGTTTATGGGTGGGTGGGTTAGCTGATTGAGGTTGAAAACATGATTGGAAAATCATGTTTTCAACCTCAATCAGCTAACCAACCCACTCATAAACATGGTCACATTTTTAACGGAATTCTTCATTGACCTGCTGATAATATTCTACAGTCTCCCCATGTATTCCACAAACTTACATCAGATCACCTCTGCATTATTTGCGATCTGGATGTATCAGTCCCTAAAAATACACCTTTTTTTTGCTACTAAGAGAAACCTCTGTATGATAGAACCAAACTAATGCATGACATCCAAGCAAACCTTACAACTTGCTACAGCAGAACATCTCGATAGCTGCTTGCATTCATTGCTTGAAAAAATATGCCCTAGCCACCAAGTGCATAGTATCAATTCAGAAGTGTTCTCCTTAGTATAGCAGTGTTAGGGATGAACCCGCCAAACAGTTGAGAGGTTTTGTCTTTCCATCAGATTCACCATTCATAAACAAATCTATGAAGCCGCTAAGAAGAACACAAACATAGTCAATGCAGCGAAATCAGCCCACTACAGTACTTAGATCATGGAAAGTTCCAGCTGCAAAGAGCTCTTCAAGATTACTAAAAAGCTAATGTCAAGGAACAAATGCATACCAATTCCAACTACCTTCTCTTCCGTTGACCTGGACCTGTTTGCAAATCTCTTCTTTGACAAAGTACAAACCATTAGAGATAAGCTTGACAACACAATTTCAATTGACTTGTCGTCACCATACAGTAGCAATACATAATTTCAATCACAACCGTTAGCAGCATTTGATCTTGTCTCTATGGATTTAGTATGTACAATTGTGATGAAGAGTATACCAAAGTCATGTGAACTTTATCCAATTCCAACATCACTGATGCTTGAATGCTTAAATCCAATATTGCCTTCACTAACTGATGTTCACAGTCTCCAGCATGTATTTGGCATTCACAATACAGCCTTATTGTGTAACAAGCTGCAAATCAATGATGATAAAACTGAGGCCATTCTGATCCAAACACAAAGACTTTCTCATTCACATCCTTTGCCTAAAACAACAAATATCAGCACCACCAACATTAAATTCACAAAGTCAGTACGAAACCTAGGTGTTACTCTGGACAGCACTCTCACATTGTATCAGCATGTCATGAACATAAGCAAGGCTGAACATCTTGAGCTGAGACACATCAGCTCCATTTGCAAATATCTTTCAGTTGATGCTACTAAAACACTTGTGTGTTCATTAGTACTTTCAAGACTGGAGTATTGTAACTCAATTCTGTCTGGTTCGTCTCAATATCTACTTCATTACGTTCAAAACACAGCTGCTTGGATCATCCTTAGAGTACATGTACCATGATCAGAGCACACCTCCCTGCTGCTCTGTAAGTTGTTCTCTTTGCTACGTTTCACTGACTGACTCCAGTCCAACATACCCATCTGACCTCACCCATGTGTAACACCAGCAAGATACTTACACTCTTCTTCAGACAATTATATACTCATTATTCCCACTATGAAAATGAAACCGTATGGACAACATTCTTTTGCATACCAAAGCCCAGCACCATGGAACAAATTGCCCATGGAAAAGAGACACAAAGACACAGTGATCCCTTTCAAGAGTGCTTTTCAAACTCATTTATTTTGTCTTCAAGAACAAACTTAAAGACCTAATAATGTTTCAAACCTTAAATATTTTCAGCATGTTTTTATGTTTTCTGATTTCATATTGTTTTTTTTTGTGTATATTCATATCATTTTGTATGTAAAGTGCTTCTTTGGCTCAGGATTTATGGGGTTCGTTATGGTCATAACATTAAAAACAGCTTGGTAAATTAACCTCTCACTAATAAAACAGTATTAAGCAAGCAGACACTGAAAACTTGAAACTGTGTAAAAGTTATGGACATTCAATAATAATTATTATTGTGCAAGAAAATAAGGCAATCATGTTTGATGTAAGAGCTTTGTAATACCAGATTACCTTTAAATTGTAAGTTTTCAAGGCAACTGGGAGATATCTGTTTCTATTACACTGATTTCTTCTTTCAGGTACATATTTTAAATGAAGCAATTATCTTATTAGAGGAATGCGCATGGCTTAACTTACGGGAGCGTTGTCTACATCTGAAGAGCCGAAACCTAACGTGGGAGAAATATGCTCAAATGCATGAGACATCTACGTTTAAGCCATGCAATGAGAACCCTCAATGGTATGATTTGAAAAGTTTGTAATCAGTCATTGATACCCATGTCAGGATTAGCAAGATTCCGTTACATGGAAATGGGATTTGCCCCTGTTGATTCAGATAATGGTATTAAGTTAGAAACCACACCTTCCTCAGCATGTATTGTAATTGTACTTTCTTGTTTTGAAAATGTGGTTACTGAACTGGAGCCAAGTGTTAGGTTAGATATATACAATGGGAGTTAACTCCATCAAGTGTTAGGTTAGATATATACAATGGGAGTTAACTCAATCAAGTGTTAGGTTAGATATATACAATCAAGTGGCACACATTTACAGAACTTATTTTTTTGTGAACCAGACCACATCTTGGTTTTAGCATGCTCCTATATCAGTAAACCGACTTATAACATGCAGGCAGTTGTATATCCCATTCTTTCAATAGAAAATACCAAAATAATGGTTCTCTGATCACTGTATAAAATAGAATTATCAAAATTGGTTAAAAGAAACCTTGATAAATCATCAGTTTAATTGTTGAAAATGGCACCTAATGACATGAACTTTGAAACCAACATCATAAACTGCTCAACCTTAATAAATGAGTCGTGTATTTTGTTCAGATTTCTTCAATATAAAAATTTTCTTTCTGAAAAAGCTTGATATTTTGTGTAAATAAGAATATTCAAGAAAATATCAGTCAATGAAAATATTGATAATGCTAAATGATGGCAACATTTAAGAATATAAACTCTATTTTAATAACATCCATCAAGTGAAATTCATGTTTTAGGTGTATCATTGAACATATTAAATTCAGTGCCAGTGTAATCATCCAAAATTTGATATGCCATCTTGTATCCAAACAAGAAAAGTGTCAAATGACAATGACAGAAACGTCTTCGGGCATTTCAGTTTGAGTATAATTAAGTATCAACTGATCTCCGACTTGAGCATTACAGTAATGTCAGCTTGCATTCACTGGGACCTTGATTATTAATGACTGTAACTTGGAATTTTAATCAAGCTTAGATATAAGCTAGCACTTACAGTTATGTATTAAGTCATTTCAACTGACCAAATAAACACTGTTTTAAATTTTATTATATAAATAATATTGTGAAAGTATCAAACATTAATCAATGGTTTAATTTAATCATATGCGATAGTGATCAACATTGGCAGGGAAACTTAAGTGAAAGGTGTACACATTACATTAAAAACTTAGTTTCATAGATAAGGTTCATTATGGAGACCCATAATTTGTTGCAAGCTGACGATTCCTTCATTGGAACTCATTGTCCTGATTACTTGCAATGAAAACGCAGCCTAAATATTATTCAAAACACTTGACCTCTGACATTATTGTTTCATGATATAACT
Organism: Unio pictorum; assembly: GCA_030141615.1. Taxonomy (NCBI): domain Eukaryota; kingdom Metazoa; phylum Mollusca; class Bivalvia; order Unionida; family Unionidae; genus Unio; species Unio pictorum. The sequence goes on from JARLTB010000061.1 coordinate 4,540,107, forward strand.
TTCCTGTATTTTTGAGAGGAAAAAAACAACCATTGAAAAATGTTTATACTAAATAAAAAAGCAAAGAAGTTCATTAGAAAAAAGAAATTCTTTTTTTTACAGCTTGGTTATTTTTGACAGTTTGGGGATAAGAAAGGTATTCAGCCATTTAATACCCCACCTTCTCTCCTTTTATGGTCATTATCAAGCTTTCAATTTTTCTCAAAGGTTCCTCACTCTTGTTTATGCTGTAGTCTATGTTTTTGGATCCTCTTATCAAGTGAGTTGTAAACGCGTCATTGCCACAAGAGATGCTTATTGGAACTGTTTTATTTTAGGGCTGACAAATACATTTGCCAGATGCCAGAGATAAGCTCAGATTTGGCTTGGACAAACTCTAGTTTGCAAGATGCTTGTCAGCTGGCAAATTAAAAAGGGGATAGAGAGAGTATGTTCAACTTATATTCTGTGAATTCACCACAGTAACATATTTCAGGACCTATATTTGACATGTATATTTACTACATGCATGTCATGGTTTGATTCATTTATAGCACCTTTATTTCATCATACACTTTGAAGCCTGTTACTTCCATGTCACAGTTACGCGTAATCTTTGTGTATGATGTTTTAGTTCAAGATCTTTTACCTAACCAATTCAGGGGCCCCGAGTGGTCTAAAGCACTCTACATTACCTATCACTGCCATCTCACCTCTGTCTTCGTGGGTTAGAGTATCAGATTTGGTCAATGTATTTATATTAGAACAGTTGATAATTAAAGATTACAGTATCACTGATTGCCCCACTGAGATGAAACACCATGGCTCTATGATATACTCGATTTAGCAACAAATGTACCCAAATGAGTTATATTGACTGGAGCTCCACTCCACTGAAGCAGTTGAGTTTGACACTAATCCATTTTTGTCCTCCTTCCCTCCTGGGACTTTCAGGGAAGTCCTTATTAAAATGGAGTTTGGAGCTTTAATCTTGGAGAGGATTGCAACAACTGAATTACTGGTATGTGTATCACATAGTAAATTCAGTCCACTCTCAGTACTTGTTTGCCAATAGCAAACTTCTTTTTCTTTTTGAAGACAAGAAATTGGCCCTTATCGTAGTCAAGGGACATTATTCCATGACATAGGTATGGAGGAGATGATTTGGCTTCAACAAGGTTATCTAAAACTGCACTGAAGCAGCTTCAGCATGCAGTTTTAGTGAGCAATTTACAATATTCAATGCAGGTTCAGTCTTAAGACACACCTTAATTCCTTCCAAAGAACAGCTTGCTGTCACTAGTCGGCCAACAATTACTTTCATTCCCTCTCCTGCTCAGTCTGCCAAGAGAGGCAATGGGTGATAAAAATAGAATTAGGAATCTCATGATTTCATCCTCGTACCTATTCTTCTAATGTAACATGATCAGATAATGTATTTGATGGCAAAAGCAAATATTTTTAGTAAATTATGTTTCTCTAATATTACTTAATTGGAGATTAAAAATAATCCTTTCACCCTTCCCTGCAATGCAATCATCCTTTATGGTGTTGCTCAAGTAACACACTGATTTAAGCCAGATATAATGATAGCCACTTATGTGTAGAAAGGGGAGTTAACCTGTAAAAGTTGCTTCTGTATAGACAGAAAGATGTTTGTCCATCTCTCTGGGAGGGCAGGATTCCGAGATAGCAAAGAAAGCTTTTTAAATTTCAGTGGTCATACTCTAGCTTGTTAGTTTTAATATCAGATTTGCTTAACATGATTAAAAGTAGCTATAATCTCACTAAAAGAACAAAAACAAATGGAAAGAAGAAATAATAATTTAATTACTTAAAATAGAAGTATAGAACATTGTTACTGCCCCTTAGCTACAATTTCCCACCTACAGAGGACACCAAACAGAAATGACATACATTTATCACCATAGTAGGAAGTACATGCTTCATGTAAAAAAAAAAAAACACTATAAACTATGGATAGGTAGCATTTAGATGAAACTATTGAAAACTAATTTACTGTTCAGCCATATATTGATATGTATGCATTATGCAGTGGATTGTATCGCTTTCAAAACTGTTCTATTGTTCCAATTTATTATCAAAATTCCCATTAATACAGGTAAAAAGTAATCAATGCTTGCTACCCTAAGTAGGCTGACTTTGTATAATAAAAACCTATACAAAATTGGCACACTTAAAATAATCTAATGGAACCAAGCTTGGCTTTCTTATGTTGGTCAACTTCATACAAAAAATTTGGCATACTTAAAAATAATCTAAAGGAACCAAGCTTGGCTTTCTTATGTTGGCCAACTTCATACAAAAAATTTGGCATACTTAAAAAGAATCCAAAGTCAGTTTCTGAGGTTGGCTTGCTTTGTAATAAAATAAGCTTTGTATTTGATATCCTGTTGGTAATTTTATGCAACGAGTTTATTGTTCGATGCCAGTTGTGTTTATTCATCACCTGGGCTTCTAATTTTTGCCATATGTTACAATAATTTATATTTGTTGTGTTGTAGTATACTCAGCAATAACTTGCTTCAATAATACTTTTGTAACCCTTGTTATTATATGCTCATTTTTTTATCTGTTACCTTTAAATTGTCAGAATTGTTCAGTGTTTTATGATATTGAACTCGTGTGCACTTTATATTGCACTTGTAAAGGAACTCCTTTTTGTTGTAAACAAATAATGGACACAGACGCCAGCACATTTTATTTGTAAACAACTCATCTATACTTGCGTACTACGTACCTACAATGTGCTATATGTTTTGGTTGATTGAATTTATTTCTGGATGATCGAAAGCAGATGTTTCATGGACTGCAACATACTAGCTGCTTTGTTACATTCCACGTTAACTTTTTTGATACAATGTTTCGGATTTAGGTGGGCAATAGACTTCAGATTTCAAATAATTGCTGGGTATCTACAAAAAAGAAATGCAGTTGACAAGGCATAAACTGTCTTCTTTAGCTGGTAATAAGAATGGCAAAAAATGTTTTACATCCTGAATTACCTCAAACTGCATTTTCTTAGTTCTGCCAATCTGAATTTCAGAAGCTGTCAAAGGAGGTTCTCAAGCTTGATTATACGTTTTGAAAATATACTGTAATTTTGAATATATTTTGAAAATATTCCAGGTAAAATTACATTCTCCTTACTGCACTCAAAATGAAATAAACATTATATTCCAATTGCAGTTGAAATACTTTACATTTTCCCCCACATTATGATTTAAAACATTGAGATTCAGAATAGAAACATACTTGCAGATGTCAACACACTTCTCTCTTCTTTATTTCGATGTATTTCATGTAGAACTGTCACAAATAAATCCAGTCCACAAAATTTTGTAGAATCCACATAAATACCAAAATCTATTTATTCCAGATCGAATGGAAAAGTTGTTGCAATGCGCATTCATTTACAACAATATGATCCCAAATTTTTATTGCAATTATACACTTCATTTTCTTTCCAAAGTTATGTCTAGTGTGTGACTAAGTTCAAATTTATCTGGGCAGAGTTATTTGTGCATTAATAATGTTGTTAATGTGTACTGATAAATCTATGGTTGTGTATTTAGTTTAGAATATGGCATACATTCAGTTACTTTGTTTCTATTAGTGTGTTTTTGTTAATATAATTAAGCCTTAGGTAGAATAAGAAAATGAGCATATAATAAAAAGGTTACTGCATTTGTATGGGGAAAAAAGAACTCATTTTGGTGGATGGATATACTACACTCAAAGGTCTCAAACTTGTGTTTGTTTGGTAAATATGCTGCATAGATTCCTATCCTATAAAATACAACTTGAATTCAATGTCTGTGTAACAAATAGTGCCAAATGATTACAGGGCACTTTAATTCAATGACATCTGTACGTAACATCATTATTATCATGCAGCCTTAACTTTTCTAAACAGAACAAATTAGCGTTTATCAGTTTATCCACCATTTGTCTCTCATCCTTAAAAGATGGGTGAAAATTTACAAAATATGGTAGTTATCTCAATTTTGCATAACTAGTATGCGTGAGCAGAATTATTTTTTCTTCTTTCTTTTCTACTGTTGTTCCAGGGATGAGGCAAAAATGTCCAGTATTAAAATTTACTTTTTTTTAGGTTTCACATTTTTTATTTGTTAAAAATATTTTATTTTTCTAAAAATATATTTTCAGGACTGTATTTGAGCAACATGGAGAAATAGATATAATAGGATTAGGGCCATTTGGCAGATTGATGGAGGTGTTTGCCGAAAACTTTCTACAAGCTGGCTCAAAAAGGGTATAGTATGAAGCTTGCCTGTAAAAATAGTAATAAAGCAACATGGAGAAATAGATATAATAGGATTAGGGCCATTTGGCAGATTGATGGAGGTGTTTGCCGAAAACTTTCTACAAGCTGGCTCAAAAAGGGTATAGTATGAAGCTTGCCTGTAAAAATAGTAATAATAATATTGAAGACTTTGTATAGCGACTAACCTTTAGAAGCTCTAAGCACTTTACAACATCTATAATGAAATGACTACAAAAAAAATGAAAAAAACCCCAAACACCATGAAATTAGAAAACATAACAGCATGCTGAAAATATTTAAGGTAGGAAACATTATTAGGTCTTTAAGTTTGTTCTTGCAATCGAAAAAGGTGAGTTTTAAGAGCAGTCTTGAAAGGGATCATTGTGTTGTTGTGTCTAATTTCAATGGGCAATTTGTTCCACGTTTTTCTGGGCCATGGTATCAAAAGAACATTGTCTATACGACTTCGTTTTCTTAGTTGGAATAATGAGTATACGATTTTCAGAAGAGGAGTGTAAGTATCTTTCTGGTGTGTACACATGGTGAGGCCAGATAGGTATGTAGGACTGGAGTCCGTCAGTGAAACATAGCACAGAGAAAAAATGTGTTTCATTCTGTATCGAATGGATAGCCAGTTGTAGGATACAGAGCAGCTGGGAGGTGTGCTCTACTTAATACATATGTAGTCTTTCTAATATTACATGAATATAGTGTACCTACATATTTTATGAAATGCTGTCCAGCATCAGAGATAATTAGTCAAAGATATGTTAAACAAAACTGATCTGTACCATATGTAAATTGCACAATGATTTTCCCTTTGCTAGAACTCGAAATTGCCATAAGTAAACTCAGGTGCTCAGCATCAAGAGGTTATTGTTAGGACTGATCAGCCTGGTGTCAGGATAATGTGACTGTCTAGGACATCAAGCTGCGTGTCTGCAGCATCATGCCCCGGTCCAAAAACACCAATATAAACTGCCACACTGCAAACATTGTAGCGATATGACAGAAGTTTTTTTTTAAAGCTATGCTAAAATTCCAAATCTCTCTTTCTCTCTTTCTCTCTCTCTCTCTCTGTTCCATTCACTCACTCACTCACTCAATCAGTCACTAACTCAGAAACACACAGAGTATTTATTCAGCAAAACAGTAAATGTAATACCTGTATTGGTTGCTCAGACTTTCTAGTGAGTAATGCTTAATTTAACTTTTTCAAATTACTTGTGTCCAAAAATATTGTTTGCAGTGAATGAACTTTGTACATACATATGCATTTCTGGTTGCTAATAGGGGCATAAAAACCTAAGAAACATCGACACTGTTTTGTACATTCTGCAGATATTTAGTTTCCAGTATTTAGATTTATTAATAATTTTGGTATTTTGCACTTATACTCTGCATTTTTAGAATATTTAGTAAACAAAATATAAGATTATAAAGATTATAAGATAGTTTTTATTACTAAAATACTCTTGGGGTCTTTTTTTAGAGTCTTTCCATTATGGAAGCGCTTTTGAAAAAGAGATGGGCCGTGGTAAAAGATAACAGGAGTTGACTACTGTGGTGTATTAAAGCTTATAACATTATGACAAGCTCAGGGAGTATTTATGAAGGAATTCCAGGAACAACCATTTATGAAGAAATTCCAGGAACAACCATTTATGAAGGAATTCCAGGAACAATTATTTATGCACTAATTGTCCAGATTTCTCCTAGTTTGGAATTCATTTAACTTTGCAAGTGCTGAATGTTGGGCCATACAAGGTTTCATTTTAGATATATCTAGTCAAGATGAAGAAATAGAAATGCATACTCTTGTATAATTTGTTGTAATATGGAATCATATGAAACAAGCTTACACTGTAATAACATTAGGGCTGTCCTTTTAAACATACATGGTACCCATAGAGGGCACTTAAAAAAAATATATGCTAGGGTACACAGATTACAGAGTTTATATGAAAATGATACTAAATTCTAAATTGGATCTATAGATGACTAGTTCACATTAAAAGTGCTCTCGCTGGGTCCCAGGTATATTTTACTGATAGATATGATTTGAAATAGATGTGAGTTTGAATTTTTTTTATATCAAATATGGTTAATGATGATGCTTGACTGATATTGTATGTGGCTTTTCCCATGAAAAATGCAGATTTGAACTTTGACCCCCTAGCCATTTCATATATCCTAATTTGGGAATATTTATGAGCTTATTACTGCCCCTAGCAAGGTATAAAGAAACAAGGAATAGGTTTTGTTGCATATTTTATTCAAGAATGCATCATAGCTGCTGCTGGAGTGATATCCTGTTGAGAAAATTAGAAAGAAGGCAAGGGATGTGACTGGGAGATTATGACTTGAGTAAGAAGGGTTTACAAGGGATGTGACTGGGAGATTATGACTTGAGTAAGAAGGGTTTACAAGGGATGTGACTGGGAGATTATGACTTGAGTAAGAAGGGTTTACAACGGATGTGACTGGGGTAAGAAGGGTTTAAAACATACTGCATGTACTTGCTTATAAGTCAAGTCAAACTAAAAAAAAAAAAAAATCCTGATTTGCATAGCATAATGAGATCAGGTTCTATGTTGCATAGCATAATGCAGATCAGGTTCTATGTTGTTTGTTCTACTGATTACTGCTAATAAACTGCTCAAACCCAGATCTGTTGTCACATTATGTGATCGCAGATCTGAGTGTGTGTAGTGTTTATAGTTGGAGTTGTCTTATGAGCATGTACCCAGAAAAACATTGTCACCACAAAAGTCCAGAAATACAGTTTAAAACAAATTACTTTTGTACTAGATGTTTGTAACTGTCTTTGAAAAATGAAAGTTTTGAAACAATTGTTTAATTTGAATTAAAAGAAAAATAAAACAATGGCATTGTTAGAGTCGCATATGCCTCTCTCTAAAGTTAGTAATAGAAAACAAAACTGTATGATGTTCACACTTTATTTTATTGTATTCAAAGATAATAATTACTTGCATGCTATTGAATAACTTTTAGCTTGAATTGTCACAGACCAGAACAGATTATGTGATGCCCTGTTGTCCATTATCTAACATCAGTCATCTATTAGAACAAGTCCTTTAATGCTACTTATTGCAAATTACATTGAGAAATGACATGAAAATTTAAACATCATTCCAGTCCAAGGTCTAATTGATCCTAAATGAAACTGATGCATTTTAAGACAAGTATGGCTGTGATAGTAGTCATTTTGAAAATCTTGTTAATGTTTTTTCTCCCGAATGAAAGGTTGTGTCAGTGTGGGATTTTGAAAAAAAAGTATTTATTAGTCTAAATTAAATTGCTTCTGATTTGATGTCTAATATGGCGACTATGGGCAACTGTCTTGAAAACCATGTCTTTGCTGCTCCATCTGAACGGAAACCATATTGAGATGGGGTTATTGGCGGAAGACTTCTTTTAATGTCTGATTGGACTTGGATGAAAATGGTTTCACTTGGATGTGCATTATGGCCACCACAGTGGCGATGTAAAAAAGTCCTGTTACCAATACTTCACCTGAATGCTGGAGGTCGTGGGTTTGATCTCTGGCCAAGTCATACCAAAGACTGAAAAAAAAATGATACTAACAGTTTCCTCACTTGGCGCTCAGCATAAAGGGGTTAGTGTTAGGACTGGTTGACCTGGTGTCAGGCTAATGTGACTGGGTGGGACATCATGCTACATGTCTTCAGTAAGATACCCCAGTGCTAGACATCACTATAAACTACCACATTGCAAACCTCATAGTTATATGACTAAGAAATTGTTAATGCTACGTTAAAAATCCAAATCACACACACTCAGGTATCTGAATACAAATATAATGGCTTTTGGGTAGAAAGATAGTAGTTAGTGAGGGTGAGAAAAATAATTTTCTGGTTGGCATTTGCGTTATGTCTTCTCAATATAGCCTTAGAGAAGACAAATTATGCAATCTTATGGCTTGTAATTTCCTGGTCACGTTGCTGTTCCTAGCATAGATTCTTTTTTCCCATCAGCACACCATTGTAAACTGAATACATGAGATGTTGTTTACTATGGCTGAAGAAAGTCAATTAAGTAGAGGAAACAGCCAGGTGACAATGAAAACAATTCGGGATTGCAAGATACTGTTTCTATATTTTCTTATAAATTGTCAATCATGTTAATTGTAGCATAAATGTAATACTCTTCATATTTTTACTTTTTATTTAATAGATTTTTGAAATTGACGTTATAAATGAACAAAGTTTTTATCAAGGAGGTTATGGTCTGTATGTCAAACCCAAGATGATAACAGCTGTACAACACATGACTTAGATTCCAAGGTGGAAAGACTGGTGAACATCTGACAGAATGAATTGTACAGGCCTTGAAATAGCTAACTTATCAATGAAATAAGAACAGAATGCAAAATGATCATTGCTAAAAGAAATGATGAATGTAATTTGAATTAATAGAGAATGTGGAATGTTCAGTAATAAACAAAATAAAACACAAATACTTTTGATCATAGGGTTAGGAAATGAATTTAGCTGTAATGGTGAAAAGATTAATGCAGTGGTTCCCGACCTGTAGGATGTTGACCTTTGGATCTGCAGGGTTATTCCAAGGAAGACTAAAAGTACAACTGTTAGCGTGGGTGGAACCACACAGCATTTTTTTAAGTGAAGAAGAGGTCCTGATAGTGGAATAGGCTGGAAACTACTGGGTTAATGTTTTTTTTTATGCAACATGGGGAAGAAACTTACAAGGATTTTGATCTTAATATAGACCAGGGTGGATCAGGAAGAAGGAGAGCTGGATATTTATTTGTTGTTTAAATAATGAACTTAAGTAATTTTGCAGTCACCTTTTTTCTCTAATCCCTTCATTGTTTTGGTGGCAAGGCAAAAAACACATCATCAAAAACAATCCTGGGTAGCTAAAGTGCAAATGTGAATGGACAGCAAATGAATGCAATTGTTTGATAACATTAGTTATTTTAGGGTCTGTAATAATTATCTTCATAATGATTCATTTCAGGCATAAAGGAAATCATGCATAGTAAATATAAATGAATGAAAACTTTTACCAAAACCCTAATGTAAATCACGATTTTTATTTGATGGTGAAAACATGTTATTAAAAGAGGTAATGTTATAATTATTCTTGATGAGAATCTATCAATGGCATTTAGGATGTTTACTTAAAATATGCAAATGAAAAATTCTAATCAAACTGGAACATGGGATATCAGTTACTGTGACCATGCCTAATGTTAAAAGTAGGTAGCATGTGACCTTGTCTAATGTAAAAGCAATGTGCTAGCATGTGACCTTGTCTAATGTAAAAGCAATGTGCTAGCATGTGACCTTGTCTAATGTAAAAGCAATGTGCTAGCATGTGACCTTGTCTAATGTAAAAGCAATGTGCTAGCATGTGACCTTGTCTAATGTAAAAGCACTGTGCTAGTATGTGACCTTGCCTTTTGTAAATTGGGACGAGCTAGCATGTGACCTTGTCTGTTGTAAAAAGGGGTGAGCTAGCATGTGACCTTGCTCTATGTAAATTGGGATTAGCTAGCATGTGACCTTGTCTAATGTAAAAGCAGCGTGCTAACATAAGACCATGCTTTATGTAAATTGGGATTAGCTAGCATGTAACCTTACCTAATGCAAAAATGGATGAGGTAGTATGCATAGAACAGTGATAGTTTCATAATTATTCATTCAATGTATGATGAGAATCTATGTAGAGATTTATAAAATAATAGGAAGATTAAACCAAAGTTTTTACAAACTGCTAATACTGCCATTGCATACAGAAAAGTGACTGCTACGCTTCCCAATAATATGGGTTCATCAGAAATTGACTCCAACTGTTTTGCATTTTATGGTTTATAAAAAAAATTGTATACTTATTGCTGTATCACAATGATTATTTGTACTAAACTGTAAACAACAAATCGTCCTCATCTGTAAACAAAAATATTAAATTGTGCTTGGCTGTAAACAACACGAATGAACTGTACTCAGCTGTAAACAACACCAATGAATTTTACTTGGCTTTAAACAACCATTTTATGTATATCCAGCTCAGAGTTTGCATTGCTTCTCTTGCCACACTTCTTGGCCAAATTATAGTAACAGTTTAATCCTGGATGTATGGGTTTAAACTTTATATTAACAAAACAGATCATTCTAACATTTGATTCATAAATGATTTTAATAATAAATTTCTCAAGTTGTATTGATATACATTTCCATTTTGAAATTTACTGTTTAATGTTTATCATATTTTATATTTTTTCATTCACATGACATCCCAGTCTATGTAATGGAGATGAACAGCTATGAAGGGAACTTTTGGTGTTGTATATTTTTCTTGATCTTAATGTATCAGACATATTAAACGTGTTTACTACTCAACAGGCGGCTGGTTTTCCCCCAGCTTGTATCTGATATGTAGTATAGGTCTGCTAGATAATATTGTCAGAAAAGATTACCTCTAGTCAATTTGTGTAGCTTTTGATACACTTTGAGAATTTTATTGCTTGCGTGCAATCTAGATTTTGCATTTATGGTTTATACACTTTGATATTGTTTCAGTTTGTAAATAAAAAAAATGCAATAAATATTTCTCCCAACAAGAATCTGAGTCAGGTGTATTCTGCTTCATCATGGCTTCAAACTGTACTATAATCTTTCTATGTACAGCTTTTTGAATCCATAGATCATAAGTATATATTATTAAGTTTGGTCATTTTTGACAATTAGTATTTTTAGGTGTGATGTTGTTATATGTCATGGTATATGTGATACCTGATTGCATTCATTGGGGTAGAAAAATGTAAATAAACGATTGAGAAGGAGATAGAGAAGAGAAGTGAAATAGAGAAGTGATGTGTGTGAAGGGCAAATTTCTGGCGATCTATCAATAATACATTGGTTGAAACCAGAGAACCATTAGTTAGATATATGGAGACAAGCACGTATCATAGGGTGTTCTGGCGAGTATAGTGATGTTTCTTAATAGTGGGACTGTTGTTACTAATTAGAACCTTTGTTTATTCAGCAGCCAGACTGACTGCTAGAGACATAGTAAAGTTAAATTTTTATGGGAAAGTTGTCAAAATTGATAATCCACAGAAATTCTGTTACTTAAAACGACCAGGTCAGGCTGATCCGACTTTAATGACTCTAAGCAAAGGGCGGCAAAAGACATTTGATTCTGATTGGTCACGTTAAATAAGCCAGGGTGTGTGTGTGTGTGTTTTCACACGAAATTTCATAGGATTTAATATCGCCTTATCAAAATCAGAAATTAGTCTATAACTTTTTCCTGTGAGAGGACAAGAGATAAAAGTCATGAGCTATACTCCGAATGATATTTGTGAGAAATTCATTCATATGAAAGTGTGTTCCAGACAAGCCACCAAAGGCGTAACGAATTAGCAATTCGACTGACTCCGGTCATTTGAGGACGTGTAGTTGATTACTAGCCTTATAATCTGTTTACCACTGATATAAATATCTGATTTTCGAACCAGGGATAATGAGAGTTCTCAACTGTATCAATTATAACGAGAGATTTAGGGGTTGTTTAAATTCTTTTAAAAGGGAGAAAATAGCTTTTTGGACGTGTTAATGTTACGTAAACTGAGACGTATACTGAGGAAAAGAAACTAGAGGGAATTGCAACGGTTTGTTGAAAGTGTCCCAGAGCCTGAACAGCACCAGAGAAACGGAGACTGTGGATTATCAGGTTATGAAGTCATACAAGGTGTTGACTTCGATTGCTTCACACGATCCTATGATGATTTAAAGCTACCAGTAACAGATCGGTTAATTTATTTAAATCTATTTTGAGTTTTATTGTAATTCGGTGAAAGTTTTATTTCTAAAGCAGAGTGTATTCCTAATTGTTTATGTAATTGATTAAATTGTTTGTTTATCTTTATGGGGGCACGTATTTATTTGTTGAATATACCTGCTCAGTTTACTATATCTATTCCCATACTCGAACCTGGGTAATTATATCGAGGGTGGTCATCTCTTAGATAACGAGTACCCAAAACAAGGGGTGGGTTATAGTATTTATTATTATTATATTTATACCACCCTGTGACAAGTGGGGCTATAATATATAATAACTAATAAATTCTCATCATTCTCATCACCAACACACCCGCCAACACCTAACAGTGTGAGATTGTGAACCAAGTGATGCTTAAAATGAAGCAATTACAACACTCGCATGTATTTTTTATGGATCGGGTAAACATGCAGGATAATAAAAAACAGACACAAAGTACTTAAATATTCAATTGTTACAATTCTTTATAATTGTGATTGACACCTTAGGGCTATACAAAATGAGTAAGATGTTGTAAAACAAAAGTCAAAGAAATTTAACTTCATATTATTTTATCATAAACAAAAATCAACATCACAATTAGAATAAGACAAGGGGCAGTTACATCTGTTCAATATCAGAGGCAGGTCTAACAGGTAAGTCCTCTATTCTTTGACCAGAAATAGGACATTTTCAATCTGCAGTTTTGCGAAATTCTGTGCAGCAATAACAGTGTCTTACATTTTCTTTTTCACTATATGCCAACCATGAAAACTGATATGTCATTGAAGTCTGAAAGCAGTGAACACTATTTACTCTTGTATTCTTTGCCATCAGTGTCAATTTTTAAAATTTGAAGCTTTTGATGCCCACCTGGGCCAGGAGTGCATTTTGTTAGACGTGCTTCATTTTGCTGGAAAAGTGGATTTTATCCATTTGACCTATGCTTCATTTGATATTTTTCATTCTCTACACTTGAAAATGAATTTATACCAGAGTAGGCCCTATTATAATGCTTTCATTAGGTACCATATAACTATGTTTATAAACAATTATTGAAAGCCATACAAGCAGATATGTATTACGCATATAATTACCCTATCATAGACACATAAACCAACTGCTTTGGACCCATAATAAGTAGTATAAATGATATAAAGGCACGGTATTATCCATGAATTAATATTTTATATATTGATAGTATTGCGCATCAACCCCAAAGAGACTATAAATATGAAAATATATGTAAAATTAAATAAAATTTAATTAGAAAATTAGAAAAAGTAATATTTCAGAAAGATTTAAACTTTAACTTTGAAACTTTTATATTTAAAGTGAATGTTCAAAAAATGTCAAAGTTTATTTGCCTACTGTAATAATGAACTTTGCATTTCAATTTAAATGTGTATGGCCATGAATTGGACAGGACTCAGATCACAATTATATTTTGTTATAGCCTCTACATTTGTTTTCTTAGTGTTGAACTTTCCTGTATGCATCTAAAGTATTTAAAGATCCTAATCAATCTTATGCTTATCTAAAATATCTTAAGAAACAGTGCAGTTCATGTCATAGATTAATTCACATTTTTTTGAATGGCTGAACCCTAACTTGCAGTGGCATTTTACTCCAGTATCAGCAACAGTGCCTCATTACTGATGACACCAAAAGACAACAATGCCATACTGCTCGTATTATAATATTTAAAAAAATCCTGAAATCTAGCTTGTGCATCATCACGAAAATGTGAGGAGATGCTGTTTTAAAGTATATCGTAGCTACATTTGCGATTTTACGTAATAATTGTGACCTGGTTTCATCTATGAATAGATGATGGACATTCGACTCGTATTGTTTGCTATATGTATACAAGTACATCAAATAACATTTTCGGTTTATTCTATAATATATTATTAGTTTCCCAAATGGGCTATCCTTGGGGGAAAAATGGTTGCTCAGCATTAGTTGTTCCTGACTTACTAGCACTGGATGTTTCTTCATTTGATACACTAGAACTCTGGTCACAGTTTGTTTACTTAGTGACTTTGTTAAAGTTTGTAACTCAATCACGCAGCTAACGTTAGGCCTGCCCAGTTTTGTTTGATGTACACCGTGCATAATCTGTTAGCATCAACATGTACACTTTTGACATTGTCACAAGTGCTGAGTCTTTAATTCATATGTGTAGGATTGTTCATTTTAACATGGTCTATTAAAGTCGTGTTTTTGTCATGATTTTGTATCAACCATTGCTTTCCATAGCAACAGAAAATAAAATTTGTTCCAACATTAAAATACAAAAAACATGTTTCTTAAAAACAAATAATATATATATATATATATATATATATATATATATATATATATATATATATATATATATATATATATATATATATATATATAACATGTTTTCACAACAATATGAATCAATAGATTTTGCAAGTTTATTAACATCATTCCTTAGAAACAACATCATCATAAAAAACAACAGCAGTTGCCATAATCACCATTATTTTATATCAATGACACTAAATTTCAAATGGTTATTTGAAATCTTATTATAAAATATTAAATGTTACAAACTTTATAATTATGCAGTGTATTCCAAAATGGAAACATTTCTGATTAAGTATTGATTTGTTTATTGTACATATTTAGTTTACACATAAGAGTTGAATCAAGAAATACTCGATTCAGTTATTTATTAGATAAAAAGAGTTATTTATTAGATAAAAAGAGTTATTTATTAGATAAAAAGAGTTATTTATTAGATAAAAAGAGTTATTTATTAGATAAAAAGAGTTATTTATTAGATAAAAAGAGTTATTTATTAGATAAAAAGAGTTATTTATTAGATAAAAAGAGTTGTTTATTAGATAAAAAGAGTTGTTTATTAGATAAAAAGAGTTGTTTATTAGATAAAAAGAGTTGTTTATTAGATAAAAAGAGTTATTTATTAGATAAAAAGAGTTATTTATTAGATAAAAAGAGTTATTTATTAGATAAAAAGAGTTATTTATTAGATAAAAAGAGTTATTTATTAGATAAAAAGAGTTATTTATTAGATAAAAAGAGTTATTTATTAGATAAAAAGAGTTATTTATTAGATAAAAAGAGTTGTTTATTAGATAAAAAGAGTTATTTATTAGATAAAAAGAGTTATTTATTAGATAAAAAGAGTTATTTATTAGATAAAAAGAGTTATTTATTAGATAAAAAGAGTTATTTATTAGATAAAAAGAGTTGTTTATTAGATAAAAAGAGTTGTTTATTAGATAAAAAGAGTTATTTATTAGATAAAAAGAGTTATTTATTAGATAAAAAGAGTTGTTTATTAGATAAAAAGAGTTGTTTATTAGATAAAAAGAGTTGTTTATTAGATAAAAAGAGTTATTTATTAGATAAAAAGAGTTGTTTATTAGATAAAAAGAGTTATTTATTAGATAAAAAGAGTTATTTATTAGATAAAAAGAGTTATTTATTAGATAAAAAGAGTTATTTATTAGATAAAAAGAGTTGTTTATTAGATAAAAAGAGTTGTTTATTAGATAAAAAGAGTTGTTTATTAGATAAAAAGAGTTATTTATTAGATAAAAAGAGTTATTTATTAGATAAAAAGAGTTATTTATTAGATAAAAAGAGTTATTTATTAGATAAAAAGAGTTGTTTATTAGATAAAAAGAATTATTTATTAGATAAAAAGAGTTGTTTATTAGATAAAAAGAGTTATTTATTAGATAAAAAGAGTTATTTATTAGATAAAAAGAGTTGTTTATTAGATAAAAAGAGTTGTTTATTAGATAAAAAGAGTTGTTTATTAGATAAAAAGAGTTGCAAGTTAAGACAGATCTACTTGCTAAAATGCAAGATAGGAGATCTGGATGCGTTGGATTTTCAATTGGACTACCAATATGATTGGGAAGTGATTGACTTCAATACCAAATTGTAATGTCATTCTGCAACACCATTGTTTTCATGAGCTTGTGTACTCTTTTAAGATTATTTAGTGGTAAGGAATACAAAACTTGAATAATACTGATGGTATGATGTGATCATATACTCTTTATCGACTCCTTCACTGTCATCAGGACATGGCTATTCATTTCAGGTACCAACAACATATTAAAGAAATGTGGACATATAAGTCAGTAAACTTTTCTTTTATGAAATAGTTGTCTTTAAAGTAACATTACTCCACAAGGCATAATAATGTACTAAAGATTAATATGTTAGTAAATTCATTTTTTTTCAGTCAAAGTGGGAAAGAAGAAAATGTTTTGTCATTTATAATTTTCTTTGTAGGTAATCTCTCCAAACATTATTGGGCTGGTGGAGGACAATGCTGGTGCAGTCTACATGGGCCTACTAGAGGGTCAATATAAGATTTACTGCAAAAAGCCATTAGGAAAACTTGAGACTGGAAATTTAAAATTTCAGTTTGCTGATGGCTTAGAAACAACATTAAATATGAAAGATATCCAGAAAATCTATGAAATTTATTTGACCACCAAGTTTGAGCTAAAGATAGTGAACAACTAAATATATGTTATGGAAGATGACCATGAACAAATAAAGGAAGCAATTGCGTTAAACCTGCTTCCTGACTGCATACTACCTCCTTGTAGCTAATGAGTTTTACTCTGGAAGCACTGGATTTGACTGGTAATAATAGTTCTCCTAAAGTATTAAGATTGGCTGATTATTATCAATGAAACATATTGTACTGCAACTTACTGGTTCGTAATGGGTAAAACAGTATCTCTGTAGCCACTAGGTCTCATCAATTATTTTGTAATTATAATATATGACATGTCTTTTAGAGTGTATATAAATTTATATGTTTAATCACTTGCCATTAATTCACTAAAGATGAACCTCAGGCAATCTTTGAAATGGAATTTTTTATGCTGTTAATATATGGAATTTATCTTGTTAAAACTATTTTAAGATTTAAATATGTTACAAATTATCATAATACAGAAGCAAAGTTTTACATAATTATTAACATGTACATTTGAACTTGAAACAAAAAAACCCATTATGTTTGTGTTTACTGTTATATTTAAAGCTTCAGTCACTTCTCTCATGTGATGTCAGATCAGAATTAAAAATAAAATAGATTACCAGGGTACATACTTGATAATATGCTTTTATTACTCTATCAGACCTAAGTACCATCATCCAACATGTGCCTCCTATCCCTTTTTATGAAATATTCAAATAAAGACATAATATCAATTGCAAGCTTTTCTTTCATTCATTTACATTCTTTTTTCATAGATTTGTTGGTTGAACAGATTATACATTTTAGCTGTACTTTATTTATGTGCTGCAAAGGTTTATGGTTTTCTGAAGGTCAAAGCCTATTAACACATTAACCCCTGGAGGGTTTTGCTGTTTTCGCAAGAAATGCTTTTTTTTTTCGAGGGTGCTCTCCGTGCTGATCTTCACAGACCATTCTCGGGGAGGCCCTCCTGCCCTATTATGTTTGTGTTTGCTATAGATTGAATAAATTGTAAAAAAATTATTTTATTGATTTTGTAATTTTTATTTTTTGTAATGTTTATTTTTTTTTGGGGGGGGGTAGATTTATTTATTATTTTTAAATATTTTTTTGTTTATTTTTAAATGTGAGTAGGAAACACATTTTGGGGACTATTTCTGAATACATCATAATACATCGACTTGCAAGCAATATTCTAGTTGTGCTAAAGAAAATTTTTTTCATTGGTTAGTTTGCTGGTACATGAGCAGAAGGTGAAAAGTTGGACTCCTTTCTTTTGTTGCTTAACAGACCCATAATTTTCATATGGAGAAGATTCTTTATTCATAATATCCACCTTATCCTACTTTTTGCACAGGTCCACCTGTCTGTGTACATTTCAGACCAGTCTGCCATAGATCTGAGGCCATAAAGTCTCAAAGCTGGACAGAAATTCAGATTCGGACCAAGGGATAAATTTTGGTGGAAAAAAAGGGTCCAGAAACTTAGGTTTTTCCCTCTGTATTTTGTAGTGCAACTAAAATGTCCAGATTTGGTATCATTATAGAGCTAAATCTGTCTACCTTTCTATAATACCACCTACTTTAGCATATCATGCATGACCTTGATGCTACAGACCTTGGAAGAAGGCTACTACCTCCTGCCCAGTAAACTCGTTGCTAGGGATTAATGTGTTAACTTGTTTATTTCATAGATTTATATATACAGAAAATACACTGGTCAAGTATATTGAATTTTAAAGTTGCAGAAGTTATGTCATGACATCATTGTTTGGCAAAACTGGACAAAGCACTAACTGAAAAAATACAATTTCCGAAATTTCTACATTGATAATAAGGATATCTAAAGGTCATGTGGTTGATTAATTGATTGAATGTTAATGGTGCACCAGCACTTTTAGGCTATTTAGCGCTATACAATCTGTTATATGAATAAAAGTTAAAAAGAGTAAAAGTTTTAATATCAACCAGTGATATAAAAATCCAAATAGTTGAAAGTAAAACGTTAAGATGGTAACAATAAAATATATACCGGTAGCTTCCTGATCAACAGGGGATGTAAATGGTGTATTTTAATGAATACAGATGAAAAGATGTTGAAAATAAGGTATTTACATTACATAAGCATGCTCTATGTATCAAACATGCCAAGTTTTCTGGAACCATATCTGGGAGATTTGTGTTCAAAATCAGGGAGATTGGGTCCAAATCAGGGAGATAGCATAACGACTATTTTTCTCATAAATTTAAGTAAGTGCAGATTATTCCACAACAAAGTAAAATAACTATAATGAATAATAGTTACTGTACTATATAAATTTTGTTATATGTTATTTTCTTAATAAAAAATAATTTAAGAATCTTCACAAGAATCATTGTGGTTAAAAAAAATAATGATGCACTAAAACCTCAAACACTCAAACAAACTTATTTTTTTTTTTCAACATGTGTTGGCTGTCTTTCAGTCTTGTAGAGACACTCCTTTTGCAGCAATACATAAATCATTTGTCTGAGCTCAAAACAGTCACATTTTGCATTTATCTTACACGATATTAGTGACGACACAG
Organism: Unio pictorum; assembly: GCA_030141615.1. Taxonomy (NCBI): domain Eukaryota; kingdom Metazoa; phylum Mollusca; class Bivalvia; order Unionida; family Unionidae; genus Unio; species Unio pictorum. The sequence continues at coordinate 4,559,304 of JARLTB010000061.1, forward strand.
TTTTTCCACATAAATTTCCACGGTTTTCCTTGCATAGTAAAGTTACTTGACTGTCATACGTTGGACCAAGTGCATTGTTAACAATGTTTGTTACCTTAGTTCTTTTGTAGCGAAATTTCTGAGCAATTTGCGAGTCAGGAAACATAACCTTACAAAGCTATGATCAGCATTCTAGAATGGTAAATTATGCTCTGCCACAAAGTTAGCAAACAGAACCTCAGTTTTAGTGACACTGTCTACTGATGTTGGTGCAAACATTTGTGTTACTTTAGGCACATTATGTGACGATTTTTCGTTTGCAATGTGCTGCATACCTTTCAAGTGCTTTGTAAGATCATTTTTTTCCCCCACTAGAAATGTTCCAATGTGTGTTGCAAGCTGTGCAGTACTCAAAGCTTTCTCCCTTCACTCATTTAAATTCGCCTATCCAAGCACTGTTGAACTTGCAAACATATTTTGAAGGCATATTTTCCATCGAATCCGTTAGCGGACGTTTAGACATGGCACCAGATTTTTTTTTAATAACCCAGGAAGTAGTTGTAGGAATATACATAAATTTTTATGTGTTTGGAAATTTGCCTCCGGTGGAGCTCACTACATTCTGTACAACAGCAAAGGCAGATGATATTCCGATTGTGATGTGACATAAAAGGCAGAGAATATTCCGATAGTAATAACTTGATTGATGGGTTACGGTAGTCATGAACAGTGAATGTTGTTTTAGCTGGAAATACCAATGCTTGGGTAGTTGAGAAGTCTACATAGTCACAATCACAAAAATGGCAAGGACCAAGCAAACCGCACGCAAATCTACTTAGAGTTTCACTGGATTATACCTTTGGATAATACTTTTGGATTAACCTGAAACAACATTATATCCAGGTAAAGAGTACTTGTCCAGCTGAGCTCACAAAGTGCACATGTACTGTTAGTACTTTGCTTAGTGCATAATATTGCGCTTTTCTTAGTTTAGCTAGGAAAATTTTTGCTTTACTTTTTGTTTATACTTTTCATTATAGCCTTCTTTTTCAGCACCCTTTTAGTTAATTTTCAATTTCAATTTGCACATCTTTTTATTATAATTACAAATTTCCCGCCAAATTTCACCGACGTTACTTGACCGACAGAAAATGGCGGAATCGCTCAATGTAAACGCTAAAAAGCACAAGATCTCTGACTTTTTTTAACACGGTTATAGAGGGAGAAATAGGAAAGAAGAGACTTGTTATATACCATCGGGAAGGGTGCCAAACCGCTAGTACATCCTTCCCTAGACAGACCGAGGTGCTGACCGAGATGGAAGTCCTCGGCATAAAACTGGCGGACATAGATGCCCTACAGTACGGAGGCCACAAATAGTATATTCTCTATCCTAAAAGTGAGAGAACGATGCTACCCCAGAAGGAAATGATGATATGTGGCCAGAGAATGACAATTACGGACACAGACCCCATAATTAGGGAGATTGAGCCAAAGGCTATAGACCTAATAATATCAGGGCTACCGCATGAAATCTCCACAGAAACGGTAGCATACAAACTAATGGCCCAGTATGAAGTACGCGTTGGCAACAACATGCCAGCGTCCTGCTGGGGTCATAAAGATGTAAAAAGTGGGGAGCGTATAATCAGAGTTCCCGCAGACCAAGCGAAAATCGTCCTTCCATATTTCTACACCTTGGGCTTTCTATGCCAGTCCTGGTATAGAGGGTGCGATAAGGACCGACCATGCCCCAGATGCAAGGTGATCGGACACGGGGTGAAGTTCTGTACCGCACAGAAAAAAACAAAGGGACCCGAACTCATATGCGGCAAAATTGGCATCAAACACAGAGAACGACCAAGAGAGCCATGAGTGTCCAGAAAAACCAATTGAACAAGACATTGTGGAAACACAACAACCACAACAACAACAACAATTTCCGGAACAGCAAACCGAAAGACAGGAAACTATGATACCTCAAGATGACAGTTTCAGAACGCCCAAAAAAAAAAAACCACAAGGAGAGAAGTGCCAACGGCCCAATTTAAAACGGGAAATAGATTTGCTGCTCTGGCAATCGACGAGGAAGAGGACAATCTAAGGGAATTAGAAGTGGAGCCCTTAGTGAGTGATGGAGAAACCACAAATACTGCGCAAATGGCCTCAACACCAGTCCCGCCACAAAGGAAAAGAAAAGGCCAAACCCTTTCCAGCTCTTCGACCAGTGAAGAACCGGTAACAGTGACGGAGCGGCCTCTCCCGAGGATAAAGTTATCCAACAGAACCAGGCGACGAGAAAGGAGGAGGAAATGGACGAGGACAAATCTTTATCGGCCTCAACTTCCGAGGATTACGACCCGGACTTCGACTTTGCTCCATTATACCAAAGGACAGCAATTATAAACTACACGAACACATCAACAGACACTATGGACATAACGAACGACCCGACAAAAACACAACTACCGTAACTCGAAATGTGCTATGGTACTTTTCGATCAGGAAAAAGCTTTTGACAGATTAGAACACAATTATACACAAAAGTACTGGAAAAATTTGGCTTTGGGAATAACTTCCTGAACTGGACTAAAATAATGTACAATGAAATAACTGCAAATGTACAAGTAAATGGGGGCGAAAACCCAAAAAATTTAAATACAACGATCAGTGCGGTAAGGCTGCCCACTATCCATGCTATTACGTAATAGCAATTGAAATTCTGAGTATAAAGATCAGAAACAATACTAATATCAAAGGAATTAATATTCCTAACTTAAAAGAAGAATTTAAGATGCTACAACACGCTGATGATTGTACGAACTTTATCAATGATCCAAACTCCTTTAAACATCTACAAAAGGAATATGAGGCTTTTGGAAGAGCATCAGGATAAAAAATAAATCATGACAAAACGGAAATACTAAAAATAGGAAACTGGAGGGGAAACCACCCTGGTTTGCCCCCACACCTAATAAAAAGAGTGAAAGCCCTGGGGATATTCTTCGGGGCAAATGAAGAAAAGGAAAACTGTTTAAAAGTTAAAAATAAAATAAAAGGGGTAATAAGAATTTGGGCACTTCAGCCACTTGGTCTAATAGAACGTTCACAGGTTGCAAAAACATATATGGATTCAAATTTGACATACTTAATAAACACTGTGGACATTAACAATAAAACAGTAACTACAATTGATAATGATATAGTAGACTACATATGGAATTACAAAACACTATATAAATAAGGAAACTTTATATAGAACCAAACTCAAGGGGGGATTAGCCTTACCTAATCCCCCTTTAATAAAATGCAAAAATATTTTAAATAGGCTAAAAAGATTAAGCAACGCACCACATACACCATGGGAGGCATTATACATTTTTTGGCTAGGCTTCGGAATGAGAAACAAACAAGACATATACACGAACAACAAACTAGTGAAAAAAATAGACACACCACACCTATATAAGGGGATCAAAGAAATTTTATATAAGTATAGGGACAATAAAGAATTATGGGCACTGCACAATGACAAAACGTACGATTGGCTTTTAGAAATAAATTCCATCAAAAATAATTCAAAGGTACAATTACAACACCCATCTGTTAACTGGGACAGAGTTTGGAGGCATTGGTCCGGCATTAACTCGTTTAAGGTACAAAGTATCATGTACACGTACCTCCACAACGCCTGGCTAACAGGCGAAGTGGCAATTAAACGAAGATTAATAAGGACCCCTGTTAGTTGCCCTCTATGCAAAAATACCCCGTATACAAAATACCACACAATTACGCAATGTGACAAAACAAAGGAAGAAAGGATCAAACTAATAATTGAAATAATGAAGGTAGACAAATATGACAGACGTCAATTACTCTTCCTAGACGGTAACTTTAATAAACAATTGGTTAGACAAATAACGGACTTTATAACGAATACGCTTATAAGATGTGGTTCAATAATGAAGGTTAGGGAAAAAAGCTAAATTAAAATTGAATTATTTTACTTATTTAAAAAAAAAATTACTTTAACTAAATACTACTTGTGAGAGGAAAGTACATATGAGGACGCCATGGGGCTATATCACATGGCGCTACGCGAAGTGAACAGGCCTGTGGTAGAGTTTGGAAAAAATACCCAAAACTTTAAGAATACTTTAATACTTTAAATACATTAACTAAATAAAGGCCGGACAAATTGAGACAGAAACTGTACAGCTAAATACATTTGTACAGGTCCTCTCTCAAGGCGGACAGACCTAGAGAAATAAATATTATTAGATAAATTGAAGAATACTAAATATCTAAATATAATGCACTTCCATTTATACAAAATTCCAAATTTAAATAAAAAATAAACTTAAAATACATAATAAAATGTCTTTAATTTCCAAAAAAGACATAAAGTAAGACAACTGGTACAAATTTGAAAGAAATGGCTTTCCTTAACACAAACACAAGGTATATACCTTATATAGCAAACAGACATATAGCATCAACACAAATAGCAAACACAAGGAAATTGGTGACTACTAGCCATGGTCAAAATAAAAAAAAAACAAGTAGACTACTAGAGTGGGTAGATCAAATCCCAACTAGTAAGGATCTACTGAAATAACACTAGGGACACTAAAATACCCCAAATCAAATTTTATAACCCCGATGGGGAAAACTAAATGGGACTTTTAATAAGAAAAAAAAAACAAACAAACAACATACTTGGGGGTACACAAACATACATAAAAACTTTTTACTTTTTTTTTATTGGGGGGGGGGGAGCATCTGTCTGGTGCCCCCCCCCCCCAATAAAAAAGAAATACGAATGCTTGGCAGTTTTTTTTAAATTTCCAGGAGATCTTGTCGGCAAATCGGTAGATCAAAAGATGGGGTCGAAAATCAAAAGACTCCTGGACAATTCTGGAGACTTGGCATGTATGTATGTATTATCATTTAAAATATGGATATTTAAAAGCAATGTGGTATTATCATTTTGATTCTCTATTCATTACCTCTGGATTACAGCTCGGAAAATGTCTGTTTACTAGAGAGTGTTCTGATTATACATTTATTAACAGTAGCGTTGGTACACATTAGTTGGTACACATTAGAATGGAATGGTGGTGGATGGAGGTAAAATAGATAATTAACCTAATGAATTATATAAAAAATACTAACCTTATCTGAATCACTGGGATGGTTTGGTATTCTCCCATTCCTTAAATTTGAATGTTACACAGTAAGTTGTATGCTCAAGTATATACATTTTTAGATTGCATACAACATTAGGAGTACAACACAAGGATCACATATAGATAGATGGCCTTATATATTGATAAGTGTAATTTGCAAGCAATTAGGAGAAAAGCATGACACAACAGAATGAGAGAGAGAGAGGGCGGAGGGGAATGTGAGAGGCAAGCAGCAGATAGAGAAAGAAAAAATAAATAAAGGCTGGCCAACTACATATAGGTAGATGGATAGGTAGAAGGATTGATAATATATGTCAGACAAAATACATTGCAAGATTGCAATAAACTGAGCTGTACATACATATAATTAGAAACAGTTGTTGAAATCAGGCAGTTGAGATTGCACATAAGTATTATTAAGTGTGATTGATTAGTTTGGTGATGGGGAAATTTTTGCTAATTTAAAACCTAACCTGGCCCTACCAACAGACAGTCAAGCTATTGAAAGTGATAGAAAATATATTGATCAAAAGCTCTTGAAAGAGTCTCATTATGTGCCTTTTCTACTTTGGGTTAAGAGATTTTAGCCCACAGCAGAGGGCTGATTTGAGTAAATGGAAAAGCTCAAGTGAAATCGGAAGCTGTTTTTGTCAAATCTCTCACATGAAAATATGCAGACACAAATGCTTAAAATAGATTGCTGTGAACATTCTGAATGATGAGCTTTCCACACTCACTTCACCTTATACTTGCCAAGTTTGCTTGATTCTGGGTGGAGCTAGGTCATTATTCTAAAATAATGTTTATTTACAATACATTTTCAGACTTAGGCAATGTGCTGTCCCCCTCTACACACCTTCTTTTACAACAAAAATTACCCCACTCAAAATATTACGTCCTCCAAAATTGGCATCTATGCAGTAATTTGCATGGCTACAATTCAATCCCAGTAAACTAAGTCATCAATGCTGAATGTAATCATAATGGTAGAATATTCCAATTTAATTTTCTTTAAATATATTTATGTAGTGGTGGAAAACTGATGGATAACACCAGAGGTATTGCAGCATTGAAATAGTAATTAGGATCATAGCCAGTTATCTTTCCAACAGGTTGCACAACAACAAAACCTGGTCCCGACATTTGGTTATCATCTGAGTTTATCATTAAGCAGAACATTATATTGTTGATCAATCGAAAGGTACAAAATTTTCAAAACTACAACATTACACATGTCAATGAAAACAAATATTGTTTTATTTCATTTTTAGTTGTAATAAAATATATACTAGCAGAAAAAACCACTAAAATTGCCATTTGTTTTCTTAAAATAGTATCTAATTACTTTTGTGCTCCTTATGTATTTACCTTTAGTGCCATTATCTATAAAATGTTAATACTAGTAACTTCATTTTCTTATCCGCTGATTCGTGTGGCTTTAATGAAATCTGACTAGTGTGGCTGAATGAAAATCTCTTAATAGTTACAATTGTCGTGCTGCAATTTGCAGTTAAGTACATGGAAGGAAGAACTTTAAAAGTAAATACAAAACTTTATTCACCCACTACAAGACAATTAAATTATGCAAACAATAATGGTTAAAATTTCAAGGCCGAGTGTGTTATGAATGTGAAATTATTCAATGAAAATTTATATCAGGCACTGCAGATTCACTTTGGGTGTGGGCAACAAAGCGATTTTGAAATGTACTTGCATGTAAATATAACTAGGTAAAACCAGGTTGTGGGTTAAATGCGTTGCATATGCCAGGTTTACACTGTTGACTTGATAAAGGTCAGACTCAGAATGTTGATGTTGTAACAGATTTCTCACCATTAATTTATATAAATATTTTATATAGATCAAGTATGATTGTGGAAACCATTTTGAAAAACTATGGAAAACATCATGCAACTACTTTGGTGAGGGAAAAGAAATATAATAAAAATATCTGCTCTTTATAAAAATCTTCAGTAAGTTGAATTGTAATAGTTTCATAAAACAGCATGTTTAAATGAAAAATCTTTGTTTTATCGTACAAATTATTTTCACCAAAGTCGGGTGCTAACATTCCTGAGGGTTGGATTATACAAAATTACAGACTGCTCTACCTGTCTTGATTTAGGCTCAGTTTGGTGATATGTAATATGATACACCAGAATGAACCAACATCCATAACTGCAGAGGTGTATTGATAAAAACTGTTAATTCAAGTAAAGATACTGTTCTTTGTATGCAGCAAAATGTTCAGAAGTTTTGCTAAAAATAGAAGTAGATTAATTGCAGAAAAAAGGATTAAACAACTAAACTTTCACCAACCAGAAATTGTTGTTTATATTTTTCTGCTCAGTCATACTCCCCTCTCCATATTTGTCTTTTGAATGTACAACATTATGCATGTACTGGTAAGCTCAGGAGATATGATTAGAGTCAAAACATATCAAGGAAGTTTAATCAACAGCTAGAGAAGAGATGATATGTTAGGGCTATATGAACTGAGGGCTTAAACAAAAATGAGAATTTTGCCTCTAAAGATAGTAATAGAAAACAAAACTGTATGATGTTCAGACTTTATTTTATTGTATTCAAATATAATAATTACTTGCATGATATTGAATAACTTTTAGCTTGACTTGTCACAGACCAGAACAGATTATGTAATGCCCTGTTGTTCATTATCGGACATCAGTCATCTATTAGAACAAGCCCTTTAATGCTACTTATTCCAAATTACATTGAGAAATGACATGAAAATTTACACATCATTCCAGTCCAAGGTCTAATTGATCCTAAATGAAACTGATGCATTTTAAGACAAGTATGGCTGCGATAGTAGTCATTTTGAAAATCATGTTAATGTTTTTTTCTCGCGAATGAAAGGTTGTATCAGTGTTTAGTTTAGAAAAAAGTATTTATTAGTCTAAATTAAATTGCTTCTGATTTGATGTCTAATATGGCGACTAAGGCAACTATCTTGAAAACCATGTCTTTGCTGCTCCATCTGAACGGAAACCATATTGAGATGGGGCTATTGGCGGAAGACTTCTTTTAATGTCTGATTGGACTTGGATGAAAATGGTTTCACTTGGATGTGCAATATGGCCACCACAGTGGCGACGTAAGAAAGTCCTGTTACCAATACTTCACCTGAATGCTGGAGGTCGTTGATTTGATCTCTGGCCAAGTCATACCAAAGACTTAAAAAAAATGATACTAACAGTTTCCTCACTTGGTGCTCAGCATAAAGGGGTTAGTGTTAGGACTGGTTGACCTGGTGTTAGGATAATGTGACTGGGTGGGACATCATGCTACATGTCTTCGGTAAGATACTCCTGTGCTAGACATCACTATAAACTACCACATTGCAAACCTCATAGTTATATGACTAAGAAATTGTTAATGCTACGTTAAAAATCCAAATCACACACACTCAGGTATCTGAATAGAAATATAATGGCTTTTGGGTAGAAAGATAGTAGTTAGTGAGGGTGAGAAAAATAATTTTCTGGTTGGCATTTGCATTATGTTTTCTCAATATAGCCTTAGAGAAGACAAATTATGCAATCTTATGGCTTGTAATTTCCTGGTCACGTTGCTGGTCCTAGCATAGATTCTTTTTTCCCATCAGCACACCATTGTAAACTGAATACATGAGATGTTGTTTACTATGGCTGAAGAAAGTCAATTAAGTAGTAGCCAGGTGACATAATGAAAACAATTCGGGATTGCAAGATACTGTTTCTATATTTTCTTATAAATTGTCAATCATGTTAATTGTAGCATAAATGTAATACTCTTCATATTTTTACTTTTTATTTAATAGATTTTTGAAATTGACGTTATAAATGAACAAAGTTTTATCAAGGAGGTTATGGTCTGTATGTCAAACCCAAGATGATAACAGCTGTACAACACATGACTTAGATTCCAAGGTGGAAAGACTGGTGAACATCTGACAGAATGAATTGTACAGGCCTTGAAATAGCTAACTTATCAATGAAATAAGAACAGAATGCAAAATGATCATTGCTAAAAAAAATGATGAATGTAATTTGAATTAATAGAGAATGTAGTGTTACGTGCTTAGGCTCGAATAAGCAGCAACACAGAAAGAGTGAAAACTAACAAGCTTGTATAACTTGAACAATGAATTTATTAAGTACAATTATTTTCATAAAATAAATAAACTTACGGTTTTAGAGAATCAAATCCAACATTAATCCAATAAAGAATTCACAAAATAATCCTCTAATGGAATTGCAAGAGTCCTGATAAATAAATGTTCTAATAGTTCCAGGCTCGAATCTTGACGATGTAATCCAAAATGTCTGACAATGTCACGTGATACAGTTCTTGTTTTATAATCATCCAAATGAAATTGTGAACACAGGTTCTTTTCCAAATAATTCCTCTTGCTACGACGAAATGACACAATGTCCAGTACAAGGTAATTAAAATTGTAACTCAAACAGAAAAACACAACTATTAACTTTAAAAGCCCAGATTCTACTCATGTTAGCTTCCAAAACACAGCTATATATATGTAATTACCTCGTAAATAAAATGGAATCATGTGATTCTGAAAGGTCATAGAAAGAAGCTACCTTCACCAAGTTACGTACTAATAGAATGATCCAGAAGAAAAACCATCCCCAATAACTAAAAATATAAAGATGTCCTTGAAATTAACCAATTGTTTTAAAGGCCTGTTTATCAATCTGAAGCAAGGTCAGATAATGAGGTAATGAGGTCAACATCTGGTTTCCACCCGTAAAGTACATAGGTCATGGAGATTTTCTAGAATAATCTACCAATTAATGAATTTAAAACCCAATATGACAAATTTGTATCTGACAATAAAAAACAAATAAATTAAATTAAATATACGTAACACTAGAATGTTCAATAATAAACAAAATAAAACACAAATACTTTTGATCATATGGTTAGGAAATGAATTTAGCTGTAATGGTCAAAAGATTAATGCAGTGGTTCCCGACCTGTAGGATGTTGACCTTTGGATCTGCAGGGTTATTCCAAAAGAAGACTAAAAGTACAACTGTTAGCATGGGTGGAACAACACAGCATTTTTTTAAGTTAAGAAGAGGTCCTGATAGTAGAATAGGTTGGAAACTACTGGGTTAATGTTTAGGCATGGGGAAGAAACTTACAAGGATTTTGATCTTAATACAGACCAGAGTGGATCAGGAAGAAGGAGAGCTGGATATGTATTTGTTGTTTAAATAATGAACTTTAGTAATTTTGCAGTCACCTTTTTTGTCTATTCCCTTCATTGTTTTGGTGGCAAGGCGAAAAACACATCATTAAAAAGAATCCTGGGTAGCTAAAGTGCAAATGTGAATGGAAAGCAAATGAATGCAATTGTTTGATAACATTAGTTATTTTAGTAATAATTATCTTCATAATGATTCATTTCAGGCATGAAGGAAATCATGCATAGTAAATATAAATGAATGAAAACTTTTACCAAAACCCTAATGCAAATCACGAATTATTTTGATGGTGCAAATATGTCATTAAAAGAGTTAATGTTATAATGATTCTTGATGAGAATCTATCAATGGCATTTAGGATGTCTACTTAAAATATGCAAATGAAAATTTCTAATCAAACTGGAACATGGGATTTCAGTTACTGTGACCATGCCTAATGTTAAAATGAGGTAGCATGTGACCTTGTCTAATGTAAAAGCAATGCTAGCATGTGACCTTGTCTAATGTAAAAGCAATGTGCTAATATGTGACCTTGCCTTGTGTAAATTGGGACTAGCTAGCATCCGACCTTGTCTGATGTAAAAAGGGGTGAGCTAGCATGTGACCTTGCTCTATGTAAATTGGGATTAGCTAGCATGTGACCTTGTCTAATGTAAAAGCAGCATGTTAACATTTGACCTTGCTTTATGTAAATTGGGATTAGCTAGCATGCAACCTTACCTAATGTAAAAATGGATGAGGTAGTTTACATAGAACAGTGATAGCTTCATAATTATTCATTCAATGTACGATGAGAATCTATGTAGAGATTTATAAAATAATAGGAAGATTAATACTGCCATTGCATACAGAAAAGTGACTGCTACACTTCCCAATAATATGGGTTCATCAGAAATTGACTCCAACTGTTTTGCATTTTGTTGTTTGTAAAGAAGACTGTATACTTATTGCTGTATCGCAATCATTATTTGTACTAAACTGTAAACAACAAATCGTCCTCATCTGTAAACAAAAATATTAAATTGTGCTTGGCTGTAAACAACGTACTCAGCTGTAAACAACACCAATGAATTTTACTTGGCTTTAAACAACCATTTCATGTATATCCAGCTCAGAGTTTGCATTGCTTCTCTTGCCACACTTCTTGACCAAATTATAGTAACAGTTTAATCCTGGATGTATGGGTTTAAACTTTATATTAACAAAACAGATCGTTATAACATTTGATTCATAAATGATTTTAATAATGAATTTCTCAAGTTGTATTGATATACATTTACATTTTGAAATTTACTGTTTAATGTTTCTCATATTTTATATTTTTTCATTCACATGACATCCCAGTCTATGTAATGGAGATGAACAGCTATGAAGGGAACTTTTGGTGTTGTATATTTTTCTTGATCTTAATGTATCAGACATATTACACGTGTTTACTAGTCAACAGGAGGATGGTTTCCCCCAAGCTTGTATCTGATACGTAGTATAGGTCTGCTAGATAATATTGTCAGAAAAAGATTACCTCTAGTCAATTTGTGTAGCTTTTGATACACTTTGAGAATTTTATTGCTTGCGTGCAATCTAGATTTTGCATTTATGGTTTATACACTTTGATATTGTTTCAGTTTGTAAATAAAAAAAATGCAATAAATATTTCTCCCAACAAGAATCTGAGTCAGGTATACACCTGACACTGCTTCATCATGGCTTCAAACAATAGTATTATTTTTGTATGTACAGCTTGTTGAATCCATACATCATAAATACATATTATTAAGTTTGGTCATTTTTGACAATTAGTATTTTTAGGTGTGATGTTGTTATATGTCATGGCATATGTGATACCTGATTGCATTCATTGGGGTAGAAAAATGTAAATAAACGATTGAGAAGGAGATAGAGAAGAGATGTGTGTGAAGGGCAAATTTCTGGTTATCTATCAAGAATACATTGGTTGAAACCAGAGAACCATTAGTTAGATATATGGATACAAGCACGTGTCATAGGGTGTTCTGGCGAGTATAGTGATGTTTCTTAATAGTGGGACTGTTGTTAATAATTAGAACCTTTGTTTATTCAGCAGCCAGACTGACTGCTAGAGACATAGTAAAGTTAAATTTTTATGGGAAAGTTGTCAAAATTGAGAAAACACAGAAATTCTGTTACTTAAAACGACCTGGTCAGGCTGACCTGACTTTAACGACTCTAAGCAAAGGGCGGCAAAAGACATTTGATTCTGATTGGTCACGTTAAATAAGCCAGGGTGTGTGTGTGTGTGTGTGTGTGTGTGTGTGTGTGTGTGTTTTCACACGAAATTTCATAGGATTTAATATCGCCTTATCAAAATCAGAAATTAGTCTATAACTTTTTCCTGTGAGAGGACAAGAGATAAAAGTCATGAGCTATACTCCGAATGATATTTGTGAGAAATTCATTCATAAGAAAGGACATTTTCAATCTGCAGTTTTGCGAAATTCTGTGCAGCAATAACAGTGTCTTACATTTTCTTTTTCACTATATGCCAACCATGAAAACTGATATGTCATTGAAGTCTGAAAGCAGTGAACACTATTTACTCTTGTATTCTTTGCCATCAGTATCAATTTTTAAAATTTGATGCTTTTTATGCCCACCTGGGACAGGTCTGACCAGAAACTCAACATTATATGTTGATCGACTGAGTAAAATTGGTTGAGATGTTGCGAATTAAAAAATAGTTTTATCATTCATAATGCCACTAAGCACTAATCAGGTGAAGAGCTTTGCAAAGTGGTGCAAAAAAATGGGAACTATCGATTTACATTGGAAAGTGGTATTATAGTCTGACACACTCTTGTCAAAGTACTAAATTAAAAACATTTTTCCATAAACAAGTAAATTTATGATGGAAATAAAATTCTGGGATGCATACACTATTGAATATGATATTCTGATACAAAACATAGACCATGGACATTTCCTCATGTGGACATTCAAATGATCTGTTAGACAGGGCCTCATGTGGGACATTCAAATACTCTGTTAGACATTTCCTCATTTGGGACATTCAAATGATCTGTTAGACATTTCCTCATGTGGGACATTGACATGATCTGTTAGTCATTTCCTCATGTGGGACATTCAAATGATCTGTTAGACATTTTCTCATGTGGTATATTGAAATGATCTGTTGGACATTTCCTCATGTGGGACATTCAAATGATTTGTTTGACATTTCCTCATGTGGGACATTCAAATGATCTGTTGGATATTTTTGGTGTAGATTTTAGATTGTCAGATAATATCCCAAAATAAAATTGGGATATCAGTTTGCACCCAATGCTGCACTTTGTTAATCATTGTCATAACCAAAATTAACAATAAGAAGGAGTGCATTTTGTTAGACGTGCTTCAATTTGCTGGGAAAGTGCATTTTATCTATGTGACCTATGCTTCATTTGATATTTTTCATTCTCTACACTTGAAAATGAATTTATACCAGAGTAGGCCCTATTATAATGCTTTCATTAGGTACCATATAACTATGTTTTTAAACAATTATTGAAAGCCATACAAGCAGATATGTATTACGCATATAATTACCTTATTATAAACAGATAAACCAACTGCTTTGGGCCCATAATAAGTAGTATAAATGATATAAAGGCACGGTATTATCCATGAATTAATATTTTATATATTGATAGTATTGCGCATCAACCCCAAAGAGACTATAAATATGAAAATATTTGTAAAATTCGAAAAAAAGTTTATTAGAAAATTAGAAAAAGTAATATTTAAACTTTAACTTTGAAACTTTTATATTTAAAGTGAATGTACAAAAATGTCAAAGTTTATTTGCCTACTGTAATAATGAACTTTGCATTTCAATTTAAATGTGTATGGCCATGAATTGGACAAGACTCAGATCACAATTATATTTTGTTATAGCCTCTACATTTGTTTTCTTAGTGTTGAACTTTCCGGTATGCATCTAAAGTATTTAAAGATCCTAATCAATCTTATGCTTATCTAAAATATCTTAAGAAACAGTGCAGTTCATGTCATAGATTAATTCACATTTTTTTGAATGGCTGAACCCTAACTTGCAGTGGCATTTTACTTCAGTATCAGCAACAGTGCCTCATTACTGATGACACCAAAAGACAACAATGCCATACTGCTCGTATTATAATATTTAAAAAAATCCTGAAATCTAACTTGTGCATCATCACGAAAATGTGAGAAGATGCTGTTTTAAAGTAGATCGTAGCTACATTTGCGATTTTACGTAATAATTGTGATCTGGTTTCATCTATGAATAGATGATGGACATTCGACTCGTATTGTTTGCTATATGTATACAAGTACATCAAATAACATTTTCGGTTTATTCTAAAATTTATTATTAGTTTCCCAAATGGGCTTTATCCTTGGGGGAAAAATGGGTGCTCAGCATTAGTTGTTCCTGACTCACTAGCATTGGATTTTTCTTAATTTGATACACTAGAACTCTGGTCACAATTTGTTTACTTAGTGACTTTGTTAAAGTTTGTAACTCACTCACCCAGCTAACGTTAGGCCTGCCCAGCTTTGTTTGATGTGCACCGTGCATAATCCGTTAGCATGAACATATACACTTTTGACATTGTCACAAGTGCTGAGTCTTTAATTCATATTTGTAGGATTGTTCATTTTAACATGTTCTGTTAAAGTCGTGTTTTTGTCATGAGTTTGTATCAACCACTGCTTTCCATAGCAACAGAAAATAAAAATTTGTTCCAACATTACAATACAAAAACATGGCATTTAAAAACAAATTAAAATTAAAATAGATTAATGTATATTAAAATTTATATATATATATATATATATATATATATATATATATATATATATATATATATATATATATATATATATATATATATATATATATATATATATATCTGTGTGTGTGTGTGTGGTATTTTTGCTAAGTAAAAATTGAAAGCTTCCCTTTCAAAAGTAAGTAATGAGTCTTTCTCTGTCGATCTTTTCAATCTTTACCGTATAGTGGCATGATATTGGCAGGGTAACATATCCACCAAATGTATAAGAAAGCTATGGTGACTTAGTGGTTGGCATACCAGAGTCAAAACCAGATGGGTGAGAATGCGAATCCTGTTGAGATTAGGCCAAGTCAGTTTAGCCGTTCTCTTTCTAACTTGGCACGATAAAGCTTGTCATGTGTTGATGTGCAATTAAATACTAAACACAAAAATATAAAGTTGCTAAGTATTGTTTTGATGAAACTTCATGGGAAGTTTCTCAAGAAGATGGTCTATCAGTATAAGGAAATACCAAAGCTGATCTTTTAGTGGCTTCTTTGCAATTCTTATTCTTTCAAAAGAAGCAGATGGAAAATATAATTTTTATATCTTCCACGAAAAGCTGCTATGCTAATTTGAAAATTGGTAAAATATTTTATGCTAATGTATTATCAGTTGAATAGATCCAAGAACCTAATGTTTCTTATTATATAAATGCAATTTGAACACATAATGAAATTTGTTTACATCTTTGTCTATTTGTTGTTGTAGTTGTTGTAGGGTTTAATGCCATTTTGCAGCACATGATAGGCCATACATGGCGGCCAGTAATAATGATGGAGGAAGAACCCGGGAAAATCCCCGGAAAGAACCACTGACCCACGAGAAGCTACTGGCAAGCTTTTTCACATACCCGCACACTTATAAATTTAAACACTTAAGATCCCTTGTTTTTAGTTTATACATGGGTTTTTGATATTGACAAAATCTAGAAAGCAAAGAAATTCATGTTGGTGACATTTCGTTAAAGGTGTTTTCTGCCTTCCAGCATTATGGGCAATGAAAAACTAAAACTGTTAACTCACAGTCCACAAGGCCAGGTGAGGTTATAGTACAATTTCTGATCAGGTATGCATCACGCTGCATATGCAGTGTGCCAGAAATTGCTATTTTTAACTTCTTTTAAACCATTGGTGGACTAATTGCAAATAGGTTTGACTAAAACTGTTAACTCACAGTCCACAAGGCCAGGTGAGGTTATAGTACCATTTCTGATCAGGTATGCATCACGCTGCATATGCAGTGTGCCAGGAATTGCTATTTTTAACTTCTTTTAAACCATTGGTGGACTAATTGCAAATAGGTTTGACTAAAACTGTTAACTCACAGTCCACAAGGCTAGGTGAGGTTATAGTACAATTTCTGATCAGGTATGCATCACGCTGCATATGCAGTGTGCCAGAAATTGCTATTTTTAACTTCTTTTAAACCATTGGTGGACTAATTGCAAATAGGTTTGACTAAGAGCATCCTCCCTTGAAGGCATCTGTACTTTATACAACTGATGCTGATCCAAAACCATATATGCCTGTTGTTATTGAAAATATGCAAAAAGCCCTCATAGAACGTCTACAAGAAAAGAAAAATGACCAGAATTTGACAAGAGGTATGGCATGAAAGCCAATCACGTGTGCAAATGATACCTATTGGTCGTCAAATATGGCAATCATTGATAAACATGGAAAAGCTTCAAATGACTTCTAAACAATGTCACAAAACAGAACATGACTAAATTGAACAGAGAAATAATCCTGACAAATGTATCATGTCTGTATAAAATATTGACTCACCACCGTCAAACAAGTTTAACATTACTAAAGCAGAAGGGACCCTGAGTGGCCGAATGGTCTAAAGCGCTTCCGTTACGGATCACTGCCATCTCACCTCTGTCTGCGTGGGTTCGAGTCTCAGATTCGGCCAATGTGGGTATGTGAGAAAGCGTGCCAGTAGCTTCTCTTGGGTCGGTGGTTCTTTCCGGGTTTTTCCCGGGTTCTCCCTCCACCATTAATACTGGCCACCACGTATAGCCTATCATGTGCTGAAAAATGGCGTTAAACACTACAACAACAACACCAACTAATGCAGAAAAGTCTTCAAAGTCTTCAAATGACCTGCTCAAAAACTGCTGGAGAGAATTAAAAAAGACATTCTGTACCAAAGGATGCTAATCCACTTTCAAAGGCAAAGGCTCCTCAATGACAGAAAGCATCATGGCTTTAAATTTTATACAAATTATACTTATCCCCCATCAATATAGGTACCATTACAGACAATACATACAAATATCATCACATAAAATACTACTACTGTTTAACCATACTGACCAGACTTAAAAAAAATATGCTAATTTTTTTGTCATTTTAACTTGTGTTATAGTAACAAATATGACTGATATGTCTAAACTTAGCAAACGAATATCATACTTTTACAACTATTAGCTTCTTAATATGATTTTGTACATTTGTAATATTTACAGCCTCAAGAATTTATTATATTTGGATGGAGATCAGTAGCTATGAATGCCTTTGATTGTTGACAGCTTGCTGCTGACCTTAAATTGGACTCCTATGTATATTTCATGTAACCTAATTCTGACAAATCATTACTTGTCCTGCATGCCGAGCAGGCTGAGTTGTTTAATAACGGTACCAACTGTACAACCCCAGGTGGGTAGAGCTTACAGAGTAGGGAACGTTGCATTCATAAATAAACAACAACACTAGCTGTGATTGGTGCATTATGTAAGAGTTGTATTTTCTGTTTGGCTTAAAAAAGTTAAGCCTCTTGGCAACATGTGAGATTAAGTTAATTCCTATCTAAATCATAATTGGTATTTTTTGTGATTTTTTTAATATGTTGCACACCTGGGTGAAACTGGGTCTATTGTGACTAGATAACTCTTAGCCCTGTCTATTTCCAACATAGTTATCTCACGTAAATGTAATGGAGTACCTGGTTTTGTCCTTGTCAAATTGACAATCTAAGATTGTTCTCTGTGGAAGTGTCTGACATGCGTGCTGAAGTAGGATAGAAAGTATATTTATTTCACGAAACATTAGCATTGAGGTCTAGAAAAAACAATTGGTACCGTGATACCTTGTGATGAATAGAAGGTCTTCAACGAGTGCACAAACTGAGGGTTGTCATACAACGATTCATTTTTGTATATTCTCTTGGCTGTTAAACATCAAAGACTTTAAAAGTCGTAACCAAGATCGTGAGGCATGTTTGAAAATTAAAAAAGTGCTAAAGAACGCTGACAGCATTGACAATACATTAACTTACTTACATATATATGAAGAATATACTAATATACATATATATGAAGAATATACTAATATACTAATATACTAATAATGCTCAAAATGTAATTATACTAAAATAAAATAAGGTCAATATTTACAATAAACACTAGAAATTTATTTTTAAAGAAATGTGAAATGTTAAGAATTGGAACCGGTCATATGATCTAGCATCGGATGCAGACATGTTCTGTGATGTCATTTGATGCAGTCATTAAGTTTAGCGCATTTTAAATGCTGATATGTAAATGTAGGTGTAATGAACACATTACTAGATGTGACAAATTTGTATGACGTTAGATTTTGAAAACTTGGACGAGTATTTAAAAATGTGCAAGATTGCACTTGATGGCTGTGAAGTTGATATATATATATATATATATATATATATATATATATATATATATATATATATATATATATATATATATATATATATATATATAGTGAAAAAGTTATTTCCGAGTGTTTCTATAAGGTTGTACATCCAAATTTACCTAGACTCGGAATTCCTTCCATAGATCGTTTTTATCGACCTTGGCTAGAGGTCACACACACACACACACACACACACACACACACACACACACACACACACATATATATATATATATATCCTCTTGAGTATGACTGCTCGAGTGGGGGTCCATATATTTTTAAAATTTCTAATTGTACTTCTTCCGACTTGAGTTGGGTCGCCTCCATTTATTTATTTATTTATTTGTTTATTTATTTATATCTATCAACATTTTTGTCAATTGTTTTTTGCAGCCATAAGCTGGGTTCTCTTGTGCAGTGCGGGAGCTGCACAAGGAGAGTAGTAGGTATAGCAGAGTAGACGATTCTTTGCACACTGTACATCTTAGTGTTTTTGTTTGTATGTTTAGATTGGGTCCTTTTTCCAACTCCTCCATAGGCCTGTCCACTTAGTGGAGCGCCATGTGACGTAGCCCTATGATGTCCTCATCACGTACTTCCCCCATTAAGGGTCGCTGCTCTCTTGTACCCCCTTTGCTGTTAAATGAAAGCCATAGACAGAAGAAAATGGCGGGCAAGTTATTACTAGAAAGAAATAAGAATAACTATGGAAACTTTAATCAGAAACATTTCTCTTTTCTTATGCAACAAGTGGTAGAAGTTACATGTACTGTTTAAACCAACTTTGTTGACAGGTTTTATTTCCCTGTGAAAAGCCCCATCCACTTGGTTGCCTCAATATGATGGGAACAGATTGACCAAAATCTAGGCCGATTTAAGTACATGTACTTGAAGCATGTAAACAAACAACAACTATGTAGCCATGTGCTAATGCTGACACTGAATATCGTAATGTTTTTCATATCGGGATGTGACCGACGCAATATTGTATTGTTGATTTTAGTAGACAAATATAAGCCAAATGTAATTTGTCAATACACAAGTGTATTTCACACTGGTTTTGTCTTCATATTCTAAAAATGTCCATTGTTTCCTCAAAGATTAATTGCTCCTCACTGACGACACAAAGTAATTTTATACATACAGTCATTTTATACATAGTCATTTTATACATACAGTCATTTTATACATACAGTCATTTTATACATAGTCATTTTATACATACAGTCATTTTATATTATACATACAGTCATTTTATACATACAGTCATTTTATACATACAGTCATTTTATACATACAGTCATTTTAAAGCAAAGGAAGAACATTTTATGTTCATATATAATATGTTAAAAGGTTTATTTCCAAATGCTGTGCTCACAGGGGGCCCTGCCAAAATGATCCAAATCGGGATTCGTGTTTGCTAAGGTCCATGCTGTCTTAAACTCGGAGGCTGAATGACTTGAACTATGCATGCTCCCAAATACCATGATTATAATACCTTGAATCCTTGGCAGTATTATAAGAGAATATATAGACCTATATTCGTCTCGCTTTTGGCTGAATTACATTGTTCTATTCTCGAGTAACTGTTATCAATCATTACTCCACTTAATGATTCTGTCACGGCACAAGAGAAACCAGATGTTAGCATGGGTATGTTAAATCCTGAGGTTATAATTTCTCGCCGGCGTCCAGCCTTAGGTGTCCAGCGAGCTTTATTGAAACAGTCATAAAACTCAAGGCACGCGGTTTATTTTGCCAAAGTCAGTTACGTAACTTTTTCACAGGTAAGTGGCGATTTCTTGTTCAAACAGTGCATCGACCAAATTTAATCGTAAACATCTTTGACAGACGGTTAGCAGGGGCGATGTAGACTCATTAGGAAC
This sequence comes from Unio pictorum, assembly GCA_030141615.1. Taxonomy (NCBI): domain Eukaryota; kingdom Metazoa; phylum Mollusca; class Bivalvia; order Unionida; family Unionidae; genus Unio; species Unio pictorum. The sequence goes on from JARLTB010000061.1 coordinate 4,580,122, forward strand.
CAACCTCCAATCGGAATTGAGTTAGGCGTGCCAGACATTAGAATCTTAAGTTTAAATATATCATCTTGAGAATCAAAAGTTAGAAGTGTTTCAAATTTGACGGACAAAGAAAATAATTACCTACTCCGAGACCATTCATAATGGCGGATTGATTCGAAGAACAATCAGAAAGCTTCAGAGTGTACTTTAATTGTTGCAGTATATCTATTTGTGTATATATAAAATCGCCATTGTAGTTTCATTCATTCGTAGTATTGATATACATGCGTATTTTGAGATATGTGTAATGTGATGTGTAGAATTAATATTGTATTTCGTTATTGGGTTAATTCGTAGTAACCTCATGCATGTATTCATTTGATATAGATTTGCAAATGTTGAATTATAATTTTTTTTAATAATGTTACGGTGTGCAACATTAGTATAGGAATTTGCCTATTTGTGTATACATGTAGGAGTATCAGGTGTATGGATATATCAGAGCATGAATGTGCATATCTGTGTACACTTGTAGGAGTACAATTTACAAAAATGCGTCTGACTATATAATATTGTTTGTATATAATAAGATTGAGAATTTATATTTATATATTTACCGTGTACACTTAGCAGGGAAAATGTGTATTTCAATGGGCACGAATGCGTCACCAGAAATCGGTAATGGCCTATCTGATAATAATGTTAATGTATAATACATATCAAAAAGTATATCCTTTGCTAATGCCCGTGTATGTTTTCTTTAGAAGCTTTTAGGGACCAGAGGAAATACTCCTTGATGTGGTCCGAGTCTCTGAGAGACAAAGAGAGGATAGAAGGAAGTTTGAGGAACCAGAGGGAACTACCGGTACCTCAGCTGTGGTCCGAGTCTCTGGGAGACAAAAGAGAGAAAGAATAGAAGGGATAACGAAGGAAGACCAAGGAAGAGGAAGACATACAGATGACTCGATGAGTAGGACTCAAGACAGAAGGGAAAATTGCACACTTATACAAAGGATGAACTAGGCCGTCACTTGCTGGAATGATATGATATTAGCTTAATTGTATTTGAGAGATTTCTATATATATTAAATTAAATTGTTGTTATTCAAAATTTCAATTTGTATCTTCACTAATTTAACCTTCGGCAACGCTGACTGGGGGCTCAGAGCTTTGCATCTCTCTATCACAACTGCAATTTCTAACAAAAATAAATAAATTGGAAGCACCCCACCCCAAAACGGGGAGCTAGAACCTTTACAGATTCCATTTATTTAATTTTTCACGTACTTTTGAAAGAGTCTTTCATAGAAAAAACCCTATACACTCCCCGAAACAGTTAAATAAAAAAAATGAAGCATCTCATAAAATTGGTTTCAGTGCAAATAAGGAAATATACAATTCACATCCAGACACATGAACAGAAAACTAAACGGTGGCTTAAGTGCTCGGAGCGTCCGCATCGGGTGCGTGAGGTCGCGTGTTTGAACCATGGCCGAGTCATACCAAAGACTTGTACAAATATTACTAGCCACTGCCTTGTTATCTGCCCAGCATAGGAGGTTAGTGTTGAACTGGTATGCGAACAATATTAAGAAGTTAGTGTTCGGACTGGTCAGCCTGGTATAAGGATAATGTGGCTGAGTGGTACATAATAATAATAATAATAATAATAATAATAATAATAATAATAATAATGCTATGAAATTTGTTTATACCTTATCATAACCTTCTCATTTCTTGCTATGAAAAAGAATTGCTCATAAGTTTAGAAGTGTTAATGTCCATGGCGAGAGAGAGAGAGAGAGAGAGAGAGAGAGAGAGAGAGAGAGAGAGAGAGAGAGAGAGAGAGAGAAGAAGAAGAAGAAGAAGAAGAAGGTCGTCATTCATGAAGGTAGCAAATACGGCTACATCTTGGGGAATTGGCATTGCGAGAGGTCCAGGGATGCTGTATTGATACAAGTTTCCTTTGAGTTCCGACGAAACGACTCTTTATTGAAATACTCCATATATAAAACTACATCCAAACATGAATATATAAACTTAAATTGCAGATATAAAAGATACATATAAAACTACGTCATTCCATCACTCACCAACATCACATATTTGTGTGATTTCTGCCTTTTGATTATAACACTAGTAATTAAAAATAGAATAAATTCACGATAGCTAAATAATCTAAAGTTCAATATTTCAGACTACTACTGTAATCATTTAGTAGAAATATATTTTACGGAATTTAATCTAAAATGCCAACATATTAAACTCTATCATTTAAAGAGTATTTTATTTCTAAATTAACTATTACAGAGTATGAAGTTGGTAGCGAACGTCGTATAATCAAGAATATAAGTACAATTAAATATAAGTTCTACAACAATTAAACGTTCCAATATATTATTTTAAAGAATAGTAAAGAAATATTAAAATAATCCAATGTTACATTAACATCTTAACACAAAAATTCCTATACTGTATAGAAAATTGTACGCAGACAGTATCTTACCTGTAATGATACAAATCTTCTTTGAGTTCCGACAAAACGGCTGGTTCGTTCTACTATCACTGCTCTTTATATACGTGCCCAGCTCTTGTGTTTCGCCAGAATCTCAAAGTGAGGCTTCATCGTATTTTACAGGCTACCGATGCTGACTAAGTACTTATTAGTCAGTCAGTTAGCTACATCAACCTTCTCAATTCACCACGAGGTATCTCTAATATTTATTTGTCCATACCGATGGTACTTTACTAACCCCAAGATCCAATATAATATGTTTTGCTATAACCTCATGGCTAATAAGATCTGCTTAGTGCTTAATTTGTACTGCTCGTATTAACTCATTGAAACGGATAATCAGTTTATGTACTGCATTTATTTGTCCATAAATAGAACATACCACGTGTACGTTTTCTGACCCAAAGCTCGAAGATAATAATGTGCACTTTGCATAGCACCTAATCTCAATAAGCTATAAGCGCTTTATAACATTAGAAAACACCCGTAACATAAAAACAACATATTATAAAACAATTACAACAAAACAACCCGCCATGAAATTAGAAAACATAAAACATCTTGAAAATATTTAATTTAGGAAACATTATTAGATCTTTAAGTTTGTTCTTGCAGTCTTAATAGGTGAGTTTTAAGAGTTCTCTTAAATGTAATCACTGTTTTTGTGTCGAACGAAGTTCAGTGGGCAATTCGTTCCCTGTTGATGGGCCCTGGTATGCAAAAGAACAGTCTTCATACTTCGTTTTCATAGTGGGAATAATGAGTGTACGATTGTCAGTTGAGGAGCATACTTATCTTGCTGGTGTGTACACATGGGTGAGGTCAAATACGTATGTTGGACTGGAGTCCAGCAGTGAAACATAGCACAGAGAACACATTTTGTGTTTGATCCTGTATAGAATGGATAGCCAGTGTAGCGTAGAGAGCAGCGGGGAGGTGTGCTCTGATTGTGATACTCTTTACAATGATCCGAGCAGCTGTAGTTTGTAAAGTTTCTGGATTCGATATTGAGACAAACCAGACAGAACTAAGTTACAATAGTCCAGTCTTGAAAGTACTAATGAATATACGAGAGTGGCTGAGTGTATAAAATGAAGAGAACAGGTCCAAGAACAGATTCATGTGGAACACCACAATATAGATCAACCGGGCTGGAGTTTATTATATTTGCGGACACAATTTGTGTCCTGTTGACTACGTAATACTAAGAACCACGGGAAGGCTGTATTGTGAATGCCAAATACATGTTGGAGACAGTGAAGTAATATATCATGGTATATTGTATAAAAAGCTGCAGAAAAATCAAGGAGGGTGAGGACTGTAATCTTTCCGCTATCCAAAGCAGAGAGAATGTCATTAACTGCTTTTAGAAGAGTAGTTTCAGTACCGTGGTAAGGGCAATATGCAGACTGTATATTGCCAACTACACTGTTTGAATTAAGATGAGATACAAGCTGGGTTAGAACAACATTGTCTATGATATTAGATATGAACGGGAGGTTATAAACTGGGCGGTAGTTCTTTAGATTGTTATGGTCGAGTATTGGTTTCTTTAGCAGAGGCTTTATAATGAAGTTTTGAAAAATGATGGGAATTCACCAGATGAGAGAGATGTATTATTAACATAAGGTTTGTAAAAGCAATACTGGGTCTAAGCACTCAAGCAGCAGTGATGTTGGAATTGGATCAAGTTCACATGACTTTGGTGCACTCTTCCTCACGATTGTACATACTAAATCCATAGAGACTAGTTCCAATGCTTCTAACGGTTATCGCTGAAATTCTGTATCGCATCTGTATGGAGACGACGAGTCAGTTGAAATTGTGGTGTCAAACGTTTATCTTGTTGGTTTGTACTTGTCACGGAATAAATTTGCAAACAGGTCCGGAAGGTTGACTGGAGAAAAGGTAGTTGGAAGTGGTGTACGTTTGTTCCTTGACATTAGCGTGTTATTAATCTCGAACAGCTCTTTGCCACTGGAACTTTCCATGATCTTAGTACTGTAATGGGTTGGTTTTGCTGCATGGACTATGTGACGTTCTTCTTAGCAGCTTCATAGCTTTGCTTTTTCATAGTTTTATAGTAAGTATGAATGAAAGCCAAAGCCTATCAAGCTGTACGGTGATCTCGTTTAGCAGTATGAAGCTGGTCTCTCACACCACTTTACCACAGAGAACACTTTTTAATTGATACTGTGTGTTTGGGGCTGGGGAATGTTTTTCAAGAAATGAACGCATGCAGGTATCGAGTTGTTCTGCTGTAGGAGGTAAGAAAATTGTTAGGTTTGCTTGAATGTCTATTTATCATATAGAGGTTTCTCTTAGTAGCAAATAAATGTGGAGTTAGGGACTGATACGTCAAGATGGCATATACACATATACTGCAGAGGTGAACTGTTGCAAATTCATGGTATAACAAGGAGGACCATTGAATATGATCTTCGGGTCTGTGATGAATCCAGTTTAAAGTGCGACCATGTTTATTAATGGGTCGGTTAACTGACTGTTTAAGGTTGAAAACATTAATGATGATAAATGTCTGCGGCATGATGCCACAGTGCCAGACATCTGTATAAACTGTCACACTGCAGATATAATAGCAATATGACTGCAACATTGAAACACACACACACACACACACACACACACACACACACACACCTCTGCCCAAAACCGTCTTTATCACACTACTACTTGACAGTGCACCATTCGAACTCTTTCGTGCAATGCAGTTTGTGAGACGTGATCAAACCCATTGTCGGTGAACACTGGGTAAGTGGGAATCTCAATGTCGGGGTACTTTGAGCAGATAAAAGTAATTGAAAAGAGGGTAAAAAGGTTATTTCGCATTTACCAAAGCTAAAAGCATACACTAAAGGTAACGTTATACTAGGCAAAGAAATCATTCTATATTTATGTTCCGATAAAATGCAAAAGTATTTTACAACACGCGATTCTGAGATATGTATTAGCGTTTAATACCGCATCAGGGTTATAATGGCCATATGGTGTAGTAAAACTGAAGAAATGAAAAAAATTCTTCCATTAATAATACAGTAAAACCTGTTATGAGCGACCTCTGCTATGAGCGACCATCTGTCATTTCCGACCACAGTCGTATTGCAATGATGTAATTTATTATATAAACGCTCTGTTGTGACTGACCACCCGCTAAACGCGACCAGCTACCGCGAAGTCTTGGCAAAATATGCATTTTGACATTGATTTGAGCGACCGCATCGCAAAAATACCAAACAAAACAGATTAACACCACTGACCCCTGACTTAATCGATTGTAAAAATGAGAGCTCAGTAAACGTGTAGCATGCAAACAAAGCTCACATTAAATAACACTACAGCTGAACAACGATATAACGAGATTATCACCAATTACCATCATTTCATCATTTGTAACCTCCACAGTATAAGTCGTAAAGATTGTTCTAATAAATGAAAAACTGAGTAGCTACCAGTTTTGTGACATTTACAAGTTCAGCGTATAATGTAATTTGTAAACTGCAGTAAACCAGACCAACGTACATGCCACTAATCGCCATTTGTCAAGGTGTAAGGGATTATATCCACTTGTCACGTGGTTGTATAAATATAATAAAAATACTATAACCCACTCCTTTTTGGTACTTGTTATCTAAAAGATGACCGCCCTCGATATAATTGCCCCTTCGAGTATGAAAATAGAAAGAGTAAACTGAGCAGGTATATTGAACAAACAGATACGAGCCCCCGTAAAGATAAACAAACAATTTAATCAAGTACATACACAATTGTGAAACTTCCTTTCATTAGGAATACACTCTACTTTAGAAATAAAACTTTCACCAAATTACAATAAAATTCAAAATAGATTGAAATAAATTAGCCGATCTGTTACTGATAGCTTTAAATCATCATATGATCGAGTGGTACAATCGAAGTAAACGCCTTGTTCGATTTCATAACCTGATAGTCCACAGTCTCCGTTTCTCTGTTCCGTTCAGACTTCAATAGGACACTTCTTACCATCCGTCTAAAGATACTCTATGAACACGTAGAATTTCAGCGCGATGTCGGATTTTCACCACTGGATTATGCCTCACTGCAATCTTTTTTTCCAGTTTTTTTTTCACAGTATAAGTCTCAGTTTACGTAACCTCAATACGTCCCAAAAGCTTTTTTCTCCCTTTTTGGTTATTTGTCACTCAACCAGTTTTTTTTGTGGGCAGCTGCCTGGAAAACGTTTTTTTAAGTTACGAGGGAATTTCTTGCAAAGCCTCCGGAGTCCTCACGGTAATTTCTCTTGCAGAAAAACTTTAGACTAACTATTGGTATCGATAAGGCCATATTAAATCCAATGCAATTTTGTGTGCCCCCCCCCCCCCTTATTTAACGCGACCAATCAGAATCAGATGTCTTTTCCCACGCTTTCTCCACGTGTCGCTTACGTCGGGTCAGCCTGACCTGGTCGTTTTTAAGTAACAGAATTTCTGCGTTTTCTTAAGTTTGACACTTTTCGCCTGAAAATGGAACTTTACAATGTCTCTAGCAGTCAGTCTGGCTGCTGAGTAAACAAAGGTTTTAATTAGTAACAACAGTCCCACTCTAAAGGAATAACACTGTACTTTCGGCAAACACAGTATGGCACGTGCTTGTCTCCATAAATCTAACTAATGGTTCTCTAGCCAAAACTAATGTATTCTTGATAGATCGCCAGAGAAATGATAGACATCCGTAGTCAATATAGAGGTTTGTATTTTTTTAAATCTATCTAAGTGAAAACCCACACAATGCTGGTAGTACTTATGTTCAAGTGTAAAATCTTTTGAAAGGGCTTCAATGTAGGGTTGAGTACATCGTTTGTCTTTCCAATGAATCCGTAATTCCTGGGTCTGAATGAGCTCTTTGTCCTTAATACTAGCAAGTGTGAATCCATTCCGGATTTTCCTTTTTTGTTACAGTGTTTCACCAAGCCACCATATGTTTATTAGAGGCCGACCAAAACTAAATGTCTGGTTTCGGCCGAAAACAAAACCAGACCAAAAGTTATAAATTGACTTTCGGCCGAAACCGAAGCCGAAAGTTTAACTACACCTTCGGCCGAAACCGAAACCGAAAGATAAACCGAAGTTGCCGAACACAAGATTTATTAAATAGGCCTGGGTCATGATGTAATGCTACACTAATTAAAAACGAACTAGAAGTAATCAATCAGAGCCTGCAGTAAGAGGACTTCACTAAATGTCAAATTGCCTATCGCCGACTGACCGACCGACAAGCAGAGTAATAGACGCAACAGTAGCATTGCATTCTGAAAGTTAAAATAGTTCTTGGGCTGATGAATGAAAGTCAATATCAGTATCGGCCGAAACCTAAAGCAAACCGAAAGCTAACTTTTTGGTTTCGGCCTAAACAGAAACTATGAAGAAAGAGGCCATTTGCCAACTTTCGGCACCAAAACCGAAACCGAATTTCGGTCGGCCTTTACTGTTTAAATAGGTGCAGATGATTTCAACTTTTGTTTATCAAGCAATAACGCTGGTGGTTTAAGCTTCGTCTCAAAATAAATGTATTGTTTATTGATGTGTTAATTATTAATTATGTCCTTTGGTTTCATATATATATATATATATATATATATATATATATATATATATATATATATATATATATATATATATATATATATATATATATATATATATATATATATATATATATATATATATATATATATATATACACACACACACACACACACACACACATATTTATATTAATATTCCACATTTCCCCAAAACCTGAGCATAGTCGAAATACATCTAGTCGTTATTACGTCAACACTAATAATGGCAGAACCTCCCATGTCAAAAGAAAAATTCGAACACTGGAAGAAAGTGTTAACGTAATTGAAAAAAGTGAAACAGAGGAGACCGCTCGCAAAATAGCAGTTAGCTTAAACATCGGTAAAACACAAGTTCATAACGTTATCAAAGACAAGGAGTCCATTAAGAAACGAATGGTAGAATGGTGCACAAGCACAGAGAATTTGTTGTTGTCGTTGAGTTTAACGCCATTTTTCAGCACAAGATAGGCTATACGTGGCGGCTAGTATTAATGGTGGAGGAAGAACCCTGGAAAACCCTGGAAAGAACCACCGACCCACGAGAAGCTACTGGCAAGCTTTCTAACATACCCACATTGGCTGAATCCGAGACTCGAACCCACGCAGAGTTGAGATGGCAGTGATCCGTAACGGACAGCGCTTTAGACCACTCAGCCATTCGCCGCCCCCCCCCCCCCCCAGTACAGATTAAATATGCCACGGCACGACGGACGGTATATGGAGATCTAAACGAGCGAGTATGGGAGTGGTTTCGTGTTGCACCGAGTAAAAAAATACAAGTAAATGGAAAGTTGATACAGGAAAAGACCAATATTGTCTCAGCAGAATTGAATTATGATGACTTTGATTCAGGAAAAGACCAATATTGTCTCAGCAGAATTGAATTATGATGACTTTGATTCAGGAAAAGACCATTATTGTCTCAGCAGAATTGAATTATGATGAATTTGATTCAGGAAAAGACCAATATTGTCTCAGCAGAATTGAATTATGATGACTTTGATTCAGGAAAAGACCATTATTGTCTCAGCAGAATTGAATTATGATGACTTTGATTCAGGAAAAGACCAATATTGTCTCAGCAGAATTGAATTATGATGACTTTGATTCAGGAAAAGACCAATATTGTCTCAGCAGAATTGAATTATGATGACTTTGATGCTGATTGCTGAAGAGCTTAAAAAAATACAAACTCACAGCAAGTGTGCTCAGTGGAGAATCAGCTGATGTGATTTTACAGACAGTTGATGACTGGAAAAATAGACTATCACCCAGTGTTGAAGCCATAAGCCAGAGAGTGAAGAGAGTGAACAAGACATGCATCCTTCAATGGAACCTCTTCTCAATGGCATGCCATTGGAATAATATGCCGATATGGACCACTGTCTAGAAACTTCTAATGTTTTCTCAGAGCCAGACTGGGAGAAGGATGTAAATCGGGTACTTCTCCAGATAGCGATAGTGTCAATAATTAATCTGTTGGTGAAACACTGCCTAAGGTTATTCTACAGTCACAGAACATTTAAAGGAGATGAAAGAATATGCTTTACAGCATGGCAATCCCAAACTTTTGCTTCTTTGCTCAGAAATGAAGATACATGTTCGGACCATTCAGCTGAGTAAACAATGCCAACAAAGAAGTATAATCGACTTTATAAAAAGGTATTAGGTACCATAATAAGATATATATGTCATAGCTAACTGTGCAGGTTTTGATAGATGTATATCTTTATTATATTAAGTTATTTTGAGGGGAATGCACGCATTATTTAACAAGATGTATGAATAAAAGATATGATACATGTGCAGTTAGTATGGGTACTTTCTCTTCTTTGTCAATGCCAACGTTTGACCCCGGAAACCAGTCCATTTTCACACACCTCTTATGAGACACCACCTGTCTTGAGTGCCGCTTTTGGCTGGCAGAAGGGGTGGTCTCTCATAACAGGTTTTACTGTGTATCAGAATTTAATGATACAGCTCGTGGTGTCGACTCTACAGTTTAAACAATAATTACTTTAAATTTAATTAAGTTTACTTTATTTAATGTCTACTGATTTAGTATGTGTGTGTCTATATTATACTGAGTACGCAGTGAGGCGCCATTTCGTGACCAAATATGGTACATACAATAGTTAAGCGCCCGTGCTCTATAACTAGAACTGGGCGGTTTTGCATTTTTTTTTTAATATAGTTCTTGTCACGTCTTATGAAAGGGTGTTAATGAGCTGTAGGATGACCTTACGCGTGCTGTCTAGAGCAGTTTGATTAATACCTGTAAACAAGCGGACATTACTTGTAGGGACATTGAAAGATGACGGAATTACCCAAAGAAGATGAGAACGAAAGTCAGATCCTGTGTATCCCGGACCTTATCATCAAGAAAAGGGATGGAAAGCAACTAACCAAGAGGGAAATAGAGTTCTTTATACGGCGTGTTACAGAAGGTTCCATTCAACCAGCACAACTAGGTATGTGTACCGAGGTCTTAGGCTATTTACTTCCATTTTTGCTATCCAAACAAAGCGGTGTTTTATAGCAGGGCGCACTCTACATATGAATAGGATTTGAACAAGAAAAGAAGCACAAGCGTGATGCTTTAATTTAGAGGAAACAATGCATAATTCGAGTGAATGTCTATTAGGAAAACTACGAAATATATACTTTAGTTAAGGATATACTGTCATTTAATACATATTCGACACCTTTAACATGATCTAATCACTGAATATTAAAGCCAGTGTATTTATTTACAATTTGTTTGTTTCGCCTCTGCCTTTCAGTATGTGCGTTTGTGTATCCGTGTTGGTCGTTCTAGGATGAGGCGAGGGTAGAAGAAAAATAACAATTGCAACTCGCACCTTGGCGATTAAAACACTAATTTGACGAGGGATGGATACACTTTTAACAATCAAGTATACAACAACTATGCATCACTCCCACTCAGTACACATTTTGTATCAGTCGAGTAATTTTTCATTTCGAACAAAGTTATAGATCAACAATTCCGTCAGCGTATTTCCTCTGTTTACAAGTGTAATATCCATATCGGGAAAACGATACTGGTTTTTACAGTCTAGCACCAAACTATTTTCTGATTCATATGTTTTGAATACGACGTCGTCTTTACGCTCTAATAACAAACCTTTACTGCCAATTGTTTTTTTTTATACTGCACTTTGTGTCATAAGAATTTGTCACAATCTTTTGTAAAAGCCAGTTCCGGTTATGCAGGCGTTTGTACTCTTGTACTCACTTATTGCTGTTAAGATATACGCAACGTCCTCTTTTCTCGACCCAGTTTAGTACCTGACTACCGTTGAAAAAGTCCATATCGAGCAATAATTAATAGTAAAGTTTAGAACACAATTGAACAATTTATTCAATTTGAATAATGCACTCGCATGACCACATTGATAGGCACTCGAGAAGTGTCTGAAAACGATCTCGCCAATACTGCATAATTTGAAAAAGTCACGCAGACCTGTCTGTTTTTCGCGGTAAACGAAATATTATATTAATAATAATAATGAGCACTTGTATTGTGCCTAATCTTTAGAAGCTTTAAGCGCTTTGCAACAAATATAATGATATCAATACAAAAACTAAAACACTATGAAATTAGAAAACATAAAAAATACTGAAAATATATAAAGTAGGAAACATTATTAGGTTTTTAAGAGTGTTCTTACAGTCGAGAAAGGTGAGTTTTAAGAGCACCCTTGAAAGGGATCACTGTGTCTTTGTGTCTAATTTCAATGGGCAATTCATACCACGTTGTAGGGGCCTGGTATGCAAAAGAACGTTCTACTTATGACTTTGTTTTCATAGTGGGAAAAATGAGTATACGATTGTCAGAAGAGGAGCGTAAGTATCTTGCTTGTGTGTACACTTAGGTGAGGCCAGATAGGTATGTTGGACTGGAGTCCGTTAATGAAACGTAGCACATAGAACACATCTTGTGTTTGTTTCTGGATCGAATGGATAGTCAGTGTATGGAACAGAGCAGCGGGGAGGTGTGATCTGATTGTGGTACTCTAAGCATGATCCGATCAGCTGTTGTTTTAAAAAAAACTTTTTGATGTTTCTGGAGTAGATATGGAGACGAACCAGACAGAACTGAGTCACAGTAGTCCAGTATTGAAAGTACTAATGAACACACAAGTGTTTTAGTGGCATCAACTGAAAGATATTTACGAATGGAGCTGATGTGTCTAAGCTCCAATATGCAGACTTGCATATGTTCATGACATGTTGGTGCAGTGTAAGAGTATTGTCCAGAGTAACACCTAGGTTTCATAGCGACTGTGTAAATTTCATGTTGGTGTTGCTGATATGCATTGTTTGAGCTAAAGAATGTGCATGTGAACGTATTTGCATTGTGATCAGAATGGCCTCAGTTTTATCATCATTCATTTGCAGCTTGTTACATGTCAGATCAGAAATGCACTTCTATACTCAGTTGTTTGGCTCTATTTGTATATTTGGGTGTCATTAGCGTACAATTGGTGCGACAATGGATGATGATCTATGACACTTGAGAGCAGCTGAGTGTATATAATGAAGATAACCGGTCCAATAATAGACCCTTATTGAACACAACAACATAGATCAACTGGGTTGAAGTGGATTCTATTTGCAGAATGATACAATTTATGTCCTGTTGACTAAGTAGGACTTGAACCACAGTAAGGCTGTGAATGCCAAGTACATGCTTGAAACGGTGAAGTAATATATCATGGTCTATTATGTAACATGCTGCAGAAAAATCAAGGAGGGTGAGGACTGTAATCGTTCGGCTATCCAAAGCAGAGAGAATGTCATTATCTTCTTTGAGAAGAGTAGTTTCATTGCTAAACTGACTGTTTGAATTCAGATGAGAAACACGTTGGGTTAGAACAACGTTTTCAAAGATATTTGATATGAACGGGAGATTATAAACTGGGCGGTGTTTTTTTTTAATCATAACGGTCAAGTGTTGATTTCTTAAGCAGAGTCTTTACATTGACAGTTTTTGGAAAGTGATGTGAATTCTCTAGATGAGAGAGAGAGAGAGAGAGAGAGAGAGAGAGAGAGAGAGAGAGAGAGAGAGAGAGAGAGAGAGAGAGAGACAGAGAGAGAGAGAGAGATTACATCCATAGAGACAGGTTCAAGTGCTGATATCGGTTGTCGCTGAAATTCTGCATCGCAACTGTATGGTAACGACGAGTCAATTGAATTTGTTTTGTCAAGCTTTTCTCAGATGGTTCTTCCTTGTCACGAAAGAAATTTGCAATTGGTCTGGAAAGTCAACTTCAGAGAAGGTAATTGGAAGTGGTGTACATTTGATACTTGACATTAGTTTGTTAGTAATCTCGAAGAGCTCTGTGCAGCTGTATCTTGACATGATCTTAGAATTGTAGTGGGATAATTTGGCTAAATGAACTATGTTTGTGAGGTTCTCCTTTGTGCCATCATAGATTTGTTTATGAATAGTGAGTCTGGTGGAAACTCAAATCCTCTCTGCTTTACGGTGGTCTCTTTTAGCAGTTAATAAGAAACTTCATATTGTGACATCTAAATGTGCAACGTTTTCCAAAATTTATAAGCGGTTATACAGATCATTTAAAAATAAAAACAATGCCGTTTAATCAAACCACGTTAAACTATCATGTAGCAGCTAGTTTATATGTAAGCCACTGACAATGCGAATGTTGATATATATTTGGCTATTACTATGACAAGCTTCATATTTGTTTAATGTGTTACAAGTCAGGTAAATCTTCAACATGATGGTCATATTTTTACTGCATATATTTATATCATAAATGATGAAACCGTTACGTACAGCCTGCACATGCGCATAAGCTCTCAAACGCAAGAATGCATGCTGTATTAACATAGATTGTCTGTATTTAATAGTAGATTCCTAATTAATACTGATTTTTAAAAAAAATATTGTTACGGCTAAACAACTTGAAATAAGCCGGCAAATTATACAATATCTTGGGAACAATTATTTGATTATGTCAATCATAAACACACAGATGAAGGTATATGCATCGAAATATGGAAAGTTAAATAGAAAAATTTAAATTTGTTGATAGCATTTACTTCGGTACATGGCTACTTGGAGCTTCATGCGATGTATACGAGTGGAAAGTAACCAAATTAGAATTACAAATAGTTTTTCTTATATACAATTCTGATGGAAGTTATAATGTTATGATGTAAAAAGTAATGTATTTTTGTTCAGTCAGGGAAGTCTTAGATCTATCGATGATTATGTGGTAAACTTTGAAGATACTCAAAATGAATGGACAATTAGTGGAGTATATACTGAAAGTTTTACACTTATAGTAGACTTGGAAGCAACGGAAAGTCCGTTTCCGTCTTCTCACTAGCATTAATTGTTGTCTGGTTCCCTGTTGGCCAAGTGGTATAAGGCGCTTTGCTTTTACAGATCACAAACATCTCACCTCTGTCTTTGTGGATTCGAGTCTCAGTCTCGACCAGCGTGGGTAAGAAAGCTTGCCAGTAGTTTCCAGTGGTTGGTGGTACATTCTGGGATTGTTCCGGATTATTCCCATAACAGGCAGCCTATACTGGCCGCCATTGTGTAGCCAATAATGCCATGATAAATGGCATTAAACCACCACCATCAGCAACAATTAATTGTTGTCGCCAGTGGTGCTTGCTTGATACAGGGTCTAATAGGTGAACTTGTCACAGGAAGTAGATTGTTCATTGCGCCGACCTTATTGTCAAATGTTAGCTTGCTATTAAATAAGGAGCTTAACTGGCTCCGTGGTTAGCGCGAGGACTCGCGATCTTAGCATATGCTGGTTAAAATCATTGGACCAGCCTGGGTCAGCTACCGTGGTGTGTCATTAATCAAGGCACTTGACTTCAATTGCCTTGGCAATAACAAACCTACTTGTGTTGCTGTGCCGTAAAGCACCAAACCAAAACGGAAAGAAGATTGTCACTGATATCTGAGTCAATAGAAGTTCGCCGTTTTGCGTTACAGTAACGCCATTAAGAGAGAAAGGTCGCTCAGATCGGACAGAAGTTCCGGGATGTACATAACACTATTTAGAAGTGTTGACTGTGGAGAAACACTTGGGATTAATATTCTTTGACTTTAGTCACTTTTGGTTGAAATGTGCTTCTCAGACGCATATAATCGTACGTCAGTTTTAACTGTTAATTGGAACAATAATTGGAACAACAATATAAGAATCTTCTCCATAAAATAAGTAGAATGAAAGCCTGTTCATCCTGATTGATTTGTACTCTTAACCAAGGATATACATGTCTTGTCCGGTTACTGTCAACAGGATTACGGAGTTAATATTGTAATAAATATGGAGTATACGCATTTGGTGATAGCACCCCCTCTTAAAGAATTCTTAGAATTGTGTGATTACTTGCTTGATTATTGGTACTCTTTGCAATGAAAATATTCCTTGATCTAAAATAATTAGTCAGTTACTAGGAGCAAATGTCATGGAGTGAAGTGTTAGCGAGTTTCCGAGTTGCTATGGTTCACTTTTACTGAATTCAGGTAAAATCCGCACGAGAGTATCTCTGGAGTACCACAGTCCCTAGCAAATCTAGTGGTGTACATTGGTGGTGTGACTGCAGTGGCAATATTTACTGTAGGAAACCGATAAATTAGACAATGGAATCAACAAGAAGGGACTTTACAGATACCGTTTATGTCGCCATGGTAGCGGTACGGAAACCTGATGAAGAGAAACCATGCAAATGTGCGGTTGATATATAATTGGCAAGTAGTGAGATGTGTGTTCTTTCATTGATTAGAGTAAAATTTATGTATATAATCGGCACGTCTAATATGCAACTTAGGTTGTATAGAAATCTTTGGAAATTTAGGGTTAACTTATAACTTTAAGCGGAATCGCGACAGGGTTTAACACCGCTCGGTCAAGCCAATAACCCTGGGTTGTAACAGTAATACTTTTCGAAGGCATATATGTTGCTTGCTAGATAACGAGTTGTTTAGCAGCATGCATGATGACGTTTCAGATTTATTCTTGAGGCCAATAAATGAACGTAAATACAGTCATCACTATAACTCTTTGTTTATATTTAATATCATGAACATATGTCGCATGAATGTGGTTTGATATCCAGTAAGATATCCGTATCTGATTCATTCAATGGCTGATACACAAAAGACTAAAAATCAGCTGGTTCACCGCACTCACTGGTGAAATTCATGAGAATATATGATCTTTTTAGGATTATGTAGAGGTTTCAGCATTGAAGCCCAGAATTTCATTATATTCCACTGTTCAACTGATAATCTAGGATGCAGTCATATCATAGTTGGAATTCCATCTTGTTGGACAATCAGTTAGAAGATGGATTGTGGCCAGGTTCATTTGGTTTTGTTTAGCAGTGAACACGTTAGAATTCATGAGTGATAATGCACAGTGAATGGATGACTGACGAATGCGATCAAAATTTCTAAGATGTTATTACAAGGTCTCTGCATATACTATCTTATCTAAACTTTTGTCTATTACTATTCAGTTAACTTGATCGTGCTTTATTCTTATTTCTGCTCCAAGCGTTGTAGTATCATTTGTTATAATAATACATATATGTATGTTTTCCAGTTCTTGTGTTGTATGCATATTATACGGTAAATTTCAGAATGTGTCTCTATAGTGCTCCGTCAGTGTTAGGAAAGCTTCAGTATCATGACTTTTTCACTTGTCAGTTGTAAATGCTGTACCATAGTGATTTTGAATACCTTGCATCAGTGTATCTTTCTCGCGTTTGTAGAGAGAATATATTTCAAAACGATAGGACAATTCAGTACTTCATAAGATTGATTTAATTGAATACAAATCCCTTTCTCGCCATCCCCGACGAATATGTCTTACGGCACTCATCGAAGCCGGTGTATCCGTGCATCGAATCCATTTATTACGAGGCATGGCAGGAATCAGTACATAATAATGATGTCTTTTTTAATATAGTTTATCTCCAGTTCTTTCGTCTGCTCAGTAGAATCTGAATAATCAGAATGGCCATATTAATGCACACTACATGACAATGTGATGTAGATCCTTTTGTTTTTTAAAGAATGAAACCAGATGCAATTCATATATTAACATTTCATTATTTTGCGATCGGTTCCGATAAGTTGTTGCCACACATATCGTTTATTTTTTGTTGCAGTCTATTGATCCTTAAACCAGCCCTCTACACGTGCCTTTTGAAATAAAATTACCTTGAATTTTGTTGACGAGGATGGCTTAGCGTTAAATGTCGACCTTTGACCTTTTATGTTCGAACGCTTTAAAGCCTTACGTAGGTCCTCGACATTACGAGATAATACATGACTCTAAATCGCTCCGATCTGGACTTTTATAATAGAACGTGATCATTAAAATAATATGAATTACCCTGATGCTTCGCAACTATTTTCTCCGACAAAGCCTTATTATTTCAGTGTTTTGAAGACATCGCGATTTTCTAAGCACGTATCCTTTAAGCAATTACATAAAAAATGTTTGTCGGGCTTTGCAGATAAATGTTTTCCAGTTTTCCTGTCAACACCCAATCCCCACCCACCCGCGCAGCTTTCTCAGTTTCGTTAGGTATATGAGCTCTGTATTTCGCTGATGGGCTAATAAAAGCTGGTTGTGGAGTTTATTGGAAGAATACCTTATACTGTAACGCCTTTGTTGACGGAAACAAGCATTTATTCGATCTAAGATATTATACACAACTCTGTTATTTCAAGGGCAGAATATGTATATATATATATATATATATATATATATATATATATATATATATATATATATATATATATATATATATATATATATATATATATATATATATGTATGGCTATGAATTTCATCACCATGTACTTGTTTGAAAGCAGAATCTCACCTGCATAGAACAGTGATTATATGCCTACTCATTCATGCAGGATCACGTCAAGGGATAATTTATACAAACCTATTTGTGTATTATTTATTTTTCGTGTTCGCGGAGTGATCAAAGTTAATTGATTTATGGTTTAGTCCATTCAAAGTCATACCAAAACTTACTCCCAGTCTAAATTGTCATGGCCACTCTTCGTTATCGGGTGAAATTTACTATATTATCTGGAGGATTTTATTCTAAGTCCTCGTTTCTTTTTATTGCAGTCTAGGCCCTGTTACAACTCTATGGTTTTAAACAAAGTAGCACAGAACATCGATAGTCCACCGGTTCTGTAATATTCGAAAAAAATTTCTTCTTCGTTGAATACAAAGTTAAGATGTAAAGACAAACGAATTTACGGTGTTCCGAAGTAAGTCCTATATAGTCATAGAATTACTAATGCAGGTCCTAAAGAATGAAATCATTTATAAACTTAAAAAAACAAATTAGAATGTAAATCCAACGCTGAAACTGTGGATTTACTTGTGATTGTTTGCATCGTAATGATGTGCCAACAATTCATTTTCCGGAATCATAATAATAATAATATCCACGAATATATCCTTTTAATTTCACTATAAAATCAGGTTTCTATTTCCAAGAGGGCGGGGCCCCGAGTGGCCGAGTGGTCTAAAGCGCTGTCCGTTACGGATCACTGCCATCTCACCTCTGTCTGCGTGGTTTCGAGTCTAAGAGTTTGCTAATATAGTTATGTGACAAAGCTTGCCAGTAGCTTCTCCTGGGTCGGTGGTTCTTTCCGGGGGTGTTCCGGGTTCTTCCTCCACCATTATTACTGGCCACCATGTTTAGCCTATATTGTGCTTAAAAATGGCGTTAAACCATAAAAAAAAGAAAAAAAAAAAACATTTCCAAGAGTATTATCTTAGATGAGTACTTTAAAAAAAAATTTGAATAAATAAATCCCAGCCCAGATGAAATTCTGGACATAAAAGCAGGACTGATGTCTGCTTCAGATGATATTGCAAATAAAAATAAAGTTTTCCCTTAAAGAAGATATTTTACTCCTCCATCTGACCTAGGTCACAGTTAGCATGTTCCAACAAAAGAATGTTTCATTCTAGAATGTTCCAATGGTTTTATGATAACAGCTTAGTAATAATTGAAAGGTCTGTTGCTAAAATTATAATACAACATACAATATCTTTGACGCAGACAATGACAGAGATCTTAATATTTTTCCTTCAATCAGAAACAAATTAGCAATGTTATGTTATAAAACTCAATGATTTTGGAAAAAGGTAGCTAGTAAAGTTTACAATACCCTAAGTGTATAATGAAATATAAAACATAAACAAACCTAATTAAGACGCATTGGAATTTAAATATATTAACACTTCTCATAATAAAGAAAGAGAAAGGTTTATGCATTAAAGAATCATGTTTAGTTAGTCAAATACGCATGAGATACACATTTAAAAACGATGCACTTGTATACATTAACATGACTGTTAATATTTGGCTAATAAAAATGATACTACATATTGTGATATGTCTTATTGATCCAAAAATAATCAGTCAGAGGTGGTTCATGCTGAAGAAAGCATTCTCATGTCTATAAGACTTTGGAATTACAGTTCCATAGATCACGAAGCACTCGTCCCCAGCATGTATCTCAGGTAGTCTGAGCTTGTTTCATAAATGCTTATGTGGGTTTAGTTTTGCTAATAGTCCTTTGAAATAAGCCTTATGATCTGTTTCTGTTTGACGTTAAATAATTCTTTTCTCACCGTCATTCGAATAAGAGAATTGGCAATAAATATTAGGATCCATGTGATCTATACCTGTTCATTTTATTAATACAAGTAGCAATAGTAACCTCATCAAAAGCTTGATCCAACTTTGTTTTCGTTTGCCATAGCTTTGGCAATTGCATTAGCTGCGTGAAAATTAAGGGTTATATTTTCAATAGGATCAATTTTCTTTTCCAAACAAGACCTGTCATTAAGAAAGCCGAACTCCACTCAACGAATTCAAATTAACAGAAGAAAACTTCTCAAAAAATGCAAAGCACCCGATAATAAATGACACTGAGAAACTCTCGTGTCACTAAAATCTTTAATATGACTAGGATCGGCGGAGCCACGTATGGGTGATATAGAACCTTTCGACATGAATTGTTCATAATTTTCATCTTACAGTCAGACTGGGCATTGCTTGATCGGACAAATGTATTGCTTTCGTTACATGACTATGACTTTTCTTTATGTTGTTGTTTAGTTTTAAATTTGTAACAATCAGAAATAAATGCCCTTTCTTGTTTCAATAGGTGCTCGTAGGAAGAGATTAGGATTTCTGATCAATATTATCAGAAACCTGATTACGTCACGTGGCGCCTGAGCGAGATTTGTATGTGCTCATAGTAGACTAAAATTGTTTGTTTTTTAAGACCAGGAGTCTGCTGAGTGTAAGACTTACTGGCAAATAAACTTTATAAGTTAAGGAACACTCGTCAGTTGTACGAGAAGCATTTTCTAATGTTTCGACATTGAACTCATTATGATGTATTAACGTCACTATGGATACAATTCTTCTAACACAGTTGTCTGAGAGATTAGGAATCTTCATTAATCTGTTTTTAAAAAAATCAAATAGTCGTTATTGGACCATGCAAAATTTGACCTAGGTCTGGTCAGTTGATTTTATACGATTCCTAAATCTCTGCCGATATGTCTGAGGTACTAACTCATTATAACTCCTTTAATAAATTCCTTAACCACATCATATTCAGCTATCTACTGTCGTGACAATTAAATATAAATATCAAAATCTTTGCCAACAAGTACACTTTGTAAATGAAAAAATCCAATGATCTCTTGCCCAGTTTTTTTTGTTAGCAATTATCTCAAATGAAAAATATTTTTAGCTTGAAAAGGGAGTACTAACCTGGTATGTGTTAAATCATCAAAACCTGAATTTGTCTGCAAAATAGGGAGTATTTTCCACATGCTAGCTTTAATTCTCTTAATCTAAATTAAACTTTACAGTACATTCTTGTTTTTTTTCCCTCTATATTTCTCTAATTTCTTTCTCTATGCATTTGCATATGTTCCCTACAACTTCAACTGTATTTGTATCTCTCTCTTTCCTTTCATTGAAGCTCTTTCTTTCCTAATTCTATTTCATTCTTATATTGTAATTTCAATTCCATAACTTGAAACTTAGAGACTGATGGAGACTCATTAAACAAATCTTAAATACTTTCATCCGAAACATTTTTTTATTTTTTATTTTTTTTCTCCATTTTTTCCCCGCACCGCTCCGGTGGCCTAGTGGTTAGAGCGTCCGCTGCGGAAGCGGGAGGTCGTGGGTTCGAACCCCGGCCGAGTCATACCAAAGACTTACGTAAATGGTACTAACAGCTGCCTCGCTTGGCGCTCAGCATTAAGAGGTTAGTGTTAAGACTGGTCGGCCTGGTGTCCGATAATGTGACTGGGTGGGACATCATGCTACATGTCTGTGGCATGATGCCCCTATGCTGGACATCACTATAAACTGTCTCACTGCAGACATCGTAGCGATATGACTCAAACGATGTGATTTTGAATTTCATAAACAAAGTTTTCTGGAAATTAGTTAGAAATCCATATACCGGACGAGCTAACAGTTTCTGTTTCTACTCTTAAAGAAAGATTCAGAACAAGAGCCAAAAGCAAAAGGTTTTGTAAAATTCAGCAAATAATTATTTTCTATGAATGCAAAGTGAAAATATATAAAATACCCTACGGTTTTGCGATTTGAAAATCCCAAATAATCCTGGAACTATAAATACGTCACAAAGAATAATGTTCGAAATTAACTTTAGTGGTATTTCAAAATAAATCCAACGCTTAAAGTGTTGATGTGCTGGTGATGGTCTAAATGTGCCAACAGTCATTTTTGAATCCGAATAATTATAATAAAAAGTATATCCTTGTTTGAAGTTCACTATAAACCAAAGTCTATGTTTCGAATAATATTGTTTTAGATGAGTATTTTGTAGTTTCCAGTGTACAGTTAATTATAACAAATAAATTCCAATGCAAATTAAATAGTGGACACAACACTCAGACTGATTCTGCTTCAGATTTAATTGCAGGAGTAAGTTCTTTTGCGACACAAAAAAAGAGATCTAATACTCAAACTGACTTATGTCACCAGTAGGATGTTAAAGAAACTGTCTTTATGGACAATTTCATTCTGGATTGTTCCAAAGATTTACAAGATAAAAACTTAGTTATTATTAGAAGGTCTTGTAATAACATTATAATACAAGCATGGTAAAGACAATGTCCTTGACGTTGACCAAGATTTTTAAAAATAATATTTGTCCTTTAGTTAGATAAGGTAAACAATGCTGTTGACAAAACTGTCGCTTATTTTGGTCAAGATCAGTTGTACAATATTACACTACCGAAATCTTAATGAAACGTAATAAACTAAGCAACTAACAATGTAAGTTAAATATAAACAACACTCCTTAGACACTATTTGCAATAATTAAATACTGTAATAAATGAATCCAATATGGCTTCGAGGTCGGGTGCAAGCATGTTATCCACAATTACTATCATTCAGTTTTGGATTTTGTAGGTTCATACTCCTTCACATTCACTGAAACAAATGTGTGTAAGTATTTCTTTACACAATGTAGTTCAAACACGATAAAATTTTACTTTTTTCCGAGTGGTATAAATGATATTTCATTTGTTTGATGGCACACAAATGCGCTGTTACATCACTTAATAGTAAGTGAAATCAAAAAGTCATGTTAGCCATCGAAACTTCATCTCACAAAACTCCTGTATTAATCCATGTAACGTTAAGAGCATGACCGAATTTACATGTAATATCATTTGTAATTACGTCGTCTAGCCCCTATCCTTTGTATATACCGACTTCCGATATGATTTTTTCAGGAGCCATGTTGATGGCCATTTACATTCAAGAGCTTAGTGACGTTGAAGTTACCCACTTGACTCGGGCAATGACTTCGTCAGGGGAGGTTTTAGAGTGGCCGCCAGAATGGAGAGGTTCCATGGTGGACAAACACAGTACAGGTGGAGTCGGTGACAAAACTAGTCTGATTCTGGCGCCTGCCCTAGCAGCGTGTGGGTGTAAGGTTAATATGTTTTTGAAAATAGAGAAGTTAGAGAATTCCAAGATAACGATTTAGTCCAAGAATTATTAATGATCACATTTTATTTCCATTTAATAACTTACGTATATAAATCCCCCCCCCCCCACTACAAACACCTCCCCCCCCCACTACAAACAAACAAACACCAAATACAAACTGAGCACAACAATACGATTGATTCCATTTTGTATGTTACGGCATGAACGGGAAATTCTAATATAATCAACCCTAATATAAAACACAGAAACAATTTAAGAAGCAATATGATGGTCATTTGCGTATCGAAGTCATTTACATAATAGTTATAGTTGAACACAATATCATGTCTCTGCTACAAAGGCAAAAAAAGGACTTGTAAAATAGCAGGTGAATTCTTAAGCTAATCACAACTGTCTTAAATTCAAATTCAAGTAAACGTATTTAACTCCGGTAATAATAAAATGATAATACAATGAATATTTAATCTGTTATCATGCACAAATATTAGCTATGCATGATGTTGTTTACAAAATATGTCATTTGTCATTTAGCAACTTAATCTGTTGCTTTTCGTGATCAGACACACACTATAATTATACAATAATCATATAGAAAAGTCAACACACGATACAAATTAAATATGTATATATATATGTATATATATGCATATATATATTATGTATATATATATATATATGTATATATATATATATATATATATATATGTATATATATATGTATATATATGTATATATATATATTATGTATATATATATATGTATATATATATGTATATATATATGTATATATATGTATATATATATATGTATATATATATATATATATATATATATATATATATATATATATATATATATATATATATATATATATATATATATATATATATATATATATATATATATATATATATATATATATATATATATGGTTAGGTTCCCATGGTGTCTGGTAGAGGTCTAGGGTACACTGGCGGAACTTTGGACAAACTAGAATCCATTCCAGGATTTACAACCTCTCTTACTAAGGAGCAGATGATGGAGGCTTTGAAGGAGGTTGGCTGCTGTATTGTTGGACAGACAACCAATCTTGTTCCAGCAGACAAGATTATGTATTCTACACGAGACGTCACTGGAACTGCGGATAGTCTTAGTCTCATAACAGGTACCTATGAATAAATGTTAGTTTTGAGTAAAACAAATAGATTTTGATTTTAATGCGTTGAATGGCATCTTAACACATTATTGGTTGTATCATCCTGAGGGAACGGGAGCTAAGTGCCTTTCCTACGGACAACTGAGGCATCCAATCCAGCTTGGTTAGGGCAAGTATGGAACTTTCGACTAATGGATTACTTGTCCGAAGCTTTGTCATCTTGGCTATGGTAAGAACATGCTAAATAACTGTCAAGAGTTCTTATGCACATACTTTCAGAGTATTGTTTATTGTTATTAATCGTCTGATCATGAGACAAAGAATCACAAAACAAACCTAGCATTAGGACACCCCATATTAAATGTCAGTGAACCATATGTGGGACCATATGATTGTCTGAATGGGTTAAGGAAGCTTACAAAATACTAACAAAGAAAGAGTCCATTGTTTCTTCCAGCCTGTAGACTGTTTGCTTGACACATTGATTGATCACATTAGATAAACACCGACCGACGCTTAAATTAATGAGGGATAAATATGATAATATTTGAAGTTCTGGAAGGGCGTAGGGTAAGCGGTTTGTACAAAATTATATGAAATTTGTTGACTAATTTCGTTAGACTAAATTGGCATATAAAGAGACACTATACGCTATAGCAAACGTATTTTACACATAAAACAGAACAAAGAGAAATACGTAGAGGCTCGGAGTGGCCGAGTGGTCTTAAGCGCTCTCCGTTACGGATCACTGCCATATCACCTCTGTCTGCGCGGGTTCGAGTCTCATATTCGTCCAATGGGTGTAGGTGAGAAGGCGTGCCAGTATCATCTTGTGGGTCGGTGGTTTTCTCCGGAGGCTTTCCCGGGTTCTTCCTCCATCATTAAAACTGGCCGCCATATATAGCCCATCGTGTGTTGAAAAATGGCGTTCAACCCAACACCAACAACAATACTTAGGTCACACCAGAAACTTAAAGTGTCATTACCATTTGTGTTACACACGTCGGAAAATATCATGCACTTATTATGACACCCACTTCACACAAACAACAGCCATGATTACAGTCCTACATATATTGTGATACCGAGTTTGACAGAAACAATACCCATGATTAATATCCTATACATAATTTGATACCCAGTTGACACAACCGACAACAAATTATTAAAATCCTACACATAATGTGATACCGTGTTGATACAAACAATAACCATGATTAAAATCCTATACATAATTTGATACACAGTTAACACAAACGACAACAAATGCTTTGGAGCAAGATCTGTTTAAGTTGATGAAAAACGGTGCTTCGGAACATAAATGGAAAGAAACGTCGGAAAATCTTATCGGTTCAAATGTGTACATATGTAAGTAAATACTTATTTGCATATTGCAGAATGATCTCCGATATGGAAGCAAAACATTTGCTATGGATTATTTGGTTGAAGAAGCAACTTCATAACTTAATTCAACCAATTTACAGTGGATTTACAATAGTTGTAATGCGAAGTTTATATCAAGTTGACAAAAAAAAAATAAGACTGATACCGCTTAGTCTATGTCAAGTAGAAATTTCACTACACTGAGATGAAAGATGGCCTGAACGTTTGTAACACTAGTGAATATCTCAAAGTGAACATATTGGTGTCTCAACAATGTATGAAATAATACTTGGCCTTTTCTTGCTTGATTCAGTATAGACAAGTCCGAAATTAAGATTGCAAATAAATTAGGACATGAAAATAGGACAGAACTTTCAATACAGACTATGCAGACACTTGTTATTTATTTGCAAGGAAAACTACCATGCAATGAATGTATTCTGGTCATACAATCGTGAAGTTCATCGCATCAAAATGAAGAAAGAAGCATTGTGTATGTACGACAAATAGGCATTGGTTTTGGATCACAATATAGCACAATATCGTTTCTCTTCTGAAAGTGGAGATCTGATTGCATTAAATGATTGTTCCTTTTTTTCTTTTTCAAAGTATTTACATATTCTCGTTTTGTTGTTATCGTGAATAGCGTTTCATTTAAACAATATTTCTATACCGTTTTGTCCTTACTGTATAACACTATGCAAAAGGAGCGTATTTTGTTTGAAATCTTTGTTTACAGAGTTGTACTTTAAAAAGGCCCGCTCATACCGATAGTTCAAGAGTGTGATGAAGTTAGTTGCCTTTGCTCTGGTTTTAATCTTCAATATTGCCACATATGCGGTACATGTAACACCACCAAACATATGACCCACCTTTATTTAATTGATTAAATGTTAGCCTGAATAAAATATAACTGACAGAATCTACATTTTGTAATCATCTATATTTTGTTTTCTTTATCTGTATGTGTATACGTTTGTTGAGCATTGCTAAAGTGCAATTCGTAATCGCGTGTTCCTCATGAAAACAATTCAGAGAGGATGATTATTTGTGTAAAAGCGGTTACACTAACCTCACTAATGTCTATATAATTCTGTTATTCATCGTATAAATACGCACTGGCTTGGGTAATATGTTGTATCGAGAGAAATTCTTGAGTAAACGATTGTTAAGAGAGAAAACCTCAAGTAATCTATTGAATCGAGAGACAACCTTGTGTAAATTGTTGTCTCGAGAATACACCCCAAATAACCATATTGTGCACATTTATATTGTCGTTTAGTTGTTTTTCGTTGGTGTGATCAAAATCTTTCTGGATTGCGTTATTCACGTTTTTTGGCATAGCAGGTTCATTGTGGGAGAATGAATCTTAAGGTTGTCAACGCTGTACTAGCTGTCAATTATCTCCATATTAATATAATCATACATGAAATCTATTTCGTTCGGTATGTGTCATATACCAACTGAACGATTCATTTC
Source organism: Unio pictorum (assembly GCA_030141615.1). NCBI lineage: Eukaryota > Metazoa > Mollusca > Bivalvia > Unionida > Unionidae > Unio > Unio pictorum. The sequence goes on from JARLTB010000061.1 coordinate 4,607,344, forward strand.
AAAGTAATCGTGTCACTTGCTAGGCAAATACCTGCGCGAGTCATGCATTAGTCACGTCCGAAGCTTTTCATAGCTTAAATTGCAAATGCTGTTGAAATGAGTAAAGATACATTGAACAATGATATATTAGGATAAGAGATTCAAGTGGTATTCAAACGTCTTTCCATTAATAAAATATTTATAGATGTGTAACAGTATTTATGCATTATCTAACAGTAACGGTCTCAATTTATCGTTCATAATACAATGTTCGATTCTACTTATTCCAACAGATAATGTTGACTACACATCTTTGCATACCGCAACGGTATTGTAGCCATCAAACCTAGAGTAATCAAGTCCATATGATACTTCAGTACCTGTCGCAAAGAGTTAATCAAGATTATTTTACACATCTTAGTTCACCTGTATGTCAAACAAGATGAAGAAAGTAGTGAGTTCAATCGTACTATTTTGATTTACCTTTGAATTTGTAAAGTTGTTTCGACTTTAATGTTGCTGTAAAGTGTGTAATATAGTGATGTGTTTATTTGAGATACTTAACACTCGGCAGTACATATTTAGCGTACTTAGAGATCTTTATAGTTATAGTGAGCAGCAGAAGGGTTGAACCCTACAAAATTATAGAGCCCTTGTTTTGTCAACATAACAACATTTCAATGATGATAAAAATTTAGATTTTTATCCCAAAAAAGCCTTTGGTTTTTATCATGTTTCAGATGGAGGATAAACCCTACATTTTGTATTTATCAGCCTAGGTTTGATCGCAGTGGGGTCAAACACATGAAATTGCTAGCAATTTTTTATGTGAAAATCGTAGATTTTCTAAATTAACTGTATATTTATTTGACCTAGTCCGATTCGATATTTTGTTTTGGGGTCGTATAAATTTATCGTTACAAATCCGTGTGGGGTTAACTGAGCATGACTAAAGAAATTTTTAAATTTTACGTAGTCAATATCACCGTTGCACCAAGTTTGAAAAATATTTCTGAGTGTATGAATGTCAACCCCGTTAAATACCTTTAGAATATTACAGTTTTCTCTGATCACTTTAGGTACTTGTGTGTATTTTTGAGTGACATATCACATCAGTGTTTTTATGTCTTCCACGGGAGAATATCCTAGCTGGAATGTTTTGCTTATCTAGCATTACATCGTCGTACACGAGCAAGTTGTTAATGACTCTATTAATGTCTTCCTCAGATGGCGCTTCTTCAATATCTGTGATAAACTGAATGATAACTTCCCCGGTGATCTCTGAGGCTCTCTCGTTATAATCTTTTAATACCTGATAACAATGTTGGTCATCTACACAAGGTGCCACTAAATATATTTTATCCCATTTCATCCATCTCATTATCATATCAATTAGCAATTGCCTTTTACCGCTCCCCGATGGTCCGATAATTGTCATTCTAAGGGAGTTGGGTAGCATTTTATGATGTTTAACTCGTGTTTTGTTTAGCGCGGAATAATCAATTACTTTCATATCCATTATAATATAATATATTATGGATTTATATTGTGTGAAATGTAGGGCACGAACACCGACACTTGATCTAACAACTGTTACAACTAAAAATAATAGAGAGGCTGTCACTGGTAAGTGTGAATGATGCGGCACAAAAAATATAAATTTGTTTTTAACGAAAGCGGTGATGATATCGCCGCCAAGTTAGCAAAGCTCCCAGGAACACCATGGGCGAAATATCCAGGAAAAAAAAACACTTTCCCGGGCAATAGTTACTGTTGGCCGGGAACACGATTAGATATCAGAGTTGACGATCAATATAATCCTCGTCCGGGTGAACATCCAATAAACACCATCGATGAAGCTTGCCGTGTACATGATATAGCATATCGAAGTGCTGATCTCCACAACGTCATCTGGCAGATGTTAGATTAATCCACGCGTTAAATTCAATTCCCGATAAAACATTCAAAGAAAAATTAACGTCTTGGTTGATAAAATCCGCCATGAAAGTTAAATTATTATTTGGTTCTAGTATTTGATATGGAAGCAATTTATTATTCTCCAACCGGATACTACATGGGTAAATCAGCGATCGATAAACTTGCCAGCGATGCTAAACTAAAACACAAAACAGCAGCTGATTGGTTGGCCAAACAAGCTATATGGAAAATTTATCTACCGCGTCCGAAAAAGATTCAATATGAGTCGTTTGATGTTAATATCCCAAATGAAGTTCATCATGCTGATATTTTACTTCTACTGCATGACACAATTAACAAATATGTTTATAAATATGCGTTGACGATAGTTGATGTAGCGAGTAGATACAAAGAGGCCGAGCCGTTATCAACAAAATCATCATCTGAAGTTGTCTCCGCGTTCAAAAAGATTTATCGACGAGGACCTCTACGATGGCCAAATCTTCAAGTTGATCCCGGTAAAGAATTTCAGGGTGAAGTGTCATCAACGATGAAGCAACATAACACTGCGATTCGGCAAGGACACACTGCAATCCATCGTGACCAAGCAATTGTTGAACGATTTAATATAACACTCGCTGATAAATTATTTCATTATCAGTACGTAATAGAGTTCATCGAACCTGGTGAACTTGAACGTGGTACTAAAAGTTCAACTGATCCAATATGGAGTGTCACCGCACATAAAATGTTTTCTACGGTCTCATCTACACCAGCACATTATAAACTAGACCCAACTGCACCACAACGGAGTTTTACCCAAGAACAATTACAGGTAATTCCAGATGATACTCAATTACCACCAACTGGTCTTAATTGATAAAATAATTTCGATTACATTCCAGACATGTCAATGGTACATTATCTCGGGTATGACCACGACTGTCATCTTTTCTATCTGCGGTAAATTGTTTGGGAGATTTTCCTCACCACGTCATAATACAATTACAGCTAGCACAATGATTATTTTTGTCGTGTCGTAGCATTAATATATCATTGACATCAAGATCAAATTCTCTTTTTTTGTCTTTGTATTGTCGTTTATATCCAGCTAGTTTTTTCCTTATCGTGGTATCATCGATGACTTCAGTGATATCTTTTTTCGTGTTGAAATCAACATATACTCGTCGAAGTTGATTTATTCTCCGTACTCATGACACAGCGAGATAAATTAAATTTGACCACTCTATGAAATCATCGATGATCCACATAATAGTATCAGTGATCGTTAATCCTTGTGATGAGTGTATTGTCATCGCGTATCATAATCTCCATGGAGAATTATCCGCGTTTATCTCATCTCTGACCTTGGATATGTCAACATATACAATATCATTCAACACTAGTTCTTGTTCGGATTTTCCAGGGATGTCAACGAGGATGTTTTGTCGCCTTGTATCTTTGGGTCTTTAACATAGCGGGACAGGTTCCATCGGGAACTTCTCTTCGTGAAGATAAAACAATTTCATCTGGAGAATATTTCTTATTTTTTTCTGCTAGCGACAATTAAATCTGATGGTTTCCATGTGTCCCAGAAATCACAATAAATGTTGCGAGAATCACTTTACGTGTTATTTCGCATTGTGTTTTATTTGATTGTAATTTTATCGCGGACTTCAACGATGATAATCCTTCGTCGAGTGATCGATGATATCTGTTTATTTCTTCGTAGTAGTCCGCGATGTATTTCAGTCAACAATGATGTGATAGTCCGGTAAATAGTGGTGGTTGACCGTAATCACCACTCATAATCATAGCGGTATTTTTCGTTAACAACAATCCAAGAAATGTTTTTAACAGCGTCAATGATACTGTATCGATTTCATCCCACATAATTACCTCAGGGATATACCTTGTTCCCATACGATCTAGAGTCCACTTGTCTTCGTTCCATCGAAAGAAACTATGATATGTACACGCATCAACTCCTCGGGATTTCATTTCTCTGGCAAGACGATGAGTTGGATTCAACACTATCATTTTGGAATTCTTCCCAAATAAATCGATTACCCGAGTTGTCTTTCCACAACCTCCTGGACCACTCAAATAAACGGTCGTGTTATTGGGTCATATATATCAGGATACGGTGATATCCATCTATCATAATCTTCGCGGTAATTATCTTCGATGGAAACATCAGCCGATTCGTAATACTCGAGTATTGTCTCTTGTTTTACTCGCCATGTTCCCCAATCACCTAACAACGTAGTATACTCCTCAAGAAGTTTTCGATGAGTTTTATCAAAGTAAAATGAGTCCTTGGCAACTCTAACCGCGATGTCAGTAAATCTGTTTACCATCGATAATAAATTTATCGAAACATAACCGAGCATAGATGACCTCAGATGAGTATATTGTGTCGATTCCCCCTCTAAGTATTCAACGATGGTCCCGAGTTTTTCTCTGTTGGATAAGTACGCGGTATTCATTGTCGGAAATGTCTCATTTTTTATTGTATCCGCGATGATAAATCCAATTCAGCATCATCGATAAACAATCTAGTACATCTTCGTTTATGATCACATGATCCACCTTGAGTAAACTTTCCGATTATTTTCTTCCTAGATCTTTTGCTTGTTTTTCTAGATTTATGTACATTTCCCAGTCATCACATTTTATTGGTTCTGGTAGCCATACATCTTTCTGCGACCTATATGAAATTATCGCCGTGGACACAGTCAACGATGTTAATATATCTTTATCTAACATAAATCTCGATTGGGGCCGACTTCTTGACGGAAAAGTGTTTTTCGAACCACACATAAGCTATCGGGTGAAGACCTTCTGCGAGTTTAAACGATGTTATTCTGGCAAATCCGGTCAGGTCAAAATCAGGTAATGGTCCATTAATTGCTCTACTTGCCATCTCATGTGTAGGATGACCAAATCGCGTAAAATATTCATGACATTCACCATACCCGAGAAAGCTTCCTGGGTAACACGATGTCATATCAACAGATATCATGCCTGTATATCATATTTTGGATTCCATGGACCACCGAGACCATATTCTACGCAACTATCTTGAACATCTTTGAGAAAATCGTATTTAGTTGACATCCATGAATTCTTTTCTCTGTCAAAATGAAATGCACCTGATGGCACCGTAGTACAATTTTTTGTAATTTCATCGGCGAAAATTCCCTGAATTTTATTGGTATACTTCGTGGCAAGATTATTCATTTTCATCTGGAGAGATTCTATTCGATATACATCTCCATTTGTCTTGACGAATTGATCGTATCCTCCTTGTTCATCACTCTTAAATAAGAAAACTGAAACAGGATCGGTTTTACTCATTTCGTAGATAGCATCAAATATATCTCCTTGATAATATTTGACTGTTCGTGATATCGGAAATATTTTTACGGAATTACTCCACGCATGAGAATTATAATCAATGATTTTGATTGGAGCACCATTTTTTTTAATATTTTTGCGCGTATAAAACTTCTCCTGTGATTGTTTTTACTGTAATTGGAAATCTTAATTTTTTTCTCCAGCGTAGCAATATCTTTTATCGATGCTCCTGTCTTTTTAACAGATTCAGCCCACTCAATAATTATAGATTTTCTTAACTCAGTTAATCCATTACCTCGTTTGGTGTTTTTGAAATGTTCTATTACTCGTTCAGCAGCACAATTCAACACCGTTGAAACCTTCATTCGGGATAATTTGTTTACCTCTGGGTTTTTTTTATTGAAAAGAGTCCATATATTGCAGCGTTAAATGGATACCAATGATTGTAATATTGGCTATTAATTCCAACCAATGTACCCGGTTTGGTTTTATTGGTTAAAATTACATGGTTTCCCATTGAATCAAGTACGCGTTTACGATGATCAAATATTTTCCATATTTGTTGACCTTCTTCTCGCTGAAAGTTTGTGTACTTGACCAACATGAAGTATTTTTTTGATCGTCGCTGAATTCCATCAGCGATAATATTTTCCTGGCGCGTTTCATCGTCATAGTTTTATCATCGTACGATGATGTACGATACTTTGAAAAGGTAACATCGGCACCATCTTTGAAAAATTCATATTTTGCTGCGTTGATACATTTTATTATTCTTGATTTCCATCGATGTGGTCTTATTTTATCATCGGGGTCAAACCTCTTTCTTGTCAAGGGGGTATTTCGATGACAGTCATGAATGCTATACATATAATTATCACGCAAATATATATTCAATTAAAAATTACATGTGTTGTAATATATATTATAGCAATGGCGCAAAATCATTGTAAATGGATATGGAAGGCAAATAATGGAATATGTAATCAAAGATGTGTTGGAGAGTACTGCGCGTGTCATAATCAACACATCAAGAACGGATCTCATGGAATTGTAAAATATATCAAATGTCGATATGGATTACGAGGAAAGACTAAATTATGCTTTGATTGTGGTGGTCACAAATTCAGGGAACTGTCTAGATCTATGCACGAAAATATAACATCCTCCTCGAAGAATTAAGTTATATTACCGAATATTATCAAAAAAAAAAAAAAAGAATTGAATAGATAATTTACTTAGGAAATATATGGATCGGATTGAATTCACTTCTCATCTGATTTATAGCAATTACGAAGCTTCTCGTTGTGGAATCATCAGGAACCGTCGATTAAAGAAAATACTTCGTTGGATCAATAATCACTGATATATGATGATTAGTATCAAGTACTGTGGAAAAATGAAACGTTATCTAACACATCGATTTTTCTATGAATGTTTCAATGGTCCAATCGGTGATGGATTAATGATCGATCACATCAACATAAATAAAATTGATAATCGAAGAGAAAATCTTCGTGTGGTAACTGCAAGAGCAAATAATCTAAATTCAGCTCCAAAAATTAAATGACAACCACGTCGACCTGTAATAGCAATCATGGATAAACAAACACAATATTTTCCATCAACGTATTCTGCTGGTAAATACTATGATATTAATAGACGATCTATAAAATATGTTGCAGATGACATATGTTTAGCAGCGTACTCAAAAAGATCTCATTGTTGGGTTTCTTTTTAATATGATGATTAATTGCGTGAGACTTATAAACAATTACACAAAAGATTTCTTATAGGTATATGAACGATGATAATATTGGTAAGTTGACGATTGAACTTGACTAAATAAAAAATCACATCGGTGACAATAAAATATTCACCGGTGAATTTATTGCTAATGGATATGCGGGTGTTAAATTAATGCGAGGCAAGGGGATTCCATCACATAAAAATGAGTATCGGATTATTAAGTTGATGATAGAAGCACGTGATAATATTATTGTTGCTAACCGTAATAAACTAAAATTATTTGTACCAGCTTCCAAAATAATTAAAAAAATTGAAACCGACATCAAGGAAATCTTCGCTGAAGAAAACCGAAGAAAGGATGTCATTGATGAGTTTGAGAAGATGTTGTTGGATGATTAAGTAACGCTACAGCCATTATTTCTTCAACGGACATTTTGTGAGATTTTTCTTTAAATATCTCTGCAAGTTTCTCGTCGATGATCTCATCTTCGGAGATAAATTATTTTTGCTCTTCGTTATGTTTTATTCGTTGTAGTGTTTTCTTGTCATCGTCAGTAATTCGTGTTTTATTTGTTGTTGCTGTTGTTGTATTGTATTTTTCGTTCCGCTATCGTTGCAGTAAGTTGTTTGATTGTTTCATCGTGTTGTTGTCGTTATTTAATAATTTCTTCTAGGTGTATTTCATTGCGTTGTAGTTTGTTATAGCGATCCAACATCACTGTTAATTTTTTGATGTTGTATTATTTCATTACCTCGTTTTATCTCGTTGTTGTATTCATCAGATCTGGGTTTTAGATTCATTAGTTGTTTTCGCTGTTGATTGATATCATCGGTTATTTTTTAATCATCGTCGTTAGGTGTTTGCCAGATTCTGTTAACAACAATGGTGCATGTCCAAGTATCTCGATGGAAGAACTCTCTTTATCGTCGCTTTTTTTCGTATTTTTTCCTGTGATTGATTCTATTCTATTTTTAATCTCCGCGTTGATATCTTCGTGGTCATAAGCACCACGAGGAAGATATATTGTTTGCCAATCTTGTTCACCGCTGGGTTCATTATTATACGCGAACACAAAACTGTTATTGGGTGGTTTACCCCCAAATGGTGCTGATCTGAAATTGGGCCAACCATAGCATAATCTAAGATGAGTTAACGCGATCTATTTTGCTAGGATCGAAGTTGAAAATTCAGTGCTAAATTCTGGGTTTCTCGATACTAGTGATATCAACTTGGTTTTCCCGGAGACGTATTTTGCGCTACTCGTCGAAGTAGTTCTTGCGTTGCCGCTATTATCTTCTATGTGTTTTTCTAATTTTGACATCGCGGAATCATAAACGCGGACCGTCGCTAAGAACTCATCATCGGATATTAACGTGTCATTGAGCGACGACGATATCATCGAGGATAATTGTGAGTACGCGTTGGACAACACATGGAACTTAGCTGTGTAATCTTGTAGTTTACGCTGGCTACACGATGATATTTTGTTTTGTTATTATAGTTATTACTCTCGCGATGGTTGTCGCCTCGGATATACAAATTGGAACAGCTATCGGAACAATCATTATAACCGAAGAGAGTATTATACCAGCTCCAGTAATTACACCTGATACCAAGTACACTGTAACGTCAATAACGGTAATTCTTCGTCGATATTCTTTTTTTTTTGCTTGATATTCTTCGGTGAGTATTTTGAGTTTTTGTTGAAATTCTCTGACCTGATCATAGCGATATTGCTGTGATGCTGCCATCGATGACGTTGTCATTGATGATGAAATCATTGTTTTATTTATTACAACAGAGCAATTTTAATTAAGTTGTTTACTCAGATCTGCCACAAATTCCACGTACCATGTTCTTGGTGTCCTAGCCAAATTATTATCGGTGGCTGTTATCGTAAATTGTTCAGTTGAATCTTTGTCGATGATTGTTGATATCATATTGTCAACCCCAACTGTACTCGACGATGAAATATTAAACCGGGTCGGCGACACCAGTGTTAATCTGTAAATACCTTTGACGGTCGCGGTGATATTTAATATGTTATTTTGTGGCGTCCACGTAAATGATCCGTGTTGGATCGTATATACAATGTTGTTGGTTCTCGCATGAGGGATCTTTGTTTTTTCAACTACGGCTATTACCCTCGGTAAATCATCCTTGATTGCATCCTTAGTCTTTTTGATCTCTTCGATGGATTTTTTAATATCTGGGAGTTTTACGTCGACGTTATTTATTGAGACCCCAAAGAATTTTTCAACGAGATTTTTACAAAAAGTTTCAAATTGTTTTAAATGGGTGTTATATTCTTCACGTATTTTTTTTAGTTCATCGATGGACGTTTTTATCGTTGTGAGCGGTGGTGTGGTCACCGGTGGATCCGCAAAGAAATTATCAATTGGGATTTGAACATCGTTAATACTTTTTTGTAATCCTTTAAATTTATTTACATGGGTGTTATATTCGTCACGTAGTTTTTTTTTCAGATCATCAACGGAGGTTTGAACATCTTTAATATTGTTTTGTAATCCTGTAAATTGATTTACGTGGGTGCTATATTCTTCAAGTAGTATTTTCAGATCACCAACGGAGGTTTTTATCATTGTGAGCGGTGGTGTGGTCGCCGGTGGATCACCCAAAAAATCAGTGATTATAATAAGGATTACCATTATGTAGTAATAGTTGTCCCTTTACCTCGATGTAAGCCTCACACGGCAAAAAGTATTTATATGCATCATCAAATCGAAGTTCAATTAGCGATCTCGTATTTGGGTCTGTCGCGTTATATGAAAAATATTGATAATCGCGTACAGAATAATTTTTTCGTACAGGAGCATCCATATCAAAGGCTTCATCTATCTCATGTTTAAACATTTTATTATATAGTTGTCGATCTAAATCATAATCTTCTTAGACCAGAACCGGTAAATGATTGTTCCAACGGAGCTAATTTTCGATTTACAGCTTTACTAATTACCCTACTTACTTGCGTGGCATCTGCTCCGTAGACGGTAATTTTACCGGTGTTCTTCTTTTGCAAGCGTTAAATGCACTACCAGCATGATTACCAACCTCGCTACTAACTTTATCACCAATAACACCAATAGCTTTTGACGCTAATTCTTTACCAATCGGTGTAATCTTCGGAGCAATTTGAGTAAATAACCCAGAGTAGATATCACCTAATCCATCCCCGTAGTACATCTTATATACAGGTAACCGTGAATTTACGACGTAAACAGGTGTTGCTCTGTTCATACTACGATATATGATCATTTTATTTAGATGCTTTTTATCTAATGCGGTGATCAATTAATCATTGTGATAATCATAAACGATTTCATCGGTAAAATTATGATATTAACAAATATCCATTACACCACATTGAAATAGTTGTTGACAGATTTCAGCAGCTTCGTTAATTATTTCCGGAGAATTATTTCCAGCTCGCTTTCCCCCGATGAGAACTTTTAATCGTGATATATCATCGAGAATACTTCTTGAACAGGGTATGATACTACCGCCGTGATATCCCTCACCGGTTATACCTTCTTCATCATCAGGTTGAGGATCATGTTTTCGTTTTCGTGTTGGTATTTGACGTTTTCGTTGAGATCGTCATTCTTGTTGTTCGTCTTGTTTTAATTGTTTTTTTTTCGTTGCTGTTTTTCTTCTTTTTGTAGTTTTTGTTGTTCTCTTAATTGTTTCATTTTTTCTTTATTTTCAATGTATTCTTTTTTCAACTGCAATATAAACTGCATCATATGTTGGTCTTCCTTGTTAACTTGTTTTATTTGATTGCGAACTTTATAAATCACATCAAACCAATGGGGTGCATACTTGATACATTTTTTATGTTCTGGTTTTAAGTATTTATTTTTATTAAGAGATCCCGTCTGCTGTACAATTTATCAAATCATTTGGATCACTTTTATCGATAAACGCTAAAGTTTCTTCGGTAAATCTTTTTCGTAATTAATTTATTATTTTCTCATCCGATTTTTTTGAGTAGATATAGGAGTTTTCTCCTCCGGTTTAGATTGTTCTATCGCGGTTACAACCTTTTCAGTTGCTGTAGTTATCGGCTTAAATAATTGTTCAGTATCATTAGTAAAATCAAGTTTTTGTTGTTGTCGTGCTTGCAAATTATCTTTGAAAGAATCTCTCACCGGGAGAAATTTCTGAATTACAGCCAATCGTTCTCTATTTAATCTAGTTATTTGTGCTTCTCCGACGTTTGCCATTTATATAAAAATATCTTTAATTCAGCATCAAAAATTGCTAGCAATTTCATGTTTTTGACCCCACTGCGATCAAACACAGGTTGATAAATACAAAATGTAGGGTTTAGCATCCATCTGAAACATGATAAAAACCTAAGCTTTTATCATCATTGAAATATTGTTATTTTGACAAAACGAGGGCTCTATAATTTTGTAGGGTTCAGCCCTTCTTCTGCTTAGTGCGAAACAAATTTGTAAGCCACTAACACACAGCACACGTGCAACGAATATACACTTGTATTTTTTTGATAATAAGAAGGCTGATAGCAATCTCTCACTTTTGTTTGCATTATATTTGTCTTTCCATTGAGATTGACCAAACGTGTTTAACCATGTTCATTATGATGGATGGACTATACACTAAATCACTTTTTTTCAATCTTTCATTTGAACATTTTAAGTGCAGTAATTGTTGCAATTCGTACCATTTTCTTTGGGTATGAATGTAATACATTTATTTTGGGTATGAATGTAATACATTTTCTTTGGGTATGAATGTAATACATCTTTTTGGGTATGAATGTAATACATTTTCTTTGGGTACGAATGTAATATATTTTGATACCTTCTGCAAGATTCTATTCTAAATATCGTCCATATCGGTTAGGTTAACATTCTTAACTCTAATGCAGATTCTAAAATTCTATTTTATTCTAGAAAGTATGTTCGTGTTTCGTTTTATCCTAAGATGCAATGTTCGCGTATCTGTTTAGCGTCTGATTCATAAGCAAACCATTGGCTGTTTTAAATTATCTAATACAAACAGAACATGAGTGCTGAGTACAATTTTTACATGTTCGGCATTCAAGTTTTCAAAGTTGCGTTTAAGCATAGCTTTATGTTATGAAAATGACTCGATATTGTTAAATGTATTCAGACAATGTAACGTAACAGAGTGATTTACAAAATATAAGATACTTACTGGGTGTTTAGTCAGTCTTAAAAAATATAAGATCCTTTTAATTTAGTTAATATGCTGTCTCGTTTTAGTAACCAGTTCAGTTATAACTTCTTGTATGTCCGTTGTAAATATTTGGTTGCAAAATATTGACAGGTTTAGAAGTATTTCATTGTGTTATCTATTTTTTTAGCAATTTATTACATCACAACTACATTGTCAGCTAATTGTCGATCACAAACGATCAACACATTCTTTGTGTCTATTATGGCTGCTCCAACATGCAACGTGGTATAAAAGTCAATGAATGTAGCATTTTGTGCCATTTGGATCTAATAATTTAAGTAGGCAATAGTTCATTATTAGGTACTGTACCAAATACATCGCGTTCTGGTGTGTTCACACATCGAATACCCGTTTTCTCTCGCACTATCTTGCATAATCTTTTCTATATTAATTGTAGATGTTATTTACTAGTAGATAAAGTTTTGAAATTTTGTATATTCAATTCCCGTGTAATAAGACATTTGTTTTATGTTAGCTTTAAGCTTTTTCCGTAGTTTTGAGAGTTTTTCTCCTTCATTACCATCGTGTTAATTGCAGCGATTTTGCATTTCCTCTCTGTGTTTATATATTTGAGATTATTATCGGACAAATTCGTGGTCAATGAATATCATTTTGGTAGTTCAGGCAATCCCTGATTTATTATTATCTTGGATGAATTACATAATATTGCATAACATCATATTGTATTCTTTGATTACCCGTCATGTTGTCAACTGTAGTATTATGTACTACAACATTCTACGTGTATATCACAAAATCGGACAGGCACGGGTTTTCCCGAATGCATTGTGTCAATCTCTTTATGCTTTAATCTTGCAATGTCTCATTAATCACTTTCTCTGGCTGAGAATGCAAAACACAAATGCATACTTTGGACCATTACTATGCATATATTTAGTCACAGATTGTCTTGTAAAAGTTCACTTGCTGTGCGATAATCAACTATGAATATACATATACCAATTGGTAAGTCCGACAGAGGACAGATTGATAATTTCGATAAGTGTTTGAAAAACACGCTTCAATCTACCACTAGATCACAGTGTGGTGTTTTTGCCTATTAATTGCTTTAATAGGTGACCAAGGCGTTGAATGTTAAATTACATGGTGAAATTGAAACAATAAGTGTGCAAGTACAGTGACAGACTGTGCTAGATATTAAGTGTTGATAATGTGTTTATTGTTTTGTGTTGAATTTGTATTCAAAATGTGTTATTTAGTAGCTAGAACGATGTAGCATATATGGTATTTGGTTGCATTCAATTCATCTTATGTAGATTTAATCCAGAAATATCAAATACTGGAGACGGGACGAATAAGAACGTTTTAATACGCTTTACTATTATTTATTTTCTTTATTTTTAACGTACATTGTATGGTACTTTCTTTGTCATTTCGTTAATTGACAAAGAGAAACAAATTATTTCGTGACCAAATAAGACAAATAACCAAAACAGTTACACCACCAACATTTAAAACAAAATGGAATGTGATGTTTGAACTTCAGTTACGATGTTGTAAAACGAATCATCATTGGCGCCTTAGTCTCGGGAGACCATGCGGATAGCGCTCTTGGGGTGTCGTCTGTCTCTGGGTTGTTGGCATCGTCTGTTGTGGCTGTGGAGACCTATTCGAGAGTGACAGTCCCTCTTGCAGTTTGTGCAGACATGCTGGGAAGCCCGAGTTGCTGTGGTTGCTGTCACGTGGCCCTTTCTGACACGTTTCTCTGCTACCAACTGACCTCTCCTCGTATCAGCAACTAAGATAACTTTATTTACTGTCAGTCTCCAGGTGCCTCGGTCCTTGGCCAGCACTTCCCAGCCATCAGGTGTGATGTCACATGCGTTCAGGTTCCTCTTGCATGCATCTTTGAAACGGAGTGAGGGGCGGCCGACTCTTCTTGTGCCAGTGGCCAGCTGTCCATATAGGATGTCCTTTGGCAGCCTCCCATTCTCCATGCGTCGGACGTGTCCCAGCCATCGAAGGCGACGTTTCCTCAGAAGGGAGAACATGCTGTGGGTGTTTGCACGCTGCAGGATTTCGCTGTTTGGGACATGGTCTTGCCAGCTGATTTTCAAGATGCGTTTAAGGCACCGTATATGGAAGGAGTTGAGCCGACTCTCTTGCCTCATGTAGGTAGTCCAGATCTCACTTCCATAGAGAAGGGTGCTGAGAATGCAGGCTTGGTAAACTTTGACTTTGGTCTGCACTGTCAGCGCGTTGTTTTCCCACACCCTCTTGGTCAGTCGTGACATGATGGTATTTGCCTTTCCAAGCCTACTGTCCAGCTCCTTATCGAGCGAGAGAGTGTTGCTGATGGTTGACCCCAGGTAGGTAAAGTTGTTGACTGCTTCCAAGGTGACACCGTTGATTTTGATTGTAGGGGCAGTGGTGGTATCTTGCACGCTGACCTTTGTTTTTTCCAGGCTGATGGTGAGTCCAAACTGCATACAGGCATCAGCAAAACGGTCTCCCAGTCTCTGAAGAGCTTCCTCAGTGTGTGCCACAAGATCCGCGTCATCTGCTAAAAGCATCTCCCTGATGAGCACATCCATCACTTTCGTCTTTGAGCGCAATAGTGCCAGGTTGAACAGCCTCCCATCGGACCTGGTGTGTATATATATGCCATCAGTGGACGAGTCAAAGGCGTTGAACAGAAGCGAGGAGAAGAAGATTCCGAATAGGGTTGGTGCCAGAACGCAGCCCTGCTTCACGCCGCTGTTAACTGGGAAGGAGGTTGAGGAAGATCCATCATACAGGACTGTTCCCTTCATATCTGCATGGAAAGAGATAATCATGCTGCGAAGTTTTGAAGGGCAACCGATCGTACTGAGAATTTCAAAAAGGCCCATTCTGCTGACTAAGTCAAAGGCCTTGGTGAGATCGATGAACATCAAGTAGAGTGTTTGACCTTACTCTCTGCTCTTCTCTTGGAGTTGTCGTAAAGAGAATATCATGTCTGCTGTCGACCTGCCTGCTCTGAAGCCGCATTGGGATTCTGGGTACACACGGTCTGCCAGCAACTGCAACCTATTTAGTATGATGCGGGCATACACTTTACCAACGATGCGATACGGAACATGCAAAAATACTGACTTCTCTTATTTGTTTTGGAACGTTCAGCTCAGTGTTTTAAATCTTATTTTCTATACTTGCTTTGTCTTTTTCATTGTGTTTGCTATTTTCAAATTAGTTTTAATGAAATCAATAGATGAACATGATTATAAAGGTTAGTGACAAGCTTGCGTCCACATTGACTTACTTAGCGAATTTATTTTGAAATGAAACTGTTAAAATCAACCGATTGGTTTGAGGACGTTTCGTGTGTCAGGAGAAGATCAAAGTACATTACGATGCATAAAAAAAGTACAGAAAAAGTAATTGTCAGGTTAACGGAAAACGTATTTCTGAATAGTAGAGTTACAAATACGACACTAATATTTTTTGTTTTTATATTAATAACACTTGGAAAAAGTAGAGCTGTATAAGCGTTAAGAAACAACGTTAAATCAAATATAAATGTTAAACTGTAATTGTTCCTGGTGTTGACTTTTTCAGTAGTAGGGGACGGTGCCTAAACCTGACGGTTTTACTGATGATTGTCATAATAATAATCATGTCATAAAATTTTGCTTTTCCAGAACTAGTGTTTGGAAAAGAAAATTAATAGAAAACAAATGCAAATATAATAACAAGCCCAAGGCTTTTCCGCTTTTTAAACATAAGGTATATAATAGCGGAACAAAATTAAGTTGCGTAGAATTCGCCACATAATAACCACATCGTCCAGCAGTGACAACTGTTGCGACATTTGTAGTGAAAACATTACTTCATTGCTACCTGATTATTTAATTTTGTTATTGTTTGTATGCAAAACTAGTTGCAAGTTAGTTTGTATGACAAAACACCAGTCAGTATACAGTTCCATTTTATAGGAAGTAGGCATAGTTTAATTTAATTTGTGAACATCATCTTGTTGGTTGAAAACAAAATCTTTACTCAGTGATGTCACAATACAAAATTACAACATCGGAATAAGCCGCTCCGGTGGCTTAGTGGTTAGAGCGTCCGCCGCGGAAGCGGGAGGTCGTGGGTTCTAACCCCGGCCGAGTCATACCAATGACTTACAAAAATGGTACTAACAGCTGCCTCGCTGGACGCTCAGCATTAAGAGGTTAGTGTGAGGACTGGTCGGCCTGGTGTCAGGATTATGTGACTGGGTGGGACATCATGCTACATGTCTGCGGCATGATGCCCCAGTGCTAGACATCACTATAAACTGCCTCACAGCATACATCTTAGCGATATGACTGAAAAATTGTTAAAGCTACCTTAAAAATCATATTCAAACAAACAAACAAAAAGTATCCCATTCACCACCAATCAAACAAACAAACCAACAATATAGTTTGAGAAAGATAGCAGCTGAATACTAAAAGTGTAAAAAGATTTCGATATGCAATAGATACTTTGAATTCATGCTTGCCTCTAATGTTTCCGTTCTGGAAAAATTGGGTTGGTACGATTTTGTCTTTGATGGATCTCTTTGTTTCTTCTGTTAGTCTCTGTCCTGGCCATATGCACAACTTAGTCAACAATTTCAATAACTGAAAACATTGCTAAGGACGAATTGTTTGAAATGAGGGAAATATAAAACCTTGTTAAAATGTAGTCAATTTGGAATATACTAATCGCACTGCTGATCCTATGATTATCAACCTACACGATATGTGGATAAAATTAATTAACAAGAATACTGTAGAAACAATAAAATTAAAACAAGTTGGCGAGACGTTTATGAAAGTCTGATTGTCAAGGAATGGATTATTTTTTTACGCTGATATTCAAAACAAAATTAATTTCCTTATATGTGCATTTATTAGTTTAGTAAGCGAGAATGAGAGAGACTTCAAAGAACAACTTAAATCAAAATACTTTTAGCTGCAAGTATGTTAGTAAGAAGATTGGGTGGGTATAGTTATATAGAATTAATTTTAACGAAAATGAATAGGGATCAAATATCCGTTGTAAAGGTTACTAATTCTACAAAATGAATTTAGTGACAACAAGACAATCATCGAGATATTAGAAAAACAGCACGAATCCTTAGTGTTAGACGGGTTAGAGCATGATCTCTTGGGGCCGAGTGGTCTAAAGCGCTGTCCGTTACAGATCACTGCCGTCTCACCTCTGTCTGCGTGGGTTCGAGTCGAACATTCGGCTAATGCAGTTATGTGAGAAAGCTTGTCAGTAGCTTCTCGTGGGTCGGTGGTTCTTTCCGTGGGTTCTTTCGGGTTCTTTCTCCACCAATAATACTGGCCGCCATCTATAGCCTATCGTGTGCTGAAAAATGGCTTTAAGTCCTAAAAAAAGCATGACCTCTAAGAAGATAGGTACACATTAGTACCTACTGCCCTTCTATGTCGTAGCGAATAATGTTTTAACCTCGACTTGTTAATAATGGCTGAAAATTTCAGCCGAGAGAGTTAGCTGAAAAATGACATTAAATTCATGATGTTATTTCTATCCTGATAAGACATTCAAGATTATATACCAAATTGAAATTGTTTTCTTTTCCTGCTCATCATTTTATATTATTTGTTTTGCCATTTATTGATATCTTATTTATTTGATTGTACACAAATGTTCCGTTTGAAGAAGTAAATTATAACATCTGCTGAAGCAATTCCCATCAATAGGAATGACTGCTTTGTATTTTTCATGGTCAATAATGTTCTCTGTGTTGTGCTAATTTGATTTTATCCCTAAATCATGATGGCCATGTGTCATTTAAAAGACTGGTTATCGGATTACTTTAA
Source organism: Unio pictorum (assembly GCA_030141615.1). NCBI lineage: Eukaryota > Metazoa > Mollusca > Bivalvia > Unionida > Unionidae > Unio > Unio pictorum. The sequence goes on from JARLTB010000061.1 coordinate 4,625,413, forward strand.
CAGATATAACAGCAACAGCAACATCGTTGCATAAGGTACACTAACATTTAAATTATATTCTATTAATGTAAGAAAAAACTGGCATAGCTCCTATAAGTTTACTTAGCCAAATCCTTTATTTAGACGCGAAAAAAAAAAAAAAACAATGTTGAATATTGACTTTTCTTATGCAAATGCATTCAGTCTCCATTTACTCGTCGTCCAGTCGCATATACATCTCTATCTTGATTTTTCTTTGCTATCTACAAATTCTCTCCAAGGTAACACAATTCTATTCTCGTTGATTCTACTTAATCTTTAAATCATTGTTATCTAGCATGTTTTTAACGAAAGAAACTTAAAGGTGTACTGGATATTATTTCATCGATGTAGTTGATGTATCTTTGAATGAAATTTAACTTGGAATTTTTAAAATGTTCTCTGATTGCGTCAACATTTAGATTGTTTTCTTTTATTGTTTATAATGTTCAAAATTATATAGATTAGTTTTGAACCTTTAAATAACATGATATGTCTTTTGATCTATGATCACTGTTTTTGTAGCCATCAATTAGCTTTGGTTAAACGCCAAACCAGATTCCGGTTTCATACGGGTCTGTTTAAACCTTCTACCACATAGGCTTTTTTTAAAAAGTAATTGTAAAGTAATTTTGTATTACTTTTGTCTGCCAATAATTAATGTTCCAGTTGTAATATTCGTTTCTATCATCAAACTTTATCTTTCTGGTTTCCTCTGTTTAAAGATATATCTTATATCATCGTGTGTATTATGTCCTTTTTTCAGTCAAGGTGTAGTTCTATTCATCTTTGTATTTTCATATATGAACAATGTCAGCCAGTTTCTAGTCTTGACATAAGGTAGGTAGATTGTTCAGGTAATCTTTCGTTCAATTCAGTTGATTTTAGTTTTCCTTTGTCACATATAATAAGTTCACAAAACGGATTAATATTTGTTTTTTAAACTGGAACTCCCTGATCCCCCCCCCCCAAAAAAAAAGAGAGAGGTTGTGCCGTCTTGGCTTGAGTCAGTTGGAACGGTAAAACTACAGAAAAACTATCTCTAGGCGTTTTGAACAAAACAACTAGATGACCATCTAGAATGAATATTTTTTTATATTCAACAATTTACATAATGTGTTAACTTTTTCAAACGCATGAATATTTCGAATTTATTTTAAATTTGACCATCTCAAATGCGTATCAAAACTTACAGCTGTTTACGTTACTGACTTTGTTTAAAATTACATCTGGTCTTCATATAAATTATGTCTGGTTTGATTTAATCGATGTACATCGTGTTTATCACTAATTGTCTTTAGAATCTGATGAGTCCAGCAGTATTGTTCAGGTATCTGTTCGTTCAATTCAGCTGATTTTAGTTTCCCTTTGTCACATTTAATGTTTCCAAAGTGGTTTGATATTTGTTTTATCTCCTTGGAGGTTGTGCTATCGTGACATGTCAATTAGAACAGTATATATTCATGCAAAGAAAATTGTGCATAAAAAGTCTCTGGGCGTTATAAACAAACTAACTATATTACCATCCTGAAAGGGTATTTTTTTATTCAACAATTTATAACATTTGTTAACCGTTTAAAACGCACGAAAGATTTTGAATTATATTAAATGTTATAATCCCAATATGGTATTAAAATGAACATCTGCTTCAAATACTTTGTTTAAACTTAAATTTGGCCTCCAGAAAGTTTGTGTCTGGTTTGGTTTATGCGTTGTAAATTGTCATTGAGGCTTGGTGCCTTTATTTATGCTTTTTGTGAAACATCCAATAAGTGTCGTTTTTCGCAAATTGTCCTCATAATCTGGTCAGTTTAGCAATATTGTATTTATTTTATATACAATCGTGGAATTAGTTTGTGGTCAAATAAATTGTTTTAAAATTGCGTTGAAATATTCTCCATGCCCCATTTGGTAAATTCCTGCCCGCTGATGGAGTATGAATTATATATTTTTATTTGTAACGTTGCCATACTGCTTTAGATAAAAACTTAAATTAGAAAAGAAAAACAAATGTGTCATTAATTTCCTATAGTGGTTACTATTCATTTTGTATTTTATAGCATCCATTATCTCAAAGAAAGCGGCTGAACGGCTTGATGCTCTTGTCTTGGACGTTAAGACGGGACTGGGAGCTGCCATGAAGAGCGAACATGGTTCTAAAGAGCTGGCTCGCAGAATGGTAAAATATAATTAGTGTTTGATGATTAGTGAATTGGATACAAGTGATGCACATCGAAGTTATTATTCATTTTACTGGTTCAAGTGGAATACCCCATGAAAAGCAATCATAATAGAGCAGACCGTTCCCACTGTATACGGAACCTTACCCTACATCTTGTAAACGTGTACATTGTTACATCACTATCGAGGGGCTCCGAGTGGCCGAGTGGTCTAAAGCACTGTCCGTTAGGGGGCGCTCACCAGTTAATATGTACTTTTCAGATAGTGACGTATGTGAGGTGAAGTTGTTTGCATTTGTAACATGCACAATGGAGATAATGTTGGCATATCTCAATGCTACTTTGATGCAATGTGGCTGATATTTCTTTGGATACTGCACTTGTGGAAATTGTAAATGATCTAAGCGCATGGTATAACAAAATGGATGCTCCCATGTGCTTGAAAAATTAGCCAGAATTTATCAAAAGTACACTAACTTTAGCAGTTATGAAACTAGGGAAAACGAATTTTGCTGAAGTAGGCAATAGCAGCTTCTGAAAGTGCAATGAACAAATTACAAAATATCTGAAAAGTAAAAAAAGTTATCGTACCATTTTTTTACAATTTACCTCTGAAGTCCAGGGAGTGAAAATGACCATGCGGAGCTAGCAGTTTGTTTACATGAGCACATCTTATGTTAGCCCAAGCTGTATACTCTAGAACCTAAAGTACACCCATCAATCATACATCAAAATAAAGGGAATTGAAAGTTCTTCTCCCAACACCTAAGATATACAAAGTCTTTATTATATTGCCAGTATAACCAGTGAAGAAATCCCAGAAAATTATTTTTCTTTAAAATTCTAACCCTATGCAAAGTACGAAACTGTATAGCGCCACCTTAAAGAACCACTGAAGATGTGTTTTTAACTTACTGAAAAACTTGTCATATTCTGCAGTCAATTTCAAACATATTGATATATCATACATGGTATTTACTTCCAAAATTACAAACACATAGTTAATTTACTATACCCCTCTGAAGTAACTTAAATGTAGCTTCATGACGTCAAAACTGTATTTAACGTCACTGGGAAATGCTATTATTTTGACATTAAAGAAAGACATTCAAGAATAAATGCATATGAAGTATTTGTTTTATTTTTCAATCCAAACATCAAATAATGTATTTAGATCATTTTTAAAGTTGCAAACTATACTTGGGTCATGTATACATGTAAATCAAGTGAGAAAAGTGAGGAAAATTCCATAAAGTTTGAGGTAATAGTGCAAAAATTGTCCAGCACTGGATTAAGAAAAAAAGTCCTTGATGCTATAAATTCATAACAGTAGACATAAATATATATTTTGTTTGTAAATAATTACTTTTTTCCCCCGCACTAGTAATCTAATTTGAATCTGCACTAATGCTTGTATGTCAAAGAATTGAAATGAAAAGTCAAGGGGAATTAACTCCTGGTGAGACCATTCCATGGACCAGGAATGTGATTGATGATTACATACATAATTGATTACAATGAAAATCAAATATGTTGACTGCTTTATATGGTAAAATTAATTATAAAACCAAATCATGCAGACTTGTATGCCAAAAAAGGGGGTAGGTGTGTTTCCCAACAATTTCAAGCCCCAGCCTGATTATGTTACATACTGTCTAAGATACATCACAACCAGGAACAACTGGTAACCATGATGTCACTAATACTACATCAACCCACATTAGCCACTATCTAAGAAAACATGGCTAAAGGAAGAGCTAAGAAAATAGCTATTTGTCCACAAGAGTTCATACAACACAGTCAACCATAGGACTATGGATTACGAGTATCCAAGAGTGACCAACCTATTCAGGTTGCAATCTGGTTCTACATCTCCACAAATAAAGCGCCCAAGAATTGATGTATATGAAGAATCACTATCTTCCTGTGGCCCAAATAAAGTGCACCCAAGCTTTGCCCTGAATTGGAGAAAGAAAGAAATGAAGAAAACTTAATTGTTGGGTCACATGTTGCAGCGTGTTGTCAACATCAATGGAAATGTAATTATGAACATACCAAAACTAACTAGGATATTGGGAACATTGTGCATAATGTATGACTGAGCTGGAAATTGCAAGCGATATAATCCACCGATGTATAAAAGCAAAACTCAAGGACTGTGTGCCTTTTTAACAGTTAAATGTACAAACTGCAATCTGCTGGAAGCAGAACAGGCTGCCTGTCCAGAAAAGTGCCAAGGACATAGAAAGTGAGGCCCAGGCACAGGAAATTTAAATGCGATGTTGGCACTTTCTTGCTACAAGGCCAAAGTTGGAGTGACTGAATTGCCCATTTAGCATCCTATTACCGTACTCAAAATTTCTGCCATATGGGAAACATTTAAATCTTTCTTATATTAAAAAGCTTGAATATTAACTAAGAAATTTTGTCTTATAGATGTCAAGCTAAGTAAAATTTCACACTTTCTAAACACAAATAAGTGCGAGAGCTTGCACAATATCATTTTTACCTATGCACCTAAAATATCAGTATGGAGCAGACATTTTGATGCATTATGTCATTCATTCCCTCATAGCTCTGAGTATGGTACAGGAAACTTTACACTCCCACTGACCAAGTCTCATGGAATTGTTCTACTCAGTCTTATCCAGTATTTCAGCTCATAGCAGAATGAGATCATAGAACAGTAAAAGATAGGGAGAGGAAATCAAGTCTTCAGTACAAGTACATATGCTACATCAAACACAAACAAGAAAGCAACAGAAAACTTGTACAAAATTCAATGTTTGCTAATTCAATAAATAATTTTGTACCCAGTGAACATCCATACACTTTAAATCCTTTAAATGAATGCATGTAACAATTATTAAATGTACTTGACTATCACAGTATACACCACTCCCCCTAGCCCATATTGCCTTGCTTGGCATATACCATAGGCTTTACATGATTTTTCTAGCCAAATTTTCTCTTTTTTGGTTCAAGTGATAAATGATCATGTTTTTGTATGGCATTTATGTGATACGTCACACTGATATGGTAATGAATTTACCATAGTTTCAACATAGAACCTTAGTCGGTGAGCCAAAGCAATCTTTCTTTTCCCACGAAAGGTTACATAAATTATTCCATAACCATGTTGTTCATGTGAGCCTGTCCAAATGTGACATTTGCTGCAGACTTGTGTATGTTGAGTTGAAGCTCTTTTATATGTCATTATATCTTGAACTGTTAATTTAGTTTGAAATATTTCTGACTTAGCTTAATAAACCATGACCATATGATACTATAGAATTTTTTTTTATATGTCAATACAAAATTATTTAATACCAAGAAAATAAATTTTGTTAATAGTTTAATTTGACAATGAAAAAACAGGGAAAAATATCCAAATTATTACCAGTTCAAAGAAGAACTGATGGCATCTTCCTTGAGAAATGTGAAATTAATGAAACATTTTTAAAAACAATGACACACAGAGGTTTCTAATTGCCACTAGTCTATGTCGTATTGTGTACAATAGCAAGGGACATAACTCTTCTCAAGCCCACCTGCAGTCGCTTAATTAAAGCAGAATTTGGAATGTAAAGACATTTAAGTTCTAAACTGCAGTGAATTTAAACTAAATGAGCCAATACTAATACAAACAGCAATAAATATAACTCCATGGTTATACACCCAAATGCTCTTTATGGGGGCGCTCACCAGTTAATATGTACTTTTCAGATAGTGACGTATGTGAGGTGAAGTTGTTTGCATTTGTAACATGCACAATGGAGATAATGTTGGCATATCTCAATGCTACTTTGATGCAATGTGGCTGATATTTCTTTGGATACTGCACTTGTGGAAATTGTAAATGATCTAAGCGCATGGTATAACAAAATGGATGCTCCCATGTGCTTGAAAAATTAGCCAGAATTTATCAAAAGTACACTAACTTTAGCAGTTATGAAACTAGGGAAAACGAATTTTGCTGAAGTAGGCAATAGCAGCTTCTGAAAGTGCAATGAACAAATTACAAAATATCTGAAAAGTAAAAAAAGTTATCGTACCATTTTTTTACAATTTACCTCTGAAGTCCAGGGAGTGAAAATGACCATGCGGAGCTAGCAGTTTGTTTACATGAGCACATCTTATGTTAGCCCAAGCTGTATACTCTAGAACCTAAAGTACACCCATCAATCATACATCAAAATAAAGGGAATTGAAAGTTCTTCTCCCAACACCTAAGATATACAAAGTCTTTATTATATTGCCAGTATAACCAGTGAAGAAATCCCAGAAAATTATTTTTCTTTAAAATTCTAACCCTATGCAAAGTACGAAACTGTATAGCGCCACCTTAAAGAACCACTGAAGATGTGTTTTTAACTTACTGAAAAACTTGTCATATTCTGCAGTCAATTTCAAACATATTGATATATCATACATGGTATTTACTTCCAAAATTACAAACACATAGTTAATTTACTATACCCCTCTGAAGTAACTTAAATGTAGCTTCATGACGTCAAAACTGTATTTAACGTCACTGGGAAATGCTATTATTTTGACATTAAAGAAAGACATTCAAGAATAAATGCATATGAAGTATTTGTTTTATTTTTCAATCCAAACATCAAATAATGTATTTAGATCATTTTTAAAGTTGCAAACTATACTTGGGTCATGTATACATGTAAATCAAGTGAGAAAAGTGAGGAAAATTCCATAAAGTTTGAGGTAATAGTGCAAAAATTGTCCAGCACTGGATTAAGAAAAAAAGTCCTTGATGCTATAAATTCATAACAGTAGACATAAATATATATTTTGTTTGTAAATAATTACTTTTTTCCCCCGCACTAGTAATCTAATTTGAATCTGCACTAATGCTTGTATGTCAAAGAATTGAAATGAAAAGTCAAGGGGAATTAACTCCTGGTGAGACCATTCCATGGACCAGGAATGTGATTGATGATTACATACATAATTGATTACAATGAAAATCAAATATGTTGACTGCTTTATATGGTAAAATTAATTATAAAACCAAATCATGCAGACTTGTATGCCAAAAAAGGGGGTAGGTGTGTTTCCCAACAATTTCAAGCCCCAGCCTGATTATGTTACATACTGTCTAAGATACATCACAACCAGGAACAACTGGTAACCATGATGTCACTAATACTACATCAACCCACATTAGCCACTATCTAAGAAAACATGGCTAAAGGAAGAGCTAAGAAAATAGCTATTTGTCCACAAGAGTTCATACAACACAGTCAACCATAGGACTATGGATTACGAGTATCCAAGAGTGACCAACCTATTCAGGTTGCAATCTGGTTCTACATCTCCACAAATAAAGCGCCCAAGAATTGATGTATATGAAGAATCACTATCTTCCTGTGGCCCAAATAAAGTGCACCCAAGCTTTGCCCTGAATTGGAGAAAGAAAGAAATGAAGAAAACTTAATTGTTGGGTCACATGTTGCAGCGTGTTGTCAACATCAATGGAAATGTAATTATGAACATACCAAAACTAACTAGGATATTGGGAACATTGTGCATAATGTATGACTGAGCTGGAAATTGCAAGCGATATAATCCACCGATGTATAAAAGCAAAACTCAAGGACTGTGTGCCTTTTTAACAGTTAAATGTACAAACTGCAATCTGCTGGAAGCAGAACAGGCTGCCTGTCCAGAAAAGTGCCAAGGACATAGAAAGTGAGGCCCAGGCACAGGAAATTTAAATGCGATGTTGGCACTTTCTTGCTACAAGGCCAAAGTTGGAGTGACTGAATTGCCCATTTAGCATCCTATTACCGTACTCAAAATTTCTGCCATATGGGAAACATTTAAATCTTTCTTATATTAAAAAGCTTGAATATTAACTAAGAAATTTTGTCTTATAGATGTCAAGCTAAGTAAAATTTCACACTTTCTAAACACAAATAAGTGCGAGAGCTTGCACAATATCATTTTTACCTATGCACCTAAAATATCAGTATGGAGCAGACATTTTGATGCATTATGTCATTCATTCCCTCATAGCTCTGAGTATGGTACAGGAAACTTTACACTCCCACTGACCAAGTCTCATGGAATTGTTCTACTCAGTCTTATCCAGTATTTCAGCTCATAGCAGAATGAGATCATAGAACAGTAAAAGATAGGGAGAGGAAATCAAGTCTTCAGTACAAGTACATATGCTACATCAAACACAAACAAGAAAGCAACAGAAAACTTGTACAAAATTCAATGTTTGCTAATTCAATAAATAATTTTGTACCCAGTGAACATCCATACACTTTAAATCCTTTAAATGAATGCATGTAACAATTATTAAATGTACTTGACTATCACAGTATACACCACTCCCCCTAGCCCATATTGCCTTGCTTGGCATATACCATAGGCTTTACATGATTTTTCTAGCCAAATTTTCTCTTTTTTGGTTCAAGTGATAAATGATCATGTTTTTGTATGGCATTTATGTGATACGTCACACTGATATGGTAATGAATTTACCATAGTTTCAACATAGAACCTTAGTCGGTGAGCCAAAGCAATCTTTCTTTTCCCACGAAAGGTTACATAAATTATTCCATAACCATGTTGTTCATGTGAGCCTGTCCAAATGTGACATTTGCTGCAGACTTGTGTATGTTGAGTTGAAGCTCTTTTATATGTCATTATATCTTGAACTGTTAATTTAGTTTGAAATATTTCTGACTTAGCTTAATAAACCATGACCATATGATACTATAGAATTTTTTTTTATATGTCAATACAAAATTATTTAATACCAAGAAAATAAATTTTGTTAATAGTTTAATTTGACAATGAAAAAACAGGGAAAAATATCCAAATTATTACCAGTTCAAAGAAGAACTGATGGCATCTTCCTTGAGAAATGTGAAATTAATGAAACATTTTTAAAAACAATGACACACAGAGGTTTCTAATTGCCACTAGTCTATGTCGTATTGTGTACAATAGCAAGGGACATAACTCTTCTCAAGCCCACCTGCAGTCGCTTAATTAAAGCAGAATTTGGAATGTAAAGACATTTAAGTTCTAAACTGCAGTGAATTTAAACTAAATGAGCCAATACTAATACAAACAGCAATAAATATAACTCCATGGTTATACACCCAAATGCTCTTTATAGAACCACTGAAGATGTGTTTTTAACTTACTGAAAAACTTGTCATATTCTGCAGTCAATTTCAAACATATTGATATATCATACATGGTATTTACTTCCAAAATTACAAACACATAGTTAATTTACTATACCCCTCTGAAGTAACTTAAATGTAGCTTCATGACGTCAAAACTGTATTTAACGTCACTGGGAAATGCTATTATTTTGACATTAAAGAAAGACATTCAAGAATAAATGCATATGAAGTATTTGTTTTATTTTTCAATCCAAACATCAAATAATGTATTTAGATCATTTTTAAAGTTGCAAACTATACTTGGGTCATGTATACATGTAAATCAAGTGAGAAAAGTGAGGAAAATTCCATAAAGTTTGAGGTAATAGTGCAAAAATTGTCCAGCACTGGATTAAGAAAAAAAGTCCTTGATGCTATAAATTCATAACAGTAGACATAAATATATATTTTGTTTGTAAATAATTACTTTTTTCCCCCGCACTAGTAATCTAATTTGAATCTGCACTAATGCTTGTATGTCAAAGAATTGAAATGAAAAGTCAAGGGGAATTAACTCCTGGTGAGACCATTCCATGGACCAGGAATGTGATTGATGATTACATACATAATTGATTACAATGAAAATCAAATATGTTGACTGCTTTATATGGTAAAATTAATTATAAAACCAAATCATGCAGACTTGTATGCCAAAAAAGGGGGTAGGTGTGTTTCCCAACAATTTCAAGCCCCAGCCTGATTATGTTACATACTGTCTAAGATACATCACAACCAGGAACAACTGGTAACCATGATGTCACTAATACTACATCAACCCACATTAGCCACTATCTAAGAAAACATGGCTAAAGGAAGAGCTAAGAAAATAGCTATTTGTCCACAAGAGTTCATACAACACAGTCAACCATAGGACTATGGATTACGAGTATCCAAGAGTGACCAACCTATTCAGGTTGCAATCTGGTTCTACATCTCCACAAATAAAGCGCCCAAGAATTGATGTATATGAAGAATCACTATCTTCCTGTGGCCCAAATAAAGTGCACCCAAGCTTTGCCCTGAATTGGAGAAAGAAAGAAATGAAGAAAACTTAATTGTTGGGTCACATGTTGCAGCGTGTTGTCAACATCAATGGAAATGTAATTATGAACATACCAAAACTAACTAGGATATTGGGAACATTGTGCATAATGTATGACTGAGCTGGAAATTGCAAGCGATATAATCCACCGATGTATAAAAGCAAAACTCAAGGACTGTGTGCCTTTTTAACAGTTAAATGTACAAACTGCAATCTGCTGGAAGCAGAACAGGCTGCCTGTCCAGAAAAGTGCCAAGGACATAGAAAGTGAGGCCCAGGCACAGGAAATTTAAATGCGATGTTGGCACTTTCTTGCTACAAGGCCAAAGTTGGAGTGACTGAATTGCCCATTTAGCATCCTATTACCGTACTCAAAATTTCTGCCATATGGGAAACATTTAAATCTTTCTTATATTAAAAAGCTTGAATATTAACTAAGAAATTTTGTCTTATAGATGTCAAGCTAAGTAAAATTTCACACTTTCTAAACACAAATAAGTGCGAGAGCTTGCACAATATCATTTTTACCTATGCACCTAAAATATCAGTATGGAGCAGACATTTTGATGCATTATGTCATTCATTCCCTCATAGCTCTGAGTATGGTACAGGAAACTTTACACTCCCACTGACCAAGTCTCATGGAATTGTTCTACTCAGTCTTATCCAGTATTTCAGCTCATAGCAGAATGAGATCATAGAACAGTAAAAGATAGGGAGAGGAAATCAAGTCTTCAGTACAAGTACATATGCTACATCAAACACAAACAAGAAAGCAACAGAAAACTTGTACAAAATTCAATGTTTGCTAATTCAATAAATAATTTTGTACCCAGTGAACATCCATACACTTTAAATCCTTTAAATGAATGCATGTAACAATTATTAAATGTACTTGACTATCACAGTATACACCACTCCCCCTAGCCCATATTGCCTTGCTTGGCATATACCATAGGCTTTACATGATTTTTCTAGCCAAATTTTCTCTTTTTTGGTTCAAGTGATAAATGATCATGTTTTTGTATGGCATTTATGTGATACGTCACACTGATATGGTAATGAATTTACCATAGTTTCAACATAGAACCTTAGTCGGTGAGCCAAAGCAATCTTTCTTTTCCCACGAAAGGTTACATAAATTATTCCATAACCATGTTGTTCATGTGAGCCTGTCCAAATGTGACATTTGCTGCAGACTTGTGTATGTTGAGTTGAAGCTCTTTTATATGTCATTATATCTTGAACTGTTAATTTAGTTTGAAATATTTCTGACTTAGCTTAATAAACCATGACCATATGATACTATAGAATTTTTTTTTATATGTCAATACAAAATTATTTAATACCAAGAAAATAAATTTTGTTAATAGTTTAATTTGACAATGAAAAAACAGGGAAAAATATCCAAATTATTACCAGTTCAAAGAAGAACTGATGGCATCTTCCTTGAGAAATGTGAAATTAATGAAACATTTTTAAAAACAATGACACACAGAGGTTTCTAATTGCCACTAGTCTATGTCGTATTGTGTACAATAGCAAGGGACATAACTCTTCTCAAGCCCACCTGCAGTCGCTTAATTAAAGCAGAATTTGGAATGTAAAGACATTTAAGTTCTAAACTGCAGTGAATTTAAACTAAATGAGCCAATACTAATACAAACAGCAATAAATATAACTCCATGGTTATACACCCAAATGCTCTTTATGGGGGCGCTCACCAGTTAATATGTACTTTTCAGATAGTGACGTATGTGAGGTGAAGTTGTTTGCATTTGTAACATGCACAATGGAGATAATGTTGGCATATCTCAATGCTACTTTGATGCAATGTGGCTGATATTTCTTTGGATACTGCACTTGTGGAAATTGTAAATGATCTAAGCGCATGGTATAACAAAATGGATGCTCCCATGTGCTTGAAAAATTAGCCAGAATTTATCAAAAGTACACTAACTTTAGCAGTTATGAAACTAGGGAAAACGAATTTTGCTGAAGTAGGCAATAGCAGCTTCTGAAAGTGCAATGAACAAATTACAAAATATCTGAAAAGTAAAAAAAGTTATCGTACCATTTTTTTACAATTTACCTCTGAAGTCCAGGGAGTGAAAATGACCATGCGGAGCTAGCAGTTTGTTTACATGAGCACATCTTATGTTAGCCCAAGCTGTATACTCTAGAACCTAAAGTACACCCATCAATCATACATCAAAATAAAGGGAATTGAAAGTTCTTCTCCCAACACCTAAGATATACAAAGTCTTTATTATATTGCCAGTATAACCAGTGAAGAAATCCCAGAAAATTATTTTTCTTTAAAATTCTAACCCTATGCAAAGTACGAAACTGTATAGCGCCACCTTAAAGAACCACTGAAGATGTGTTTTTAACTTACTGAAAAACTTGTCATATTCTGCAGTCAATTTCAAACATATTGATATATCATACATGGTATTTACTTCCAAAATTACAAACACATAGTTAATTTACTATACCCCTCTGAAGTAACTTAAATGTAGCTTCATGACGTCAAAACTGTATTTAACGTCACTGGGAAATGCTATTATTTTGACATTAAAGAAAGACATTCAAGAATAAATGCATATGAAGTATTTGTTTTATTTTTCAATCCAAACATCAAATAATGTATTTAGATCATTTTTAAAGTTGCAAACTATACTTGGGTCATGTATACATGTAAATCAAGTGAGAAAAGTGAGGAAAATTCCATAAAGTTTGAGGTAATAGTGCAAAAATTGTCCAGCACTGGATTAAGAAAAAAAGTCCTTGATGCTATAAATTCATAACAGTAGACATAAATATATATTTTGTTTGTAAATAATTACTTTTTTCCCCCGCACTAGTAATCTAATTTGAATCTGCACTAATGCTTGTATGTCAAAGAATTGAAATGAAAAGTCAAGGGGAATTAACTCCTGGTGAGACCATTCCATGGACCAGGAATGTGATTGATGATTACATACATAATTGATTACAATGAAAATCAAATATGTTGACTGCTTTATATGGTAAAATTAATTATAAAACCAAATCATGCAGACTTGTATGCCAAAAAAGGGGGTAGGTGTGTTTCCCAACAATTTCAAGCCCCAGCCTGATTATGTTACATACTGTCTAAGATACATCACAACCAGGAACAACTGGTAACCATGATGTCACTAATACTACATCAACCCACATTAGCCACTATCTAAGAAAACATGGCTAAAGGAAGAGCTAAGAAAATAGCTATTTGTCCACAAGAGTTCATACAACACAGTCAACCATAGGACTATGGATTACGAGTATCCAAGAGTGACCAACCTATTCAGGTTGCAATCTGGTTCTACATCTCCACAAATAAAGCGCCCAAGAATTGATGTATATGAAGAATCACTATCTTCCTGTGGCCCAAATAAAGTGCACCCAAGCTTTGCCCTGAATTGGAGAAAGAAAGAAATGAAGAAAACTTAATTGTTGGGTCACATGTTGCAGCGTGTTGTCAACATCAATGGAAATGTAATTATGAACATACCAAAACTAACTAGGATATTGGGAACATTGTGCATAATGTATGACTGAGCTGGAAATTGCAAGCGATATAATCCACCGATGTATAAAAGCAAAACTCAAGGACTGTGTGCCTTTTTAACAGTTAAATGTACAAACTGCAATCTGCTGGAAGCAGAACAGGCTGCCTGTCCAGAAAAGTGCCAAGGACATAGAAAGTGAGGCCCAGGCACAGGAAATTTAAATGCGATGTTGGCACTTTCTTGCTACAAGGCCAAAGTTGGAGTGACTGAATTGCCCATTTAGCATCCTATTACCGTACTCAAAATTTCTGCCATATGGGAAACATTTAAATCTTTCTTATATTAAAAAGCTTGAATATTAACTAAGAAATTTTGTCTTATAGATGTCAAGCTAAGTAAAATTTCACACTTTCTAAACACAAATAAGTGCGAGAGCTTGCACAATATCATTTTTACCTATGCACCTAAAATATCAGTATGGAGCAGACATTTTGATGCATTATGTCATTCATTCCCTCATAGCTCTGAGTATGGTACAGGAAACTTTACACTCCCACTGACCAAGTCTCATGGAATTGTTCTACTCAGTCTTATCCAGTATTTCAGCTCATAGCAGAATGAGATCATAGAACAGTAAAAGATAGGGAGAGGAAATCAAGTCTTCAGTACAAGTACATATGCTACATCAAACACAAACAAGAAAGCAACAGAAAACTTGTACAAAATTCAATGTTTGCTAATTCAATAAATAATTTTGTACCCAGTGAACATCCATACACTTTAAATCCTTTAAATGAATGCATGTAACAATTATTAAATGTACTTGACTATCACAGTATACACCACTCCCCCTAGCCCATATTGCCTTGCTTGGCATATACCATAGGCTTTACATGATTTTTCTAGCCAAATTTTCTCTTTTTTGGTTCAAGTGATAAATGATCATGTTTTTGTATGGCATTTATGTGATACGTCACACTGATATGGTAATGAATTTACCATAGTTTCAACATAGAACCTTAGTCGGTGAGCCAAAGCAATCTTTCTTTTCCCACGAAAGGTTACATAAATTATTCCATAACCATGTTGTTCATGTGAGCCTGTCCAAATGTGACATTTGCTGCAGACTTGTGTATGTTGAGTTGAAGCTCTTTTATATGTCATTATATCTTGAACTGTTAATTTAGTTTGAAATATTTCTGACTTAGCTTAATAAACCATGACCATATGATACTATAGAATTTTTTTTTATATGTCAATACAAAATTATTTAATACCAAGAAAATAAATTTTGTTAATAGTTTAATTTGACAATGAAAAAACAGGGAAAAATATCCAAATTATTACCAGTTCAAAGAAGAACTGATGGCATCTTCCTTGAGAAATGTGAAATTAATGAAACATTTTTAAAAACAATGACACACAGAGGTTTCTAATTGCCACTAGTCTATGTCGTATTGTGTACAATAGCAAGGGACATAACTCTTCTCAAGCCCACCTGCAGTCGCTTAATTAAAGCAGAATTTGGAATGTAAAGACATTTAAGTTCTAAACTGCAGTGAATTTAAACTAAATGAGCCAATACTAATACAAACAGCAATAAATATAACTCCATGGTTATACACCCAAATGCTCTTTATGGGGGCGCTCACCAGTTAATATGTACTTTTCAGATAGTGACGTATGTGAGGTGAAGTTGTTTGCATTTGTAACATGCACAATGGAGATAATGTTGGCATATCTCAATGCTACTTTGATGCAATGTGGCTGATATTTCTTTGGATACTGCACTTGTGGAAATTGTAAATGATCTAAGCGCATGGTATAACAAAATGGATGCTCCCATGTGCTTGAAAAATTAGCCAGAATTTATCAAAAGTACACTAACTTTAGCAGTTATGAAACTAGGGAAAACGAATTTTGCTGAAGTAGGCAATAGCAGCTTCTGAAAGTGCAATGAACAAATTACAAAATATCTGAAAAGTAAAAAAAGTTATCGTACCATTTTTTTACAATTTACCTCTGAAGTCCAGGGAGTGAAAATGACCATGCGGAGCTAGCAGTTTGTTTACATGAGCACATCTTATGTTAGCCCAAGCTGTATACTCTAGAACCTAAAGTACACCCATCAATCATACATCAAAATAAAGGGAATTGAAAGTTCTTCTCCCAACACCTAAGATATACAAAGTCTTTATTATATTGCCAGTATAACCAGTGAAGAAATCCCAGAAAATTATTTTTCTTTAAAATTCTAACCCTATGCAAAGTACGAAACTGTATAGCGCCACCTTAAAGAACCACTGAAGATGTGTTTTTAACTTACTGAAAAACTTGTCATATTCTGCAGTCAATTTCAAACATATTGATATATCATACATGGTATTTACTTCCAAAATTACAAACACATAGTTAATTTACTATACCCCTCTGAAGTAACTTAAATGTAGCTTCATGACGTCAAAACTGTATTTAACGTCACTGGGAAATGCTATTATTTTGACATTAAAGAAAGACATTCAAGAATAAATGCATATGAAGTATTTGTTTTATTTTTCAATCCAAACATCAAATAATGTATTTAGATCATTTTTAAAGTTGCAAACTATACTTGGGTCATGTATACATGTAAATCAAGTGAGAAAAGTGAGGAAAATTCCATAAAGTTTGAGGTAATAGTGCAAAAATTGTCCAGCACTGGATTAAGAAAAAAAGTCCTTGATGCTATAAATTCATAACAGTAGACATAAATATATATTTTGTTTGTAAATAATTACTTTTTTCCCCCGCACTAGTAATCTAATTTGAATCTGCACTAATGCTTGTATGTCAAAGAATTGAAATGAAAAGTCAAGGGGAATTAACTCCTGGTGAGACCATTCCATGGACCAGGAATGTGATTGATGATTACATACATAATTGATTACAATGAAAATCAAATATGTTGACTGCTTTATATGGTAAAATTAATTATAAAACCAAATCATGCAGACTTGTATGCCAAAAAAGGGGGTAGGTGTGTTTCCCAACAATTTCAAGCCCCAGCCTGATTATGTTACATACTGTCTAAGATACATCACAACCAGGAACAACTGGTAACCATGATGTCACTAATACTACATCAACCCACATTAGCCACTATCTAAGAAAACATGGCTAAAGGAAGAGCTAAGAAAATAGCTATTTGTCCACAAGAGTTCATACAACACAGTCAACCATAGGACTATGGATTACGAGTATCCAAGAGTGACCAACCTATTCAGGTTGCAATCTGGTTCTACATCTCCACAAATAAAGCGCCCAAGAATTGATGTATATGAAGAATCACTATCTTCCTGTGGCCCAAATAAAGTGCACCCAAGCTTTGCCCTGAATTGGAGAAAGAAAGAAATGAAGAAAACTTAATTGTTGGGTCACATGTTGCAGCGTGTTGTCAACATCAATGGAAATGTAATTATGAACATACCAAAACTAACTAGGATATTGGGAACATTGTGCATAATGTATGACTGAGCTGGAAATTGCAAGCGATATAATCCACCGATGTATAAAAGCAAAACTCAAGGACTGTGTGCCTTTTTAACAGTTAAATGTACAAACTGCAATCTGCTGGAAGCAGAACAGGCTGCCTGTCCAGAAAAGTGCCAAGGACATAGAAAGTGAGGCCCAGGCACAGGAAATTTAAATGCGATGTTGGCACTTTCTTGCTACAAGGCCAAAGTTGGAGTGACTGAATTGCCCATTTAGCATCCTATTACCGTACTCAAAATTTCTGCCATATGGGAAACATTTAAATCTTTCTTATATTAAAAAGCTTGAATATTAACTAAGAAATTTTGTCTTATAGATGTCAAGCTAAGTAAAATTTCACACTTTCTAAACACAAATAAGTGCGAGAGCTTGCACAATATCATTTTTACCTATGCACCTAAAATATCAGTATGGAGCAGACATTTTGATGCATTATGTCATTCATTCCCTCATAGCTCTGAGTATGGTACAGGAAACTTTACACTCCCACTGACCAAGTCTCATGGAATTGTTCTACTCAGTCTTATCCAGTATTTCAGCTCATAGCAGAATGAGATCATAGAACAGTAAAAGATAGGGAGAGGAAATCAAGTCTTCAGTACAAGTACATATGCTACATCAAACACAAACAAGAAAGCAACAGAAAACTTGTACAAAATTCAATGTTTGCTAATTCAATAAATAATTTTGTACCCAGTGAACATCCATACACTTTAAATCCTTTAAATGAATGCATGTAACAATTATTAAATGTACTTGACTATCACAGTATACACCACTCCCCCTAGCCCATATTGCCTTGCTTGGCATATACCATAGGCTTTACATGATTTTTCTAGCCAAATTTTCTCTTTTTTGGTTCAAGTGATAAATGATCATGTTTTTGTATGGCATTTATGTGATACGTCACACTGATATGGTAATGAATTTACCATAGTTTCAACATAGAACCTTAGTCGGTGAGCCAAAGCAATCTTTCTTTTCCCACGAAAGGTTACATAAATTATTCCATAACCATGTTGTTCATGTGAGCCTGTCCAAATGTGACATTTGCTGCAGACTTGTGTATGTTGAGTTGAAGCTCTTTTATATGTCATTATATCTTGAACTGTTAATTTAGTTTGAAATATTTCTGACTTAGCTTAATAAACCATGACCATATGATACTATAGAATTTTTTTTTATATGTCAATACAAAATTATTTAATACCAAGAAAATAAATTTTGTTAATAGTTTAATTTGACAATGAAAAAACAGGGAAAAATATCCAAATTATTACCAGTTCAAAGAAGAACTGATGGCATCTTCCTTGAGAAATGTGAAATTAATGAAACATTTTTAAAAACAATGACACACAGAGGTTTCTAATTGCCACTAGTCTATGTCGTATTGTGTACAATAGCAAGGGACATAACTCTTCTCAAGCCCACCTGCAGTCGCTTAATTAAAGCAGAATTTGGAATGTAAAGACATTTAAGTTCTAAACTGCAGTGAATTTAAACTAAATGAGCCAATACTAATACAAACAGCAATAAATATAACTCCATGGTTATACACCCAAATGCTCTTTAAAGAACCACTGAAGATGTGTTTTTAACTTACTGAAAAACTTGTCATATTCTGCAGTCAATTTCAAACATATTGATATATCATACATGGTATTTACTTCCAAAATTACAAACACATAGTTAATTTACTATACCCCTCTGAAGTAACTTAAATGTAGCTTCATGACGTCAAAACTGTATTTAACGTCACTGGGAAATGCTATTATTTTGACATTAAAGAAAGACATTCAAGAATAAATGCATATGAAGTATTTGTTTTATTTTTCAATCCAAACATCAAATAATGTATTTAGATCATTTTTAAAGTTGCAAACTATACTTGGGTCATGTATACATGTAAATCAAGTGAGAAAAGTGAGGAAAATTCCATAAAGTTTGAGGTAATAGTGCAAAAATTGTCCAGCACTGGATTAAGAAAAAAAGTCCTTGATGCTATAAATTCATAACAGTAGACATAAATATATATTTTGTTTGTAAATAATTACTTTTTTCCCCCGCACTAGTAATCTAATTTGAATCTGCACTAATGCTTGTATGTCAAAGAATTGAAATGAAAAGTCAAGGGGAATTAACTCCTGGTGAGACCATTCCATGGACCAGGAATGTGATTGATGATTACATACATAATTGATTACAATGAAAATCAAATATGTTGACTGCTTTATATGGTAAAATTAATTATAAAACCAAATCATGCAGACTTGTATGCCAAAAAAGGGGGTAGGTGTGTTTCCCAACAATTTCAAGCCCCAGCCTGATTATGTTACATACTGTCTAAGATACATCACAACCAGGAACAACTGGTAACCATGATGTCACTAATACTACATCAACCCACATTAGCCACTATCTAAGAAAACATGGCTAAAGGAAGAGCTAAGAAAATAGCTATTTGTCCACAAGAGTTCATACAACACAGTCAACCATAGGACTATGGATTACGAGTATCCAAGAGTGACCAACCTATTCAGGTTGCAATCTGGTTCTACATCTCCACAAATAAAGCGCCCAAGAATTGATGTATATGAAGAATCACTATCTTCCTGTGGCCCAAATAAAGTGCACCCAAGCTTTGCCCTGAATTGGAGAAAGAAAGAAATGAAGAAAACTTAATTGTTGGGTCACATGTTGCAGCGTGTTGTCAACATCAATGGAAATGTAATTATGAACATACCAAAACTAACTAGGATATTGGGAACATTGTGCATAATGTATGACTGAGCTGGAAATTGCAAGCGATATAATCCACCGATGTATAAAAGCAAAACTCAAGGACTGTGTGCCTTTTTAACAGTTAAATGTACAAACTGCAATCTGCTGGAAGCAGAACAGGCTGCCTGTCCAGAAAAGTGCCAAGGACATAGAAAGTGAGGCCCAGGCACAGGAAATTTAAATGCGATGTTGGCACTTTCTTGCTACAAGGCCAAAGTTGGAGTGACTGAATTGCCCATTTAGCATCCTATTACCGTACTCAAAATTTCTGCCATATGGGAAACATTTAAATCTTTCTTATATTAAAAAGCTTGAATATTAACTAAGAAATTTTGTCTTATAGATGTCAAGCTAAGTAAAATTTCACACTTTCTAAACACAAATAAGTGCGAGAGCTTGCACAATATCATTTTTACCTATGCACCTAAAATATCAGTATGGAGCAGACATTTTGATGCATTATGTCATTCATTCCCTCATAGCTCTGAGTATGGTACAGGAAACTTTACACTCCCACTGACCAAGTCTCATGGAATTGTTCTACTCAGTCTTATCCAGTATTTCAGCTCATAGCAGAATGAGATCATAGAACAGTAAAAGATAGGGAGAGGAAATCAAGTCTTCAGTACAAGTACATATGCTACATCAAACACAAACAAGAAAGCAACAGAAAACTTGTACAAAATTCAATGTTTGCTAATTCAATAAATAATTTTGTACCCAGTGAACATCCATACACTTTAAATCCTTTAAATGAATGCATGTAACAATTATTAAATGTACTTGACTATCACAGTATACACCACTCCCCCTAGCCCATATTGCCTTGCTTGGCATATACCATAGGCTTTACATGATTTTTCTAGCCAAATTTTCTCTTTTTTGGTTCAAGTGATAAATGATCATGTTTTTGTATGGCATTTATGTGATACGTCACACTGATATGGTAATGAATTTACCATAGTTTCAACATAGAACCTTAGTCGGTGAGCCAAAGCAATCTTTCTTTTCCCACGAAAGGTTACATAAATTATTCCATAACCATGTTGTTCATGTGAGCCTGTCCAAATGTGACATTTGCTGCAGACTTGTGTATGTTGAGTTGAAGCTCTTTTATATGTCATTATATCTTGAACTGTTAATTTAGTTTGAAATATTTCTGACTTAGCTTAATAAACCATGACCATATGATACTATAGAATTTTTTTTTATATGTCAATACAAAATTATTTAATACCAAGAAAATAAATTTTGTTAATAGTTTAATTTGACAATGAAAAAACAGGGAAAAATATCCAAATTATTACCAGTTCAAAGAAGAACTGATGGCATCTTCCTTGAGAAATGTGAAATTAATGAAACATTTTTAAAAACAATGACACACAGAGGTTTCTAATTGCCACTAGTCTATGTCGTATTGTGTACAATAGCAAGGGACATAACTCTTCTCAAGCCCACCTGCAGTCGCTTAATTAAAGCAGAATTTGGAATGTAAAGACATTTAAGTTCTAAACTGCAGTGAATTTAAACTAAATGAGCCAATACTAATACAAACAGCAATAAATATAACTCCATGGTTATACACCCAAATGCTCTTTATGGGGGCGCTCACCAGTTAATATGTACTTTTCAGATAGTGACGTATGTGAGGTGAAGTTGTTTGCATTTGTAACATGCACAATGGAGATAATGTTGGCATATCTCAATGCTACTTTGATGCAATGTGGCTGATATTTCTTTGGATACTGCACTTGTGGAAATTGTAAATGATCTAAGCGCATGGTATAACAAAATGGATGCTCCCATGTGCTTGAAAAATTAGCCAGAATTTATCAAAAGTACACTAACTTTAGCAGTTATGAAACTAGGGAAAACGAATTTTGCTGAAGTAGGCAATAGCAGCTTCTGAAAGTGCAATGAACAAATTACAAAATATCTGAAAAGTAAAAAAAGTTATCGTACCATTTTTTTACAATTTACCTCTGAAGTCCAGGGAGTGAAAATGACCATGCGGAGCTAGCAGTTTGTTTACATGAGCACATCTTATGTTAGCCCAAGCTGTATACTCTAGAACCTAAAGTACACCCATCAATCATACATCAAAATAAAGGGAATTGAAAGTTCTTCTCCCAACACCTAAGATATACAAAGTCTTTATTATATTGCCAGTATAACCAGTGAAGAAATCCCAGAAAATTATTTTTCTTTAAAATTCTAACCCTATGCAAAGTACGAAACTGTATAGCGCCACCTTAAAGAACCACTGAAGATGTGTTTTTAACTTACTGAAAAACTTGTCATATTCTGCAGTCAATTTCAAACATATTGATATATCATACATGGTATTTACTTCCAAAATTACAAACACATAGTTAATTTACTATACCCCTCTGAAGTAACTTAAATGTAGCTTCATGACGTCAAAACTGTATTTAACGTCACTGGGAAATGCTATTATTTTGACATTAAAGAAAGACATTCAAGAATAAATGCATATGAAGTATTTGTTTTATTTTTCAATCCAAACATCAAATAATGTATTTAGATCATTTTTAAAGTTGCAAACTATACTTGGGTCATGTATACATGTAAATCAAGTGAGAAAAGTGAGGAAAATTCCATAAAGTTTGAGGTAATAGTGCAAAAATTGTCCAGCACTGGATTAAGAAAAAAAGTCCTTGATGCTATAAATTCATAACAGTAGACATAAATATATATTTTGTTTGTAAATAATTACTTTTTTCCCCCGCACTAGTAATCTAATTTGAATCTGCACTAATGCTTGTATGTCAAAGAATTGAAATGAAAAGTCAAGGGGAATTAACTCCTGGTGAGACCATTCCATGGACCAGGAATGTGATTGATGATTACATACATAATTGATTACAATGAAAATCAAATATGTTGACTGCTTTATATGGTAAAATTAATTATAAAACCAAATCATGCAGACTTGTATGCCAAAAAAGGGGGTAGGTGTGTTTCCCAACAATTTCAAGCCCCAGCCTGATTATGTTACATACTGTCTAAGATACATCACAACCAGGAACAACTGGTAACCATGATGTCACTAATACTACATCAACCCACATTAGCCACTATCTAAGAAAACATGGCTAAAGGAAGAGCTAAGAAAATAGCTATTTGTCCACAAGAGTTCATACAACACAGTCAACCATAGGACTATGGATTACGAGTATCCAAGAGTGACCAACCTATTCAGGTTGCAATCTGGTTCTACATCTCCACAAATAAAGCGCCCAAGAATTGATGTATATGAAGAATCACTATCTTCCTGTGGCCCAAATAAAGTGCACCCAAGCTTTGCCCTGAATTGGAGAAAGAAAGAAATGAAGAAAACTTAATTGTTGGGTCACATGTTGCAGCGTGTTGTCAACATCAATGGAAATGTAATTATGAACATACCAAAACTAACTAGGATATTGGGAACATTGTGCATAATGTATGACTGAGCTGGAAATTGCAAGCGATATAATCCACCGATGTATAAAAGCAAAACTCAAGGACTGTGTGCCTTTTTAACAGTTAAATGTACAAACTGCAATCTGCTGGAAGCAGAACAGGCTGCCTGTCCAGAAAAGTGCCAAGGACATAGAAAGTGAGGCCCAGGCACAGGAAATTTAAATGCGATGTTGGCACTTTCTTGCTACAAGGCCAAAGTTGGAGTGACTGAATTGCCCATTTAGCATCCTATTACCGTACTCAAAATTTCTGCCATATGGGAAACATTTAAATCTTTCTTATATTAAAAAGCTTGAATATTAACTAAGAAATTTTGTCTTATAGATGTCAAGCTAAGTAAAATTTCACACTTTCTAAACACAAATAAGTGCGAGAGCTTGCACAATATCATTTTTACCTATGCACCTAAAATATCAGTATGGAGCAGACATTTTGATGCATTATGTCATTCATTCCCTCATAGCTCTGAGTATGGTACAGGAAACTTTACACTCCCACTGACCAAGTCTCATGGAATTGTTCTACTCAGTCTTATCCAGTATTTCAGCTCATAGCAGAATGAGATCATAGAACAGTAAAAGATAGGGAGAGGAAATCAAGTCTTCAGTACAAGTACATATGCTACATCAAACACAAACAAGAAAGCAACAGAAAACTTGTACAAAATTCAATGTTTGCTAATTCAATAAATAATTTTGTACCCAGTGAACATCCATACACTTTAAATCCTTTAAATGAATGCATGTAACAATTATTAAATGTACTTGACTATCACAGTATACACCACTCCCCCTAGCCCATATTGCCTTGCTTGGCATATACCATAGGCTTTACATGATTTTTCTAGCCAAATTTTCTCTTTTTTGGTTCAAGTGATAAATGATCATGTTTTTGTATGGCATTTATGTGATACGTCACACTGATATGGTAATGAATTTACCATAGTTTCAACATAGAACCTTAGTCGGTGAGCCAAAGCAATCTTTCTTTTCCCACGAAAGGTTACATAAATTATTCCATAACCATGTTGTTCATGTGAGCCTGTCCAAATGTGACATTTGCTGCAGACTTGTGTATGTTGAGTTGAAGCTCTTTTATATGTCATTATATCTTGAACTGTTAATTTAGTTTGAAATATTTCTGACTTAGCTTAATAAACCATGACCATATGATACTATAGAATTTTTTTTTATATGTCAATACAAAATTATTTAATACCAAGAAAATAAATTTTGTTAATAGTTTAATTTGACAATGAAAAAACAGGGAAAAATATCCAAATTATTACCAGTTCAAAGAAGAACTGATGGCATCTTCCTTGAGAAATGTGAAATTAATGAAACATTTTTAAAAACAATGACACACAGAGGTTTCTAATTGCCACTAGTCTATGTCGTATTGTGTACAATAGCAAGGGACATAACTCTTCTCAAGCCCACCTGCAGTCGCTTAATTAAAGCAGAATTTGGAATGTAAAGACATTTAAGTTCTAAACTGCAGTGAATTTAAACTAAATGAGCCAATACTAATACAAACAGCAATAAATATAACTCCATGGTTATACACCCAAATGCTCTTTATGGGGGCGCTCACCAGTTAATATGTACTTTTCAGATAGTGACGTATGTGAGGTGAAGTTGTTTGCATTTGTAACATGCACAATGGAGATAATGTTGGCATATCTCAATGCTACTTTGATGCAATGTGGCTGATATTTCTTTGGATACTGCACTTGTGGAAATTGTAAATGATCTAAGCGCATGGTATAACAAAATGGATGCTCCCATGTGCTTGAAAAATTAGCCAGAATTTATCAAAAGTACACTAACTTTAGCAGTTATGAAACTAGGGAAAACGAATTTTGCTGAAGTAGGCAATAGCAGCTTCTGAAAGTGCAATGAACAAATTACAAAATATCTGAAAAGTAAAAAAAGTTATCGTACCATTTTTTTACAATTTACCTCTGAAGTCCAGGGAGTGAAAATGACCATGCGGAGCTAGCAGTTTGTTTACATGAGCACATCTTATGTTAGCCCAAGCTGTATACTCTAGAACCTAAAGTACACCCATCAATCATACATCAAAATAAAGGGAATTGAAAGTTCTTCTCCCAACACCTAAGATATACAAAGTCTTTATTATATTGCCAGTATAACCAGTGAAGAAATCCCAGAAAATTATTTTTCTTTAAAATTCTAACCCTATGCAAAGTACGAAACTGTATAGCGCCACCTTAAAGAACCACTGAAGATGTGTTTTTAACTTACTGAAAAACTTGTCATATTCTGCAGTCAATTTCAAACATATTGATATATCATACATGGTATTTACTTCCAAAATTACAAACACATAGTTAATTTACTATACCCCTCTGAAGTAACTTAAATGTAGCTTCATGACGTCAAAACTGTATTTAACGTCACTGGGAAATGCTATTATTTTGACATTAAAGAAAGACATTCAAGAATAAATGCATATGAAGTATTTGTTTTATTTTTCAATCCAAACATCAAATAATGTATTTAGATCATTTTTAAAGTTGCAAACTATACTTGGGTCATGTATACATGTAAATCAAGTGAGAAAAGTGAGGAAAATTCCATAAAGTTTGAGGTAATAGTGCAAAAATTGTCCAGCACTGGATTAAGAAAAAAAGTCCTTGATGCTATAAATTCATAACAGTAGACATAAATATATATTTTGTTTGTAAATAATTACTTTTTTCCCCCGCACTAGTAATCTAATTTGAATCTGCACTAATGCTTGTATGTCAAAGAATTGAAATGAAAAGTCAAGGGGAATTAACTCCTGGTGAGACCATTCCATGGACCAGGAATGTGATTGATGATTACATACATAATTGATTACAATGAAAATCAAATATGTTGACTGCTTTATATGGTAAAATTAATTATAAAACCAAATCATGCAGACTTGTATGCCAAAAAAGGGGGTAGGTGTGTTTCCCAACAATTTCAAGCCCCAGCCTGATTATGTTACATACTGTCTAAGATACATCACAACCAGGAACAACTGGTAACCATGATGTCACTAATACTACATCAACCCACATTAGCCACTATCTAAGAAAACATGGCTAAAGGAAGAGCTAAGAAAATAGCTATTTGTCCACAAGAGTTCATACAACACAGTCAACCATAGGACTATGGATTACGAGTATCCAAGAGTGACCAACCTATTCAGGTTGCAATCTGGTTCTACATCTCCACAAATAAAGCGCCCAAGAATTGATGTATATGAAGAATCACTATCTTCCTGTGGCCCAAATAAAGTGCACCCAAGCTTTGCCCTGAATTGGAGAAAGAAAGAAATGAAGAAAACTTAATTGTTGGGTCACATGTTGCAGCGTGTTGTCAACATCAATGGAAATGTAATTATGAACATACCAAAACTAACTAGGATATTGGGAACATTGTGCATAATGTATGACTGAGCTGGAAATTGCAAGCGATATAATCCACCGATGTATAAAAGCAAAACTCAAGGACTGTGTGCCTTTTTAACAGTTAAATGTACAAACTGCAATCTGCTGGAAGCAGAACAGGCTGCCTGTCCAGAAAAGTGCCAAGGACATAGAAAGTGAGGCCCAGGCACAGGAAATTTAAATGCGATGTTGGCACTTTCTTGCTACAAGGCCAAAGTTGGAGTGACTGAATTGCCCATTTAGCATCCTATTACCGTACTCAAAATTTCTGCCATATGGGAAACATTTAAATCTTTCTTATATTAAAAAGCTTGAATATTAACTAAGAAATTTTGTCTTATAGATGTCAAGCTAAGTAAAATTTCACACTTTCTAAACACAAATAAGTGCGAGAGCTTGCACAATATCATTTTTACCTATGCACCTAAAATATCAGTATGGAGCAGACATTTTGATGCATTATGTCATTCATTCCCTCATAGCTCTGAGTATGGTACAGGAAACTTTACACTCCCACTGACCAAGTCTCATGGAATTGTTCTACTCAGTCTTATCCAGTATTTCAGCTCATAGCAGAATGAGATCATAGAACAGTAAAAGATAGGGAGAGGAAATCAAGTCTTCAGTACAAGTACATATGCTACATCAAACACAAACAAGAAAGCAACAGAAAACTTGTACAAAATTCAATGTTTGCTAATTCAATAAATAATTTTGTACCCAGTGAACATCCATACACTTTAAATCCTTTAAATGAATGCATGTAACAATTATTAAATGTACTTGACTATCACAGTATACACCACTCCCCCTAGCCCATATTGCCTTGCTTGGCATATACCATAGGCTTTACATGATTTTTCTAGCCAAATTTTCTCTTTTTTGGTTCAAGTGATAAATGATCATGTTTTTGTATGGCATTTATGTGATACGTCACACTGATATGGTAATGAATTTACCATAGTTTCAACATAGAACCTTAGTCGGTGAGCCAAAGCAATCTTTCTTTTCCCACGAAAGGTTACATAAATTATTCCATAACCATGTTGTTCATGTGAGCCTGTCCAAATGTGACATTTGCTGCAGACTTGTGTATGTTGAGTTGAAGCTCTTTTATATGTCATTATATCTTGAACTGTTAATTTAGTTTGAAATATTTCTGACTTAGCTTAATAAACCATGACCATATGATACTATAGAATTTTTTTTTATATGTCAATACAAAATTATTTAATACCAAGAAAATAAATTTTGTTAATAGTTTAATTTGACAATGAAAAAACAGGGAAAAATATCCAAATTATTACCAGTTCAAAGAAGAACTGATGGCATCTTCCTTGAGAAATGTGAAATTAATGAAACATTTTTAAAAACAATGACACACAGAGGTTTCTAATTGCCACTAGTCTATGTCGTATTGTGTACAATAGCAAGGGACATAACTCTTCTCAAGCCCACCTGCAGTCGCTTAATTAAAGCAGAATTTGGAATGTAAAGACATTTAAGTTCTAAACTGCAGTGAATTTAAACTAAATGAGCCAATACTAATACAAACAGCAATAAATATAACTCCATGGTTATACACCCAAATGCTCTTTATGGGGGCGCTCACCAGTTAATATGTACTTTTCAGATAGTGACGTATGTGAGGTGAAGTTGTTTGCATTTGTAACATGCACAATGGAGATAATGTTGGCATATCTCAATGCTACTTTGATGCAATGTGGCTGATATTTCTTTGGATACTGCACTTGTGGAAATTGTAAATGATCTAAGCGCATGGTATAACAAAATGGATGCTCCCATGTGCTTGAAAAATTAGCCAGAATTTATCAAAAGTACACTAACTTTAGCAGTTATGAAACTAGGGAAAACGAATTTTGCTGAAGTAGGCAATAGCAGCTTCTGAAAGTGCAATGAACAAATTACAAAATATCTGAAAAGTAAAAAAAGTTATCGTACCATTTTTTTACAATTTACCTCTGAAGTCCAGGGAGTGAAAATGACCATGCGGAGCTAGCAGTTTGTTTACATGAGCACATCTTATGTTAGCCCAAGCTGTATACTCTAGAACCTAAAGTACACCCATCAATCATACATCAAAATAAAGGGAATTGAAAGTTCTTCTCCCAACACCTAAGATATACAAAGTCTTTATTATATTGCCAGTATAACCAGTGAAGAAATCCCAGAAAATTATTTTTCTTTAAAATTCTAACCCTATGCAAAGTACGAAACTGTATAGCGCCACCTTAAAGAACCACTGAAGATGTGTTTTTAACTTACTGAAAAACTTGTCATATTCTGCAGTCAATTTCAAACATATTGATATATCATACATGGTATTTACTTCCAAAATTACAAACACATAGTTAATTTACTATACCCCTCTGAAGTAACTTAAATGTAGCTTCATGACGTCAAAACTGTATTTAACGTCACTGGGAAATGCTATTATTTTGACATTAAAGAAAGACATTCAAGAATAAATGCATATGAAGTATTTGTTTTATTTTTCAATCCAAACATCAAATAATGTATTTAGATCATTTTTAAAGTTGCAAACTATACTTGGGTCATGTATACATGTAAATCAAGTGAGAAAAGTGAGGAAAATTCCATAAAGTTTGAGGTAATAGTGCAAAAATTGTCCAGCACTGGATTAAGAAAAAAAGTCCTTGATGCTATAAATTCATAACAGTAGACATAAATATATATTTTGTTTGTAAATAATTACTTTTTTCCCCCGCACTAGTAATCTAATTTGAATCTGCACTAATGCTTGTATGTCAAAGAATTGAAATGAAAAGTCAAGGGGAATTAACTCCTGGTGAGACCATTCCATGGACCAGGAATGTGATTGATGATTACATACATAATTGATTACAATGAAAATCAAATATGTTGACTGCTTTATATGGTAAAATTAATTATAAAACCAAATCATGCAGACTTGTATGCCAAAAAAGGGGGTAGGTGTGTTTCCCAACAATTTCAAGCCCCAGCCTGATTATGTTACATACTGTCTAAGATACATCACAACCAGGAACAACTGGTAACCATGATGTCACTAATACTACATCAACCCACATTAGCCACTATCTAAGAAAACATGGCTAAAGGAAGAGCTAAGAAAATAGCTATTTGTCCACAAGAGTTCATACAACACAGTCAACCATAGGACTATGGATTACGAGTATCCAAGAGTGACCAACCTATTCAGGTTGCAATCTGGTTCTACATCTCCACAAATAAAGCGCCCAAGAATTGATGTATATGAAGAATCACTATCTTCCTGTGGCCCAAATAAAGTGCACCCAAGCTTTGCCCTGAATTGGAGAAAGAAAGAAATGAAGAAAACTTAATTGTTGGGTCACATGTTGCAGCGTGTTGTCAACATCAATGGAAATGTAATTATGAACATACCAAAACTAACTAGGATATTGGGAACATTGTGCATAATGTATGACTGAGCTGGAAATTGCAAGCGATATAATCCACCGATGTATAAAAGCAAAACTCAAGGACTGTGTGCCTTTTTAACAGTTAAATGTACAAACTGCAATCTGCTGGAAGCAGAACAGGCTGCCTGTCCAGAAAAGTGCCAAGGACATAGAAAGTGAGGCCCAGGCACAGGAAATTTAAATGCGATGTTGGCACTTTCTTGCTACAAGGCCAAAGTTGGAGTGACTGAATTGCCCATTTAGCATCCTATTACCGTACTCAAAATTTCTGCCATATGGGAAACATTTAAATCTTTCTTATATTAAAAAGCTTGAATATTAACTAAGAAATTTTGTCTTATAGATGTCAAGCTAAGTAAAATTTCACACTTTCTAAACACAAATAAGTGCGAGAGCTTGCACAATATCATTTTTACCTATGCACCTAAAATATCAGTATGGAGCAGACATTTTGATGCATTATGTCATTCATTCCCTCATAGCTCTGAGTATGGTACAGGAAACTTTACACTCCCACTGACCAAGTCTCATGGAATTGTTCTACTCAGTCTTATCCAGTATTTCAGCTCATAGCAGAATGAGATCATAGAACAGTAAAAGATAGGGAGAGGAAATCAAGTCTTCAGTACAAGTACATATGCTACATCAAACACAAACAAGAAAGCAACAGAAAACTTGTACAAAATTCAATGTTTGCTAATTCAATAAATAATTTTGTACCCAGTGAACATCCATACACTTTAAATCCTTTAAATGAATGCATGTAACAATTATTAAATGTACTTGACTATCACAGTATACACCACTCCCCCTAGCCCATATTGCCTTGCTTGGCATATACCATAGGCTTTACATGATTTTTCTAGCCAAATTTTCTCTTTTTTGGTTCAAGTGATAAATGATCATGTTTTTGTATGGCATTTATGTGATACGTCACACTGATATGGTAATGAATTTACCATAGTTTCAACATAGAACCTTAGTCGGTGAGCCAAAGCAATCTTTCTTTTCCCACGAAAGGTTACATAAATTATTCCATAACCATGTTGTTCATGTGAGCCTGTCCAAATGTGACATTTGCTGCAGACTTGTGTATGTTGAGTTGAAGCTCTTTTATATGTCATTATATCTTGAACTGTTAATTTAGTTTGAAATATTTCTGACTTAGCTTAATAAACCATGACCATATGATACTATAGAATTTTTTTTTATATGTCAATACAAAATTATTTAATACCAAGAAAATAAATTTTGTTAATAGTTTAATTTGACAATGAAAAAACAGGGAAAAATATCCAAATTATTACCAGTTCAAAGAAGAACTGATGGCATCTTCCTTGAGAAATGTGAAATTAATGAAACATTTTTAAAAACAATGACACACAGAGGTTTCTAATTGCCACTAGTCTATGTCGTATTGTGTACAATAGCAAGGGACATAACTCTTCTCAAGCCCACCTGCAGTCGCTTAATTAAAGCAGAATTTGGAATGTAAAGACATTTAAGTTCTAAACTGCAGTGAATTTAAACTAAATGAGCCAATACTAATACAAACAGCAATAAATATAACTCCATGGTTATACACCCAAATGCTCTTTATGGGGGCGCTCACCAGTTAATATGTACTTTTCAGATAGTGACGTATGTGAGGTGAAGTTGTTTGCATTTGTAACATGCACAATGGAGATAATGTTGGCATATCTCAATGCTACTTTGATGCAATGTGGCTGATATTTCTTTGGATACTGCACTTGTGGAAATTGTAAATGATCTAAGCGCATGGTATAACAAAATGGATGCTCCCATGTGCTTGAAAAATTAGCCAGAATTTATCAAAAGTACACTAACTTTAGCAGTTATGAAACTAGGGAAAACGAATTTTGCTGAAGTAGGCAATAGCAGCTTCTGAAAGTGCAATGAACAAATTACAAAATATCTGAAAAGTAAAAAAAGTTATCGTACCATTTTTTTACAATTTACCTCTGAAGTCCAGGGAGTGAAAATGACCATGCGGAGCTAGCAGTTTGTTTACATGAGCACATCTTATGTTAGCCCAAGCTGTATACTCTAGAACCTAAAGTACACCCATCAATCATACATCAAAATAAAGGGAATTGAAAGTTCTTCTCCCAACACCTAAGATATACAAAGTCTTTATTATATTGCCAGTATAACCAGTGAAGAAATCCCAGAAAATTATTTTTCTTTAAAATTCTAACCCTATGCAAAGTACGAAACTGTATAGCGCCACCTTAAAGAACCACTGAAGATGTGTTTTTAACTTACTGAAAAACTTGTCATATTCTGCAGTCAATTTCAAACATATTGATATATCATACATGGTATTTACTTCCAAAATTACAAACACATAGTTAATTTACTATACCCCTCTGAAGTAACTTAAATGTAGCTTCATGACGTCAAAACTGTATTTAACGTCACTGGGAAATGCTATTATTTTGACATTAAAGAAAGACATTCAAGAATAAATGCATATGAAGTATTTGTTTTATTTTTCAATCCAAACATCAAATAATGTATTTAGATCATTTTTAAAGTTGCAAACTATACTTGGGTCATGTATACATGTAAATCAAGTGAGAAAAGTGAGGAAAATTCCATAAAGTTTGAGGTAATAGTGCAAAAATTGTCCAGCACTGGATTAAGAAAAAAAGTCCTTGATGCTATAAATTCATAACAGTAGACATAAATATATATTTTGTTTGTAAATAATTACTTTTTTCCCCCGCACTAGTAATCTAATTTGAATCTGCACTAATGCTTGTATGTCAAAGAATTGAAATGAAAAGTCAAGGGGAATTAACTCCTGGTGAGACCATTCCATGGACCAGGAATGTGATTGATGATTACATACATAATTGATTACAATGAAAATCAAATATGTTGACTGCTTTATATGGTAAAATTAATTATAAAACCAAATCATGCAGACTTGTATGCCAAAAAAGGGGGTAGGTGTGTTTCCCAACAATTTCAAGCCCCAGCCTGATTATGTTACATACTGTCTAAGATACATCACAACCAGGAACAACTGGTAACCATGATGTCACTAATACTACATCAACCCACATTAGCCACTATCTAAGAAAACATGGCTAAAGGAAGAGCTAAGAAAATAGCTATTTGTCCACAAGAGTTCATACAACACAGTCAACCATAGGACTATGGATTACGAGTATCCAAGAGTGACCAACCTATTCAGGTTGCAATCTGGTTCTACATCTCCACAAATAAAGCGCCCAAGAATTGATGTATATGAAGAATCACTATCTTCCTGTGGCCCAAATAAAGTGCACCCAAGCTTTGCCCTGAATTGGAGAAAGAAAGAAATGAAGAAAACTTAATTGTTGGGTCACATGTTGCAGCGTGTTGTCAACATCAATGGAAATGTAATTATGAACATACCAAAACTAACTAGGATATTGGGAACATTGTGCATAATGTATGACTGAGCTGGAAATTGCAAGCGATATAATCCACCGATGTATAAAAGCAAAACTCAAGGACTGTGTGCCTTTTTAACAGTTAAATGTACAAACTGCAATCTGCTGGAAGCAGAACAGGCTGCCTGTCCAGAAAAGTGCCAAGGACATAGAAAGTGAGGCCCAGGCACAGGAAATTTAAATGCGATGTTGGCACTTTCTTGCTACAAGGCCAAAGTTGGAGTGACTGAATTGCCCATTTAGCATCCTATTACCGTACTCAAAATTTCTGCCATATGGGAAACATTTAAATCTTTCTTATATTAAAAAGCTTGAATATTAACTAAGAAATTTTGTCTTATAGATGTCAAGCTAAGTAAAATTTCACACTTTCTAAACACAAATAAGTGCGAGAGCTTGCACAATATCATTTTTACCTATGCACCTAAAATATCAGTATGGAGCAGACATTTTGATGCATTATGTCATTCATTCCCTCATAGCTCTGAGTATGGTACAGGAAACTTTACACTCCCACTGACCAAGTCTCATGGAATTGTTCTACTCAGTCTTATCCAGTATTTCAGCTCATAGCAGAATGAGATCATAGAACAGTAAAAGATAGGGAGAGGAAATCAAGTCTTCAGTACAAGTACATATGCTACATCAAACACAAACAAGAAAGCAACAGAAAACTTGTACAAAATTCAATGTTTGCTAATTCAATAAATAATTTTGTACCCAGTGAACATCCATACACTTTAAATCCTTTAAATGAATGCATGTAACAATTATTAAATGTACTTGACTATCACAGTATACACCACTCCCCCTAGCCCATATTGCCTTGCTTGGCATATACCATAGGCTTTACATGATTTTTCTAGCCAAATTTTCTCTTTTTTGGTTCAAGTGATAAATGATCATGTTTTTGTATGGCATTTATGTGATACGTCACACTGATATGGTAATGAATTTACCATAGTTTCAACATAGAACCTTAGTCGGTGAGCCAAAGCAATCTTTCTTTTCCCACGAAAGGTTACATAAATTATTCCATAACCATGTTGTTCATGTGAGCCTGTCCAAATGTGACATTTGCTGCAGACTTGTGTATGTTGAGTTGAAGCTCTTTTATATGTCATTATATCTTGAACTGTTAATTTAGTTTGAAATATTTCTGACTTAGCTTAATAAACCATGACCATATGATACTATAGAATTTTTTTTTATATGTCAATACAAAATTATTTAATACCAAGAAAATAAATTTTGTTAATAGTTTAATTTGACAATGAAAAAACAGGGAAAAATATCCAAATTATTACCAGTTCAAAGAAGAACTGATGGCATCTTCCTTGAGAAATGTGAAATTAATGAAACATTTTTAAAAACAATGACACACAGAGGTTTCTAATTGCCACTAGT
Source organism: Unio pictorum (assembly GCA_030141615.1). Classification (NCBI taxonomy): domain Eukaryota; kingdom Metazoa; phylum Mollusca; class Bivalvia; order Unionida; family Unionidae; genus Unio; species Unio pictorum. Next base: position 4,660,975 of record JARLTB010000061.1, read on the forward strand.
CTATGTCGTATTGTGTACAATAGCAAGGGACATAACTCTTCTCAAGCCCACCTGCAGTCGCTTAATTAAAGCAGAATTTGGAATGTAAAGACATTTAAGTTCTAAACTGCAGTGAATTTAAACTAAATGAGCCAATACTAATACAAACAGCAATAAATATAACTCCATGGTTATACACCCAAATGCTCTTTAAAGAACCACTGAAGATGTGTTTTTAACTTACTGAAAAACTTGTCATATTCTGCAGTCAATTTCAAACATATTGATATATCATACATGGTATTTACTTCCAAAATTACAAACACATAGTTAATTTACTATACCCCTCTGAAGTAACTTAAATGTAGCTTCATGACGTCAAAACTGTATTTAACGTCACTGGGAAATGCTATTATTTTGACATTAAAGAAAGACATTCAAGAATAAATGCATATGAAGTATTTGTTTTATTTTTCAATCCAAACATCAAATAATGTATTTAGATCATTTTTAAAGTTGCAAACTATACTTGGGTCATGTATACATGTAAATCAAGTGAGAAAAGTGAGGAAAATTCCATAAAGTTTGAGGTAATAGTGCAAAAATTGTCCAGCACTGGATTAAGAAAAAAAGTCCTTGATGCTATAAATTCATAACAGTAGACATAAATATATATTTTGTTTGTAAATAATTACTTTTTTCCCCCGCACTAGTAATCTAATTTGAATCTGCACTAATGCTTGTATGTCAAAGAATTGAAATGAAAAGTCAAGGGGAATTAACTCCTGGTGAGACCATTCCATGGACCAGGAATGTGATTGATGATTACATACATAATTGATTACAATGAAAATCAAATATGTTGACTGCTTTATATGGTAAAATTAATTATAAAACCAAATCATGCAGACTTGTATGCCAAAAAAGGGGGTAGGTGTGTTTCCCAACAATTTCAAGCCCCAGCCTGATTATGTTACATACTGTCTAAGATACATCACAACCAGGAACAACTGGTAACCATGATGTCACTAATACTACATCAACCCACATTAGCCACTATCTAAGAAAACATGGCTAAAGGAAGAGCTAAGAAAATAGCTATTTGTCCACAAGAGTTCATACAACACAGTCAACCATAGGACTATGGATTACGAGTATCCAAGAGTGACCAACCTATTCAGGTTGCAATCTGGTTCTACATCTCCACAAATAAAGCGCCCAAGAATTGATGTATATGAAGAATCACTATCTTCCTGTGGCCCAAATAAAGTGCACCCAAGCTTTGCCCTGAATTGGAGAAAGAAAGAAATGAAGAAAACTTAATTGTTGGGTCACATGTTGCAGCGTGTTGTCAACATCAATGGAAATGTAATTATGAACATACCAAAACTAACTAGGATATTGGGAACATTGTGCATAATGTATGACTGAGCTGGAAATTGCAAGCGATATAATCCACCGATGTATAAAAGCAAAACTCAAGGACTGTGTGCCTTTTTAACAGTTAAATGTACAAACTGCAATCTGCTGGAAGCAGAACAGGCTGCCTGTCCAGAAAAGTGCCAAGGACATAGAAAGTGAGGCCCAGGCACAGGAAATTTAAATGCGATGTTGGCACTTTCTTGCTACAAGGCCAAAGTTGGAGTGACTGAATTGCCCATTTAGCATCCTATTACCGTACTCAAAATTTCTGCCATATGGGAAACATTTAAATCTTTCTTATATTAAAAAGCTTGAATATTAACTAAGAAATTTTGTCTTATAGATGTCAAGCTAAGTAAAATTTCACACTTTCTAAACACAAATAAGTGCGAGAGCTTGCACAATATCATTTTTACCTATGCACCTAAAATATCAGTATGGAGCAGACATTTTGATGCATTATGTCATTCATTCCCTCATAGCTCTGAGTATGGTACAGGAAACTTTACACTCCCACTGACCAAGTCTCATGGAATTGTTCTACTCAGTCTTATCCAGTATTTCAGCTCATAGCAGAATGAGATCATAGAACAGTAAAAGATAGGGAGAGGAAATCAAGTCTTCAGTACAAGTACATATGCTACATCAAACACAAACAAGAAAGCAACAGAAAACTTGTACAAAATTCAATGTTTGCTAATTCAATAAATAATTTTGTACCCAGTGAACATCCATACACTTTAAATCCTTTAAATGAATGCATGTAACAATTATTAAATGTACTTGACTATCACAGTATACACCACTCCCCCTAGCCCATATTGCCTTGCTTGGCATATACCATAGGCTTTACATGATTTTTCTAGCCAAATTTTCTCTTTTTTGGTTCAAGTGATAAATGATCATGTTTTTGTATGGCATTTATGTGATACGTCACACTGATATGGTAATGAATTTACCATAGTTTCAACATAGAACCTTAGTCGGTGAGCCAAAGCAATCTTTCTTTTCCCACGAAAGGTTACATAAATTATTCCATAACCATGTTGTTCATGTGAGCCTGTCCAAATGTGACATTTGCTGCAGACTTGTGTATGTTGAGTTGAAGCTCTTTTATATGTCATTATATCTTGAACTGTTAATTTAGTTTGAAATATTTCTGACTTAGCTTAATAAACCATGACCATATGATACTATAGAATTTTTTTTTATATGTCAATACAAAATTATTTAATACCAAGAAAATAAATTTTGTTAATAGTTTAATTTGACAATGAAAAAACAGGGAAAAATATCCAAATTATTACCAGTTCAAAGAAGAACTGATGGCATCTTCCTTGAGAAATGTGAAATTAATGAAACATTTTTAAAAACAATGACACACAGAGGTTTCTAATTGCCACTAGTCTATGTCGTATTGTGTACAATAGCAAGGGACATAACTCTTCTCAAGCCCACCTGCAGTCGCTTAATTAAAGCAGAATTTGGAATGTAAAGACATTTAAGTTCTAAACTGCAGTGAATTTAAACTAAATGAGCCAATACTAATACAAACAGCAATAAATATAACTCCATGGTTATACACCCAAATGCTCTTTATGGGGGCGCTCACCAGTTAATATGTACTTTTCAGATAGTGACGTATGTGAGGTGAAGTTGTTTGCATTTGTAACATGCACAATGGAGATAATGTTGGCATATCTCAATGCTACTTTGATGCAATGTGGCTGATATTTCTTTGGATACTGCACTTGTGGAAATTGTAAATGATCTAAGCGCATGGTATAACAAAATGGATGCTCCCATGTGCTTGAAAAATTAGCCAGAATTTATCAAAAGTACACTAACTTTAGCAGTTATGAAACTAGGGAAAACGAATTTTGCTGAAGTAGGCAATAGCAGCTTCTGAAAGTGCAATGAACAAATTACAAAATATCTGAAAAGTAAAAAAAGTTATCGTACCATTTTTTTACAATTTACCTCTGAAGTCCAGGGAGTGAAAATGACCATGCGGAGCTAGCAGTTTGTTTACATGAGCACATCTTATGTTAGCCCAAGCTGTATACTCTAGAACCTAAAGTACACCCATCAATCATACATCAAAATAAAGGGAATTGAAAGTTCTTCTCCCAACACCTAAGATATACAAAGTCTTTATTATATTGCCAGTATAACCAGTGAAGAAATCCCAGAAAATTATTTTTCTTTAAAATTCTAACCCTATGCAAAGTACGAAACTGTATAGCGCCACCTTAAAGAACCACTGAAGATGTGTTTTTAACTTACTGAAAAACTTGTCATATTCTGCAGTCAATTTCAAACATATTGATATATCATACATGGTATTTACTTCCAAAATTACAAACACATAGTTAATTTACTATACCCCTCTGAAGTAACTTAAATGTAGCTTCATGACGTCAAAACTGTATTTAACGTCACTGGGAAATGCTATTATTTTGACATTAAAGAAAGACATTCAAGAATAAATGCATATGAAGTATTTGTTTTATTTTTCAATCCAAACATCAAATAATGTATTTAGATCATTTTTAAAGTTGCAAACTATACTTGGGTCATGTATACATGTAAATCAAGTGAGAAAAGTGAGGAAAATTCCATAAAGTTTGAGGTAATAGTGCAAAAATTGTCCAGCACTGGATTAAGAAAAAAAGTCCTTGATGCTATAAATTCATAACAGTAGACATAAATATATATTTTGTTTGTAAATAATTACTTTTTTCCCCCGCACTAGTAATCTAATTTGAATCTGCACTAATGCTTGTATGTCAAAGAATTGAAATGAAAAGTCAAGGGGAATTAACTCCTGGTGAGACCATTCCATGGACCAGGAATGTGATTGATGATTACATACATAATTGATTACAATGAAAATCAAATATGTTGACTGCTTTATATGGTAAAATTAATTATAAAACCAAATCATGCAGACTTGTATGCCAAAAAAGGGGGTAGGTGTGTTTCCCAACAATTTCAAGCCCCAGCCTGATTATGTTACATACTGTCTAAGATACATCACAACCAGGAACAACTGGTAACCATGATGTCACTAATACTACATCAACCCACATTAGCCACTATCTAAGAAAACATGGCTAAAGGAAGAGCTAAGAAAATAGCTATTTGTCCACAAGAGTTCATACAACACAGTCAACCATAGGACTATGGATTACGAGTATCCAAGAGTGACCAACCTATTCAGGTTGCAATCTGGTTCTACATCTCCACAAATAAAGCGCCCAAGAATTGATGTATATGAAGAATCACTATCTTCCTGTGGCCCAAATAAAGTGCACCCAAGCTTTGCCCTGAATTGGAGAAAGAAAGAAATGAAGAAAACTTAATTGTTGGGTCACATGTTGCAGCGTGTTGTCAACATCAATGGAAATGTAATTATGAACATACCAAAACTAACTAGGATATTGGGAACATTGTGCATAATGTATGACTGAGCTGGAAATTGCAAGCGATATAATCCACCGATGTATAAAAGCAAAACTCAAGGACTGTGTGCCTTTTTAACAGTTAAATGTACAAACTGCAATCTGCTGGAAGCAGAACAGGCTGCCTGTCCAGAAAAGTGCCAAGGACATAGAAAGTGAGGCCCAGGCACAGGAAATTTAAATGCGATGTTGGCACTTTCTTGCTACAAGGCCAAAGTTGGAGTGACTGAATTGCCCATTTAGCATCCTATTACCGTACTCAAAATTTCTGCCATATGGGAAACATTTAAATCTTTCTTATATTAAAAAGCTTGAATATTAACTAAGAAATTTTGTCTTATAGATGTCAAGCTAAGTAAAATTTCACACTTTCTAAACACAAATAAGTGCGAGAGCTTGCACAATATCATTTTTACCTATGCACCTAAAATATCAGTATGGAGCAGACATTTTGATGCATTATGTCATTCATTCCCTCATAGCTCTGAGTATGGTACAGGAAACTTTACACTCCCACTGACCAAGTCTCATGGAATTGTTCTACTCAGTCTTATCCAGTATTTCAGCTCATAGCAGAATGAGATCATAGAACAGTAAAAGATAGGGAGAGGAAATCAAGTCTTCAGTACAAGTACATATGCTACATCAAACACAAACAAGAAAGCAACAGAAAACTTGTACAAAATTCAATGTTTGCTAATTCAATAAATAATTTTGTACCCAGTGAACATCCATACACTTTAAATCCTTTAAATGAATGCATGTAACAATTATTAAATGTACTTGACTATCACAGTATACACCACTCCCCCTAGCCCATATTGCCTTGCTTGGCATATACCATAGGCTTTACATGATTTTTCTAGCCAAATTTTCTCTTTTTTGGTTCAAGTGATAAATGATCATGTTTTTGTATGGCATTTATGTGATACGTCACACTGATATGGTAATGAATTTACCATAGTTTCAACATAGAACCTTAGTCGGTGAGCCAAAGCAATCTTTCTTTTCCCACGAAAGGTTACATAAATTATTCCATAACCATGTTGTTCATGTGAGCCTGTCCAAATGTGACATTTGCTGCAGACTTGTGTATGTTGAGTTGAAGCTCTTTTATATGTCATTATATCTTGAACTGTTAATTTAGTTTGAAATATTTCTGACTTAGCTTAATAAACCATGACCATATGATACTATAGAATTTTTTTTTATATGTCAATACAAAATTATTTAATACCAAGAAAATAAATTTTGTTAATAGTTTAATTTGACAATGAAAAAACAGGGAAAAATATCCAAATTATTACCAGTTCAAAGAAGAACTGATGGCATCTTCCTTGAGAAATGTGAAATTAATGAAACATTTTTAAAAACAATGACACACAGAGGTTTCTAATTGCCACTAGTCTATGTCGTATTGTGTACAATAGCAAGGGACATAACTCTTCTCAAGCCCACCTGCAGTCGCTTAATTAAAGCAGAATTTGGAATGTAAAGACATTTAAGTTCTAAACTGCAGTGAATTTAAACTAAATGAGCCAATACTAATACAAACAGCAATAAATATAACTCCATGGTTATACACCCAAATGCTCTTTAAAGAACCACTGAAGATGTGTTTTTAACTTACTGAAAAACTTGTCATATTCTGCAGTCAATTTCAAACATATTGATATATCATACATGGTATTTACTTCCAAAATTACAAACACATAGTTAATTTACTATACCCCTCTGAAGTAACTTAAATGTAGCTTCATGACGTCAAAACTGTATTTAACGTCACTGGGAAATGCTATTATTTTGACATTAAAGAAAGACATTCAAGAATAAATGCATATGAAGTATTTGTTTTATTTTTCAATCCAAACATCAAATAATGTATTTAGATCATTTTTAAAGTTGCAAACTATACTTGGGTCATGTATACATGTAAATCAAGTGAGAAAAGTGAGGAAAATTCCATAAAGTTTGAGGTAATAGTGCAAAAATTGTCCAGCACTGGATTAAGAAAAAAAGTCCTTGATGCTATAAATTCATAACAGTAGACATAAATATATATTTTGTTTGTAAATAATTACTTTTTTCCCCCGCACTAGTAATCTAATTTGAATCTGCACTAATGCTTGTATGTCAAAGAATTGAAATGAAAAGTCAAGGGGAATTAACTCCTGGTGAGACCATTCCATGGACCAGGAATGTGATTGATGATTACATACATAATTGATTACAATGAAAATCAAATATGTTGACTGCTTTATATGGTAAAATTAATTATAAAACCAAATCATGCAGACTTGTATGCCAAAAAAGGGGGTAGGTGTGTTTCCCAACAATTTCAAGCCCCAGCCTGATTATGTTACATACTGTCTAAGATACATCACAACCAGGAACAACTGGTAACCATGATGTCACTAATACTACATCAACCCACATTAGCCACTATCTAAGAAAACATGGCTAAAGGAAGAGCTAAGAAAATAGCTATTTGTCCACAAGAGTTCATACAACACAGTCAACCATAGGACTATGGATTACGAGTATCCAAGAGTGACCAACCTATTCAGGTTGCAATCTGGTTCTACATCTCCACAAATAAAGCGCCCAAGAATTGATGTATATGAAGAATCACTATCTTCCTGTGGCCCAAATAAAGTGCACCCAAGCTTTGCCCTGAATTGGAGAAAGAAAGAAATGAAGAAAACTTAATTGTTGGGTCACATGTTGCAGCGTGTTGTCAACATCAATGGAAATGTAATTATGAACATACCAAAACTAACTAGGATATTGGGAACATTGTGCATAATGTATGACTGAGCTGGAAATTGCAAGCGATATAATCCACCGATGTATAAAAGCAAAACTCAAGGACTGTGTGCCTTTTTAACAGTTAAATGTACAAACTGCAATCTGCTGGAAGCAGAACAGGCTGCCTGTCCAGAAAAGTGCCAAGGACATAGAAAGTGAGGCCCAGGCACAGGAAATTTAAATGCGATGTTGGCACTTTCTTGCTACAAGGCCAAAGTTGGAGTGACTGAATTGCCCATTTAGCATCCTATTACCGTACTCAAAATTTCTGCCATATGGGAAACATTTAAATCTTTCTTATATTAAAAAGCTTGAATATTAACTAAGAAATTTTGTCTTATAGATGTCAAGCTAAGTAAAATTTCACACTTTCTAAACACAAATAAGTGCGAGAGCTTGCACAATATCATTTTTACCTATGCACCTAAAATATCAGTATGGAGCAGACATTTTGATGCATTATGTCATTCATTCCCTCATAGCTCTGAGTATGGTACAGGAAACTTTACACTCCCACTGACCAAGTCTCATGGAATTGTTCTACTCAGTCTTATCCAGTATTTCAGCTCATAGCAGAATGAGATCATAGAACAGTAAAAGATAGGGAGAGGAAATCAAGTCTTCAGTACAAGTACATATGCTACATCAAACACAAACAAGAAAGCAACAGAAAACTTGTACAAAATTCAATGTTTGCTAATTCAATAAATAATTTTGTACCCAGTGAACATCCATACACTTTAAATCCTTTAAATGAATGCATGTAACAATTATTAAATGTACTTGACTATCACAGTATACACCACTCCCCCTAGCCCATATTGCCTTGCTTGGCATATACCATAGGCTTTACATGATTTTTCTAGCCAAATTTTCTCTTTTTTGGTTCAAGTGATAAATGATCATGTTTTTGTATGGCATTTATGTGATACGTCACACTGATATGGTAATGAATTTACCATAGTTTCAACATAGAACCTTAGTCGGTGAGCCAAAGCAATCTTTCTTTTCCCACGAAAGGTTACATAAATTATTCCATAACCATGTTGTTCATGTGAGCCTGTCCAAATGTGACATTTGCTGCAGACTTGTGTATGTTGAGTTGAAGCTCTTTTATATGTCATTATATCTTGAACTGTTAATTTAGTTTGAAATATTTCTGACTTAGCTTAATAAACCATGACCATATGATACTATAGAATTTTTTTTTATATGTCAATACAAAATTATTTAATACCAAGAAAATAAATTTTGTTAATAGTTTAATTTGACAATGAAAAAACAGGGAAAAATATCCAAATTATTACCAGTTCAAAGAAGAACTGATGGCATCTTCCTTGAGAAATGTGAAATTAATGAAACATTTTTAAAAACAATGACACACAGAGGTTTCTAATTGCCACTAGTCTATGTCGTATTGTGTACAATAGCAAGGGACATAACTCTTCTCAAGCCCACCTGCAGTCGCTTAATTAAAGCAGAATTTGGAATGTAAAGACATTTAAGTTCTAAACTGCAGTGAATTTAAACTAAATGAGCCAATACTAATACAAACAGCAATAAATATAACTCCATGGTTATACACCCAAATGCTCTTTAAAGAACCACTGAAGATGTGTTTTTAACTTACTGAAAAACTTGTCATATTCTGCAGTCAATTTCAAACATATTGATATATCATACATGGTATTTACTTCCAAAATTACAAACACATAGTTAATTTACTATACCCCTCTGAAGTAACTTAAATGTAGCTTCATGACGTCAAAACTGTATTTAACGTCACTGGGAAATGCTATTATTTTGACATTAAAGAAAGACATTCAAGAATAAATGCATATGAAGTATTTGTTTTATTTTTCAATCCAAACATCAAATAATGTATTTAGATCATTTTTAAAGTTGCAAACTATACTTGGGTCATGTATACATGTAAATCAAGTGAGAAAAGTGAGGAAAATTCCATAAAGTTTGAGGTAATAGTGCAAAAATTGTCCAGCACTGGATTAAGAAAAAAAGTCCTTGATGCTATAAATTCATAACAGTAGACATAAATATATATTTTGTTTGTAAATAATTACTTTTTTCCCCCGCACTAGTAATCTAATTTGAATCTGCACTAATGCTTGTATGTCAAAGAATTGAAATGAAAAGTCAAGGGGAATTAACTCCTGGTGAGACCATTCCATGGACCAGGAATGTGATTGATGATTACATACATAATTGATTACAATGAAAATCAAATATGTTGACTGCTTTATATGGTAAAATTAATTATAAAACCAAATCATGCAGACTTGTATGCCAAAAAAGGGGGTAGGTGTGTTTCCCAACAATTTCAAGCCCCAGCCTGATTATGTTACATACTGTCTAAGATACATCACAACCAGGAACAACTGGTAACCATGATGTCACTAATACTACATCAACCCACATTAGCCACTATCTAAGAAAACATGGCTAAAGGAAGAGCTAAGAAAATAGCTATTTGTCCACAAGAGTTCATACAACACAGTCAACCATAGGACTATGGATTACGAGTATCCAAGAGTGACCAACCTATTCAGGTTGCAATCTGGTTCTACATCTCCACAAATAAAGCGCCCAAGAATTGATGTATATGAAGAATCACTATCTTCCTGTGGCCCAAATAAAGTGCACCCAAGCTTTGCCCTGAATTGGAGAAAGAAAGAAATGAAGAAAACTTAATTGTTGGGTCACATGTTGCAGCGTGTTGTCAACATCAATGGAAATGTAATTATGAACATACCAAAACTAACTAGGATATTGGGAACATTGTGCATAATGTATGACTGAGCTGGAAATTGCAAGCGATATAATCCACCGATGTATAAAAGCAAAACTCAAGGACTGTGTGCCTTTTTAACAGTTAAATGTACAAACTGCAATCTGCTGGAAGCAGAACAGGCTGCCTGTCCAGAAAAGTGCCAAGGACATAGAAAGTGAGGCCCAGGCACAGGAAATTTAAATGCGATGTTGGCACTTTCTTGCTACAAGGCCAAAGTTGGAGTGACTGAATTGCCCATTTAGCATCCTATTACCGTACTCAAAATTTCTGCCATATGGGAAACATTTAAATCTTTCTTATATTAAAAAGCTTGAATATTAACTAAGAAATTTTGTCTTATAGATGTCAAGCTAAGTAAAATTTCACACTTTCTAAACACAAATAAGTGCGAGAGCTTGCACAATATCATTTTTACCTATGCACCTAAAATATCAGTATGGAGCAGACATTTTGATGCATTATGTCATTCATTCCCTCATAGCTCTGAGTATGGTACAGGAAACTTTACACTCCCACTGACCAAGTCTCATGGAATTGTTCTACTCAGTCTTATCCAGTATTTCAGCTCATAGCAGAATGAGATCATAGAACAGTAAAAGATAGGGAGAGGAAATCAAGTCTTCAGTACAAGTACATATGCTACATCAAACACAAACAAGAAAGCAACAGAAAACTTGTACAAAATTCAATGTTTGCTAATTCAATAAATAATTTTGTACCCAGTGAACATCCATACACTTTAAATCCTTTAAATGAATGCATGTAACAATTATTAAATGTACTTGACTATCACAGTATACACCACTCCCCCTAGCCCATATTGCCTTGCTTGGCATATACCATAGGCTTTACATGATTTTTCTAGCCAAATTTTCTCTTTTTTGGTTCAAGTGATAAATGATCATGTTTTTGTATGGCATTTATGTGATACGTCACACTGATATGGTAATGAATTTACCATAGTTTCAACATAGAACCTTAGTCGGTGAGCCAAAGCAATCTTTCTTTTCCCACGAAAGGTTACATAAATTATTCCATAACCATGTTGTTCATGTGAGCCTGTCCAAATGTGACATTTGCTGCAGACTTGTGTATGTTGAGTTGAAGCTCTTTTATATGTCATTATATCTTGAACTGTTAATTTAGTTTGAAATATTTCTGACTTAGCTTAATAAACCATGACCATATGATACTATAGAATTTTTTTTTATATGTCAATACAAAATTATTTAATACCAAGAAAATAAATTTTGTTAATAGTTTAATTTGACAATGAAAAAACAGGGAAAAATATCCAAATTATTACCAGTTCAAAGAAGAACTGATGGCATCTTCCTTGAGAAATGTGAAATTAATGAAACATTTTTAAAAACAATGACACACAGAGGTTTCTAATTGCCACTAGTCTATGTCGTATTGTGTACAATAGCAAGGGACATAACTCTTCTCAAGCCCACCTGCAGTCGCTTAATTAAAGCAGAATTTGGAATGTAAAGACATTTAAGTTCTAAACTGCAGTGAATTTAAACTAAATGAGCCAATACTAATACAAACAGCAATAAATATAACTCCATGGTTATACACCCAAATGCTCTTTAAAGAACCACTGAAGATGTGTTTTTAACTTACTGAAAAACTTGTCATATTCTGCAGTCAATTTCAAACATATTGATATATCATACATGGTATTTACTTCCAAAATTACAAACACATAGTTAATTTACTATACCCCTCTGAAGTAACTTAAATGTAGCTTCATGACGTCAAAACTGTATTTAACGTCACTGGGAAATGCTATTATTTTGACATTAAAGAAAGACATTCAAGAATAAATGCATATGAAGTATTTGTTTTATTTTTCAATCCAAACATCAAATAATGTATTTAGATCATTTTTAAAGTTGCAAACTATACTTGGGTCATGTATACATGTAAATCAAGTGAGAAAAGTGAGGAAAATTCCATAAAGTTTGAGGTAATAGTGCAAAAATTGTCCAGCACTGGATTAAGAAAAAAAGTCCTTGATGCTATAAATTCATAACAGTAGACATAAATATATATTTTGTTTGTAAATAATTACTTTTTTCCCCCGCACTAGTAATCTAATTTGAATCTGCACTAATGCTTGTATGTCAAAGAATTGAAATGAAAAGTCAAGGGGAATTAACTCCTGGTGAGACCATTCCATGGACCAGGAATGTGATTGATGATTACATACATAATTGATTACAATGAAAATCAAATATGTTGACTGCTTTATATGGTAAAATTAATTATAAAACCAAATCATGCAGACTTGTATGCCAAAAAAGGGGGTAGGTGTGTTTCCCAACAATTTCAAGCCCCAGCCTGATTATGTTACATACTGTCTAAGATACATCACAACCAGGAACAACTGGTAACCATGATGTCACTAATACTACATCAACCCACATTAGCCACTATCTAAGAAAACATGGCTAAAGGAAGAGCTAAGAAAATAGCTATTTGTCCACAAGAGTTCATACAACACAGTCAACCATAGGACTATGGATTACGAGTATCCAAGAGTGACCAACCTATTCAGGTTGCAATCTGGTTCTACATCTCCACAAATAAAGCGCCCAAGAATTGATGTATATGAAGAATCACTATCTTCCTGTGGCCCAAATAAAGTGCACCCAAGCTTTGCCCTGAATTGGAGAAAGAAAGAAATGAAGAAAACTTAATTGTTGGGTCACATGTTGCAGCGTGTTGTCAACATCAATGGAAATGTAATTATGAACATACCAAAACTAACTAGGATATTGGGAACATTGTGCATAATGTATGACTGAGCTGGAAATTGCAAGCGATATAATCCACCGATGTATAAAAGCAAAACTCAAGGACTGTGTGCCTTTTTAACAGTTAAATGTACAAACTGCAATCTGCTGGAAGCAGAACAGGCTGCCTGTCCAGAAAAGTGCCAAGGACATAGAAAGTGAGGCCCAGGCACAGGAAATTTAAATGCGATGTTGGCACTTTCTTGCTACAAGGCCAAAGTTGGAGTGACTGAATTGCCCATTTAGCATCCTATTACCGTACTCAAAATTTCTGCCATATGGGAAACATTTAAATCTTTCTTATATTAAAAAGCTTGAATATTAACTAAGAAATTTTGTCTTATAGATGTCAAGCTAAGTAAAATTTCACACTTTCTAAACACAAATAAGTGCGAGAGCTTGCACAATATCATTTTTACCTATGCACCTAAAATATCAGTATGGAGCAGACATTTTGATGCATTATGTCATTCATTCCCTCATAGCTCTGAGTATGGTACAGGAAACTTTACACTCCCACTGACCAAGTCTCATGGAATTGTTCTACTCAGTCTTATCCAGTATTTCAGCTCATAGCAGAATGAGATCATAGAACAGTAAAAGATAGGGAGAGGAAATCAAGTCTTCAGTACAAGTACATATGCTACATCAAACACAAACAAGAAAGCAACAGAAAACTTGTACAAAATTCAATGTTTGCTAATTCAATAAATAATTTTGTACCCAGTGAACATCCATACACTTTAAATCCTTTAAATGAATGCATGTAACAATTATTAAATGTACTTGACTATCACAGTATACACCACTCCCCCTAGCCCATATTGCCTTGCTTGGCATATACCATAGGCTTTACATGATTTTTCTAGCCAAATTTTCTCTTTTTTGGTTCAAGTGATAAATGATCATGTTTTTGTATGGCATTTATGTGATACGTCACACTGATATGGTAATGAATTTACCATAGTTTCAACATAGAACCTTAGTCGGTGAGCCAAAGCAATCTTTCTTTTCCCACGAAAGGTTACATAAATTATTCCATAACCATGTTGTTCATGTGAGCCTGTCCAAATGTGACATTTGCTGCAGACTTGTGTATGTTGAGTTGAAGCTCTTTTATATGTCATTATATCTTGAACTGTTAATTTAGTTTGAAATATTTCTGACTTAGCTTAATAAACCATGACCATATGATACTATAGAATTTTTTTTTATATGTCAATACAAAATTATTTAATACCAAGAAAATAAATTTTGTTAATAGTTTAATTTGACAATGAAAAAACAGGGAAAAATATCCAAATTATTACCAGTTCAAAGAAGAACTGATGGCATCTTCCTTGAGAAATGTGAAATTAATGAAACATTTTTAAAAACAATGACACACAGAGGTTTCTAATTGCCACTAGTCTATGTCGTATTGTGTACAATAGCAAGGGACATAACTCTTCTCAAGCCCACCTGCAGTCGCTTAATTAAAGCAGAATTTGGAATGTAAAGACATTTAAGTTCTAAACTGCAGTGAATTTAAACTAAATGAGCCAATACTAATACAAACAGCAATAAATATAACTCCATGGTTATACACCCAAATGCTCTTTATGGGGGCGCTCACCAGTTAATATGTACTTTTCAGATAGTGACGTATGTGAGGTGAAGTTGTTTGCATTTGTAACATGCACAATGGAGATAATGTTGGCATATCTCAATGCTACTTTGATGCAATGTGGCTGATATTTCTTTGGATACTGCACTTGTAGAAATTGTAAATGATCTAAGCGCATGGTATAACAAAATGGATGCTCCCATGTGCTTGAAAAATTAGCCAGAATTTATCAAAAGTACACTAACTTTAGCAGTTATGAAACTAGGGAAAACGAATTTTGCTGAAGTAGGCAATAGCAGCTTCTGAAAGTGCAATGAACAAATTACAAAATATCTGAAAAGTAAAAAAAGTTATCGTACCATTTTTTTACAATTTACCTCTGAAGTCCAGGGAGTGAAAATGACCATGCGGAGCTAGCAGTTTGTTTACATGAGCACATCTTATGTTAGCCCAAGCTGTATACTCTAGAACCTAAAGTACACCCATCAATCATACATCAAAATAAAGGGAATTGAAAGTTCTTCTCCCAACACCTAAGATATACAAAGTCTTTATTATATTGCCAGTATAACCAGTGAAGAAATCCCAGAAAATTATTTTTCTTTAAAATTCTAACCCTATGCAAAGTACGAAACTGTATAGCGCCACCTTACGGATCACTGCCATCTCACCTCTGTCTGCGTGGGTTCGAGTCTCAGATTCGGCCAATGTGGATATGTGAGAAAGCTTGCCAGAAGCTTCTCGTGCGTCGGTGGTTCTTTCCAGAGATTTTCCTGGATTCTTCCTCCACCATTATTGCTGGTCGCCATGTATAGCCTATCTTGTGCTGAAAAATGGCGTTAAACCATAAAAACACCCCCCTCCCAACCCCCCCCCCCCCCAAACAAACAAAAACAAAACAACGAAACATCAGTGTCGATTAAGCGTTTACTTATTTGATGCTGAACATTATTGATCTTGGTAAAAAATGAAATATTAATCCCCCTCCCCCAAGAAGAACATAATATGGCACGAAAGTTGTGAGACTCGTCTATTTGACTTTAAAATGAATATAAATTTGTTCAAACAATAAACTAATCAGAATTTGCTTCCTTGTATTCAAAGAGGCTGGATCATTGTTTTGAAACGTTTAAGTATATAGTTTGGTTCAGGAAATGTCCAGCTAAATTGATTGATTAAACTTGGAATAGCAAATACCAACCATTAATTCGCCTACATTGTATTAATGGATAAAACAATATTGCCTATAAGCATAGCGAAAAGTACGGACTAGAAAGGAAAGTTGAACATGTTGCTCATGTACAAGATACTGTTTTTGGTCATGAAATAAATACGTTTATAAATTGATTTTTGGAAATAATAAATTATTTAATTCTATATTGATATGTTTAGACCAGTACGAAGAAGTTCATTCTGACTGAGAGTGTAGCTTGGATAAGGTAAACTAATATAGACTGTCAAGATCTACAACAACTGGGTTTGTTTCGAAATATTATATGTTAGTCCAAAGATTTTGTAAAAGAAACGGCGAAAGCCACAAATAAGGTTTTGCAAAAAGAACAAGATCTTTCGATAGTTATCGTTTTATTGACCAATACCTATAGCAACATGCTTAAACTGTGAACGAGGACTGATTTATAGAAAGAGTTAAAAGTTTTAAACCAAAATACTTGGACAAAATACTTACCGGTATGAACTAATCGGTTCCTTTGAACGCGTAAATGAAACTAAACTACCTATAAGGGAAAGAGTTTATTGAACGTTTAGTGGATCAGGAATTATGAGAAACATAAATATCATAAACGCTTGTGAATGATTTAGAACTGAAGTTCTTCATGATCGCGTCTATTAATGCATACACAAATACGTATGTATGATATGTAAACAATTTAGGAATGTTGGTATAAATAATTACAAACTAAGCCCATCTTCCTGGTTTAGTCAATCAAGAGTTGCTAATTAGACTAGCTTTATAATATGTACCATCAGAGGTGCTCACATATATGATTTTAAGGATTGACATGAATTTAAAAGCCTGATTTTCAAGTAACGGTATTGAGTATTCAGGCAATACGTTTCATTGCTTATATCGTATATGTATGTATATATTGAGTGGATAATCATTCTAAAGATTAAAGTGTAAGTATCAAACGTTTCCGATGATTGTTTTCTGTGCAGTATATCTATATTTTTAATTAATTTGATATTCCATTGTTAATTTAGCAATACTACGACGAAGGACACAAATAATTTAGGAGTATTTCAAGGATGATTTCTCCTCTTAGTTAACTACTCCCATAAAGAAAAAGACGGATGTTTATTAGTTTTAGCTAATTGTGATTGTTGAGCGAATTCGTTTTTGTGTATCCACCCTTTCTCAGTATATGTCATAATCATTAATTATTAGTTTATTATTTAATTTATGTAAACTCTATTTCTCTGTCTGTCTCTCCGTCTGTCTCTGTCTCTCTATCTCTCTCCCACATACTACCTATCTTTCCTGAATTGTGGCACTATCCAAATGTAGGTATTATTCTAAGTTCTGAAAACTTATAGACCTACCACTTTTGCCAACATTTATGACAAACATAACGTATCAAGAAAACGAGAATAAGGTACACTTATTCTTTTAAAACATGTAATCAATTATTTATTTATCTAACAACTTTGTGTGTGCGTGTGTGTGTTGTAGTAAGGTCGGGGTGTGATGATAACAGTAACATCTTTGTTTGTAAAGAAAGCCCTCTCATGTATATTTAAGATGGTCGTCGTATTTGTCCAGGAGTTCGTTATATTGACCACCTACTCCAAGCAAATTGAGTTAGCCTTCAGGAATCTTTCAGGAAGAAAAAATAAAAAAAATTACCATGTTATTTCTATATGTCTAAATTGTAGGTGTGAAAAGCCTGATTTAAACGCTGGATATTATTTTGTTATCTTTCCCTAGGTAAATGTCGGCAAAAGTTTGGGTGTGAAAACAGTGGCGTTCCTGACAGACATGAACTCTCCTTTAGGTATGGCTGTTGGAAACTCTTTGGAGATAATAGAGTCTCTAGGTGCTCTCCATGGTGAAGGCTCCCCGGATCTCATTGATCTTGTCATCCAGCTAGGTAAGTAGAACTTTATAAATACCCATTTTCGTAATGATGCCTCAACAGACCAAACTGTTATAACATCTTTATTAGTCAGAGAACCACGCCGCCTAATGCATTCCGTTTATTAAATGTGTGTGTGTGTGTGTGTGTGTGTGTGTGTGTGTGTGTGTGAGAGAGAGAGCGAGAGAGAGAGAGAGAGAGAGAGAGAGAGAGAGAGAGAGAGAGCATACAACACCCATATACTAGTGTTCAATGCAATACACGGAGAAAATTTAAACAAACGCAAGTAATAATAGTTGAAATGTACTACTCCACCAAACATAAGCGCCACCAAGATAATTATTCTTTACGAAATCCCACAAAACAAAATATACAAGTAAAGTTGTTGTTGTAGTGTTTAACGCCATTTTTCAGCACATGACAGGCTATACATAGCGGCCAGTATTAATGGTGGAGGAGGAACTTGGGGAAAACCACCGGAAAGAATAACCAACCCACGACAAGCTACTGGCAAGCTTACTCACGTACCCACATTGGCCGAATCTGAGACTCAAAGAAATACTACGATGAAAATCAGACACCCACACCTTAAAAAAGAGAAAACGAAAACTAAACAAGAACAGATAAAAAGAAATGCAAATAATACGTTTATATTTTCCCCTCGAAGTCTTGTTTGCGTTACACATTTTGTGTAAAGCCGTCAGTGTGTAACAATTCCTATGTCCTTCAAAAGACTGACAATTTTGTCTGCTTGACGGCATATGAACATTACAGCAGATTGAAGTCACATAACTGTTGTAATAGCTCGTAACAAAGCGGCTTGTAACTTGTGGCGTTACATAGCCTCTTAGCAAATATCTCATGTGCGCCGTCACATCACATATCACATAGTTTGTTTTTGACTTGCTAATTATTGTTCACTGTGTAGTCTATGATAAAAAATATATTGTCCGCATATTATGTATTCCGTTATTTACTGTGTTGATTAGACAGGGAACCTTATAGTGTATTCGTCGAATATCAGGTACTACGGTTATGGACTTCGATTGGTCGATATCGTATACCGAAACCTGTGGTTAAAGCTTTGACGCGTAGTTTAGCACTGTAACAAAAAGGCGTACATAGTATAAAAAAGAAGCAAAAACTGCAGAAACCTTTAAGAAAACGGAATGTTTGTGATATAGAGATCTATTGCATGTAAAATGTGCAGAGGATTTTGGTATTGGAAAATGGTATGCTATCTCGCCATTTTTTTTTTCTGTTTCATTTACGAAAACATCAATTGGCCTTTGAGGTTGTTTCATTCTATCTAGCGATGCGATAAGGAAACAGTTTGAAGAAAATTACTAGAAATTGATTTACGTGTTAGAATATTTATAATTAATTATGGATATAATTTGATTTAATATGAAAAGGTACATGTCTTAGCAGAACTCAGAAAAGCTTGAACAAATATCTGGCTTTCATGTCGAATTGCTGTTATTATATTGGCTTAGTAGAAGTAGAAAGATGATGAAATATGTTACACACATCTGACATCAGTATAAAGAGATTCCTCGTGTACCCCCATATTCCGCATTCGTCATCACCATTCACAATTTAGTTTAATATCAATATTCTGTAGAATGTTCTCAACAGCTCTGAAGCACATTTTATTAAAATAAGTAATTAATTACATCAATATATTAGCGATAGAGCCAAATTAATTTAATGACGACACAACTAGATCCATCATGGCTATTTCGTAGCTCAGGTTAGCTGTTGAAATTAATCCGCCTTTTTCTTAAACTGCATTTCGGGTGTGAGTCCAGTATCTCTTGGAAGTTTGGTTTAAGTTATTCATTTATAAGCAGGTGGACTGCCTAAATTTTAGTAAATCAATCAACATGGAAGTAAAGATGAAGTTGAGACTGGCTTCAAACACTGATGTTAAACTATCAGTAACTCAAACTATATGTTTGCCATTTCAGCGTCGATTCAAAAATAAAATTTACGTTGAAAAATCTATGTTTTGTTATTGAAGGGAAATTGGAAAGACTCTTGATTAGGCATTTAAGAGTCATAATAATACGTTTCATTATAATTCTTCAGTATGTTGAGCATTAAAAGAGGCAGAAGCTCCTCATAATGGTACACATATCTGCTTTTCCCGTCGTTTGGATTTAAGGATTTTCAGGGATACTTTCTTTTTGTATTTCAGTGTTACTGTCTGTCCATGCATTTGGGTACCTTGTGAAGGTTTTGCAGTTGCCAAATTCAACATCGGAGTAGTCCCTTTAATTCAGATTCTTGATGGATCTCTGAGATTTACGCCAAAATTATGTATAGTAAAAATGACTTAAACACATATAATCAGAGATCTTAGTATTATATGTGAGCACAGGTTTCTAAATTGTTTAGATTTCAACAACTATTTAACTGCTGTGCTGTCGATGATAATTCAGTTGAGTTTAGGTCAGAAACATTTCCCCACATCGCAATATAGATTTCCTACCCATTTTTGTTTCCATTTATATTTCATAGCATCGTTACAATACTATATGATTCTAAGAATAATACTGTACTTTTATCCTTTCTTGGCATTGATTTTACAGGAGCTCAGTTGCTGATGGATTGTGGAAGGGCTCGAGACAAGAACGAAGCAACAACTCGCCTGACTGAGGTTTTAAAGAACGGATCAGCGGCTGAGAAGTTCTGCGCCATGATGAAGAAACAGGGAGTGGACCCAGCCCTCGCTAATAAGTTGTGCTTAAAGGGATCTGAAATCAGAGAACTTCTCCCGAGATCAAAATTTAAAACTGAATTAAAGAGCCAGAAATCGGGTATTGGTTCATTTCGACTCTATATGAAAGATCTAAATTACAACATAATACAACCTTTGAGCATTGTACAATATATATAAATTGCACACAAAGCCGTGCGATTTATCTATGAAATGAAAATAAATTAAGATATATAAAGCTTACGTAAGATTACAACCTAAATCATGTTCTTTGCGGTCAAAAGTATTTGAAGCTTTCTCAACGTCACTAAATTTGAATGTTTTCTCCTTCAATAACAATTCGAATCGAATGTTAATGTGAAATCTCTCTAGATTTTGACATGTTCTATATAGCAGAATAATTTCCTTGCCCTTTTATTATGCAGGCTACGTCAAGAGAATTGATGCTATGAAATGCGCTCTCGTATCAAATAAGTTGGGAGCTGGCAGAGCCAAAACGGACGACCAAATCAACTTTGGTGTTGGATTAGAAGTCCTCTTTTACGTGGGACAAACAATTCAAGTGGGTAGGTAATGTCGCATCCTTGTATGGCGGTACCTTAAGATAAGAAGGATGCTTAGATGGAATACCTATGGCACATTTAACAATCTACTATCAAATTCCACTTCATAAAGCTCCGCTATAAGGTTTTGTAGCGAGAGAGAGAGAGAGAGAGAGAGAGAGAGAGAGAGAGAGAGAGAGAGAGAGATTGTATATCAGTATGTGGAATAGATGACCCAGCGAAAGTTCATAGATTTGCACGTATAAAGTGGAAAAGCATACAAATAGAGTATGCCTAATATTAGTTGCTGTCTTTGAGGTTCATTCTTTAACCTATCTTTTCGAAAGATTAGAATTTATAGAATGTGGTACATTGTTCTATGTGGAAACCTTTAAAACTACTTTTCTATTGGACAGAAGGTGGGTAAGAAATCTGTGCTTGAATACATTGAGATTAACTTGAATAGTTTATAGGGGACTTATAAATATATCAGAGTTGATCATCTAAACAAGTTTTTTTGTGTGCAAATAGCGCAAGAGTTCGATATTTTTTTGCATGCATGTGATAACCTGTCTTATGTATTATTTTAGGAGACAGTTGGATTCGTGTCCACCATGATGAAGAAGTGCTGAATCCCATTCTAGAACAGTTATTGATAGATGGATTTTCTGTTGACTCTAGACCAGTCCCGAATTTACGTGCGAACAGAGTGATTGATATCATTACATAACCTTTATCACGCTTCAATATCTAGTCAGACTTACAAACGCGTCGAAATCTAGATTTAAGTTATCAACGAATTTTATAAGTAGGCTCTCCATGATGAGGAGAAAGAAATTATCACACACAGACAGTCGCCATACTTAAAAGAATAATCAGATTTATTATTCTAAAGATTAATATACTCTCCATTTTGTATTGTCAGGATAGACAAATCTAACCCAAAGAGACAATGGATTTGCCAGGAAAGAGTCTTACCGAGTTCCCGGTAAGAAACGTAGGGTTGGGAAGGTATTTAGAATATTGTTTAATTGTCATGAATGGTGTAAACGATTAAATGTCAAGATCGCACAATTGTATGTTCTAACTTCGGCTTGATAAATAAATAGTTATATAGCTTATCAAAATGAAGATAGTCTGTTAGAACGCATGAGTACTAATCCAGCAAGAACCTGATGGTATATCAAAAGTTAAGTTGAGGATTTGACCGTGTCATCACAAGGGTGTATCTGGCGAGTAAGATCGGATATAAGTTGTGGCTACCTTTCTTATGGCGACCTTATTTTCAGCTGAATTCTGAACTTTATTTGGTTTCTGTTTATGAATACCAACGTAACAATGAGAAGCTGGCGTCAAAGTAAAGATGAAGCAATTGTGTGGCTACTAAAACATCATATACTCCGTTTCTGCTTAGATTTGATTGCCCTTTTTAATAAAACGCTATACCCATTATCAAACATCGAAACTCCTTGACCACACATTAGTTTTAACATTTATGGTTGTCTTTGCTGTAGTAATACAAACTTGTAACTCTGTCTTGACTCAGTAATCCAGAATCCTGTTAAAGCGGAACATACATAAAGAACTGTATTGAATAAGATTGATTTCTGTTTCCGCTCTTATAAACAAAAATATAGTTCTACATTTCGTGACTTTTTGTCTAATCGTTTTATCAAGATTCAAATAAATCGAGCCACATTTTATATATTTACAGTGCTCTATTTTATACATAAAAATTAACCTCGAACATGGGCTGGTATTGAAAATGACAGATCTTACGATTGTATGGTCATAAGCTATGTAACAGAGAGAATTTTTTTTTTTTAAACTGAACAATTCATTTATTTATCAAAATTTAAAATGAAATGTAAGAGAATTTACAGTATTATGAATCGAATCTGAAAGAATTCTGAAACGCTCTATTCAAGTAAAAAAATAAGAATGTTTCAAATGAATGTCAGATTCTCAAATGTACGTATCACAATTTAGTTTTCCATAATTCCTTTGAATATTTCACAATAGTCCCACAATAATGGTCTAGTCCAAGGATCACTTAGTAAATCCGAAGAATAAACGTAACACGTTCTTTGTCTCAAATTATATAAACACTACTTCAAACAAATATGTAGATCGATTTTAACATATGAAACAAGAATCAGAGATTAGAAGGAATCCGAAATAGGTGTTAATCTGAATTTTTAGTTCTTTTCTTATCTGCATCTTCAAATGTATGACTGTATGTCGCAATATACCACACGTGATAGATCTTACTACTCAGTAAAATATTACAAAATACCTTTTCATGTGACCTAACCCACCCAATAGGAATACTTTACTTATTCTAAAAACTCACGTGACTGGTCTGTTTAATGTGAAACAACCCCAGTCTCATATCAGGTCTTATTATTATTAGTATTTTTACTACTACTACTACTGCTGCTGCTACTACTACTACTATAACTTGTCGTACACACCAACGCCAAAAAAATTGTTTATATATCCAATCGCATTCTAAACTCTTTATATCAAATATAAAATTATTGCTAATGTTATTAGTCAATGCTCATAAAGTAATACAAAAGAGTGAAAGACAACTAGCTTTTTAAAATGGTTCAAATGTAGTTTCCCCCCACCTAGAATACAATGTCAAACAATGGGCCATCAAGCCATATACATGTAGCACGATGACCCACACAGTCACCTTATCCTGACACCAGGCAGACCAGCCCTTACACTAACCTCTTAATGATACGAGCCAAGATAGGCAGCTGTTAGTACCATTTTTATAATTCTTTGGTATGACCCGGCCGAGGATCATGCCCACGATCTGTCACATTTGAGGCGGACGCTCTAATCTCTAGGCCATCGGAGCGGTTAGTACAAGTCCTACAGAAGTCCAAAACCTGATGGCAATTACGTGTGTATTTAATTTTGCTGATGTGTCAACAGTGTTGTGTTGACTCACAGTAATATAATTACAAGTTCGAATTTTTTCATAATGCCCAGTAAATGTCTTTTGCCACAAATTTTATCAGAGCACTTTAATATTTCCAGAAAAAAAATCACTCGAATTCAAACATTTAAAGAAAAAATATTTAGCACAACTGGTCACAACATAATACAACTAGAAAATGCAAAAATGTTAAAGAACGAATGACAATGTCTATACAATTGCAAGCTTATGTAGTTCTCAACTTTGATCTCCGGTCACAATTAGCATTTTGTAAACAAGTGCCTAACGGGACCTATTAGAATGTTTCCGATGCTTCTATAACATGGATAACACTCACATAATCCCAAAACTTATACCCAAATAAACATTTATGTCTTATATTAATTATGATCCTGATATTAAGTTCATAAACATAGCGAATAATTTTGCTACGTATTAGTTGTTGACATAAAGTGAAAATAAAAGAAGTAAATCGATTAAGCAAAGATAAATTCAAGATTGGAGAAGGTCAAGTTCAGCATACAATGTTACATTAAAAATACTATGTAATGAAATAATTTTGAAGAAAACATAACAAGCAAACAATTATATTAAGATATACATTAACACTTATGAATACAAATTACAAATAATAGACACAATCATGTACCAAGAGTTACGAAAAATGTAGATATACATAACACCTCCATTCATAAAGAAAAAAATGCTGAAGTATTAAAGCGGTTTGTTTTCATTGAAACAAAAAAGACCGTATGACAATAAAAAAACAATAAAATTACTCAGAAATATATCTGATAAATAACATAATTTGTTTTACAAATGCAATCAATTTAGAACTTTTATACATTTGAAAGTGCATCAGCGATGCATTTATCTGTTCCTTGATGTGTCAATGCGAAAATATTTATCCACGTCCTTTTCGTTAAAGAGGAGTACTAACCAAATATTTTGAGTGAAGTTTTGTTGGTAAAGGGACTTCTGCTTGAGAGTTCTTATGATTTTAATTTTTATTTCATTTTTATTGATTTGGTATTTGCAAGTTCATTTGCATCTCGTTTTCTTTTTTTGTTTTTTGCAATTGCATCTCTCGTTCGTTTTATTTAAATGGTCTCGCTTTCTTCGCTTTTTTTAAAATTTGATATTCTCCTTTTCTTTGTCTTCTTTTAGCAGTATATTTGCATTTCTGTGTTTACATTTCTTCTTTTTGAAGCTGGATTTTTCCGATTCTGTTTCTAACTTTTTAATAATTTTTTTTTAAATTTCATTTTCGAGTTACTACGATACTTTTTAATGAATTCCAAAGCATTTGTATCGAAAATGTCTTTTTCCATCGAATATTTGGCCCAAACTTTTTCATTTCCTGTTTTCACATAGACGTTTTTATGTTTGAAAGATATTAGTGGCTGGCTAGCTACTGTAACTCATCTTTCTAAAATAGCCCAACCCTTCCTGCATCGGAATGAAAACAAAAATCTCCGCTTTAGCTGATATTATGAAAGCCTGTGTAAAATCAAAAGACAAATCACATAAATTTTAAAATAAAATTGATTAGACTTTTAAAATCACTTTTAACGTTTCTGAAATATTTTTGAAATATGAATCCTAGAAGAATCTCTTCTGTTAAGATTATATGGTTATAAACAAAGTAATAGACAGTAACAAAATCATCACGTTTTAAAAAGCATAGCATATAATTTAATTATCAACGATATACCATGAAAAGGTAAGAGGAACTTTAGTGTTATAAATTGAATCCGTAAGTCTTCAACGAATTGAATCAATTTTTTTCGAAAGAATTTCAGATTCTTGAATGTACGTATCACCATAATATTATTGTCCAGATTTCCACTGTATAGTTCATAATAGTCGCAGGTGTTCTAGTCCAATTAGGGCTTTGTTGTTATTGTTGTAGTGTTTAAAGCCATTGTTCAGCACACGATAGGCTATACACAGCAGCCAGTATTAATGGTGGAGAAAGAACACGGGAAATTACCACCGACCCACGAAAAGCTACTGGAAAGCTTTCTCACATACCCACATTGGCCGAATCTGAGACTCAAACCCACGCAGACAGAGGTAAGATGATAGTGATCAGTAAGGGAGAGCACTTAAGACCACTCGGGGCCTCTGAGAGCTTAGTAATTTAAACATAAGAAACCTTATAAATGTCTCATCTCAAATTATCTAAATGCATCATCAAACATCTGTTGGGTGATTTCAGAAGTCTGTTACGACTATGTGTCGCAAGGTAAACTACGTCATAGATCTTACTACTCAATCTGATATTTAAAAAATAATGTAACCTAACCCATCCAATTGCAAATGTCTTAATTCTTCAACGAAACCACTTAAACACCCTACTCTGTCCAATGGAAAACAAACCCAAATTCCTAACAGCTCTTTATAATAAAATTATTATTGATGGTCGTAAAAACCAAAGTCAATAAGATCCTACATAATCTTCACTCGCAATATGTTAAAATAAAATATTATACCCGCGTACAAAGAAAAATTATATCTCGACTATAGATGATTTATAATAATGAATACAAATTACCTAAAACATAGACACAATCAGGTACCAAGAATTACACAGATAGCGAAGCAGGACGTTTTAGCGCCGCCGTTTTGACGCGACCGTTTCGACCCGACCGTTTTGACGCAGAACCAATTTGATGCAGAACCGTTTTGGCTGCGACCGTTAAAATGAACTTATTTCTCAATAAAAATAGTACATAGTTGGCACAAAAACATTTAGTTTTAAATCATAGCTGATCAAAGTATTCAATAAATATTCAAATCATTTCGCAATAAAAGTTGTACATAACATTTGGTAAGAAAAACTTTGTTATTTTAATGAATTTAAGGCTATAAATAAACTTAATTTTTCAAAATATTCAAACTTAGAAAAAAATGAATAGGCTTATTCTTCAATACCATACATGTGCTACATTTTATACCTTTTAGTAAGTGGACCAGTCCATTAGTCAATCAAAAAGGTTTTGAGATATCCTCGAAGGTACTCGATGATGTTTCGTTCTCTGTAACTATTAAAAATTATCCTGAGTCTGACATAGGTTTCGACGTATTTTCGGCGCAATTACAGGCGACTGGTCTCCACGAACGAATTGCTTGTTACAGTTCATAATCATAAAAATGCTTCATGTTCATCTAATCACATAAGCAGTTTGTGTTATATCTGTTGAATGATTTATGTCTCTCTCTGCCTCTGTCTCTGTCTGTCTGTCTTTCTCTGTTGTAACAAAGCAACGGTGATATTGACCATTTAACAACTCGTTGTGCAAGAGTTTTACGTTCGAAAGTCAAATATGCTGTAGAAATGAAGACGGGGATGTATTTTCCTGGAAAAGTTCTAAAATTTCGTCCACGCAGATTAGAATGTTTTAATAGCCTCGACACAATGTGGGGTTTGCTGTCTGTAATGCCATACACTCTGCACATTTAGGTTTAGACATGGTTTGTTATAGTCAGACCTTAAGCACACCTTCATGCAAATCGATACTTCGTGCACGTGAAAGATTACACGTGGCTCTGTAATGCACGTTATTTTTCTCTTAGATGATAAATATATCGTATTTATTTTCTAGTTCATGTTCAACGGTTTCAGCCAATGTTTCAGCATTTTATTATCTTTTAGTGCGAGCACCTTTATTCGGATATAAACGATTTGCAATGCAAAAAGTACTGCAATAAATAAATAAACGTGGCTTATGAAATAAAAAATAAGTACTTTCATTTTACTAAACCGGTATCGATAACCTTTGGTCAAAGACACATTAATTGTTTAAACGTTAACGTCTTGTATTAGAGTTCGTGCGTGTTGCCACGAAGATAAGGAGAACTGTGGCAAAATAACGTCTTTCATTAACAAAACGAAGAGGATGAACATAAATATGTTCGGTGCGTAAGAGATCTATAAGCGTTTGATTCAGGACCTCCCAACGGCAGTGCCAAAGAGATATGGTATCACTACAGATATACCTGTATACAACACAGCCACACGGATCTATCACTCTATACAATGACTTCCACAGTACAATACTAGAAATACTATTTTATCAGCATATATCGTAGATGATATTACATTATATTTGTGGAAGAAACAAATTGTTATAGCGATGGCTAGTAATGTAGTCACAAGTGTGAAACATGAATGAACTCCGTAAGTCTTGCTTCAAATGGATTATGCAGTAAAGTAGTAAGGAGGATTAACAGACCATTTTGATCAAGTATGTATGTGTGCGCGCGTGTGTGTAAAAAAAATTATTGTCACAGAAACACCCCACGTTGGTGTCTCCGCGTCGCGCACTAATCGGTTGCTAGGTTTTAACCAAATATTTTATCAAGACCGATCCGATATTGTGTTCGAGTGTCGTGTAAAATATTCGTTATAAATCCATGTGGGTTAGCCATAGCACGGCTAAAGAAATTTCTAAATTTGTTTATATCCATGCAGCAGCAGAGAGGGTGAATCGGACATGGATTTCAAACAAAAGTACGGCTTATACGGCCAAGTCCATTTAGAGAAGGGGGGGGGGGTATATGTCAGTCGTAGACACATGGAGGGTGAATGGGACATGGATTTCAACATGAAAATCGAGAGGAAAATCGATTTTTCCTACGAAAATAAAAAAAAAAAATAGATGATTTTTTATACGGTCATGGAAGTGTTATTTTGACATTTTAGCGGCGTTATCATTGATGAAGGAAGTGTCCAAATTGTATATATAATAAAAAATACTGACACTTCCTTCATTTTTTGGTATGTCGGATGATTTTTAACACAGTCATGGAAGTGTTATTTCATCCTATAACAGCTTCTATCAGTGATGAAGGAAGTCACATTATTGTATATAAAATATATAATACTGTGACTTCCTTCATTCTTTTTTTGATCCATCGATTTTTTATTCACTGATTTTGACACCCTCTCCTTGAGGGTCGGCTAAAAAAATGAAAATCTGTATGAGAGTCGGTCACAATCAAAAAATGATAAATGGTCGGGCAATCAAAATCGTTCATTTGCTTGAATTAACGCCCGTAGGTTTCTAATTTTAGAGTTGACTTCTTTTTTCAATTCGTATTCGTTACCTAATTCTTTTCGTATCCCCTCTACGATAGTATATAACGGGACAAACACACTAACGTCACTGGAAAATGCAAGAGAGTCCCGAATAAAATTCTGAATTCTTTTGATGAGCGCATACTTCTTTGGTAGCATATACTTGTTAGTGCTAACTCCGTATTCTATATCCTGAAAATCTGACTTGATTTGATCAGGATTCAAACCATCTGATAGTTCAATATCATGACTTTTCAATTTTAAAATTTCAACTATGATGCTACTCATGTTTTCAGAATTCATTATTCTATAACAATGACATATTTCTAAATGAAAAATATGACGCATTAGACATAACTGAATTAAATTTTTTGTCCGGTCTCTTGTGAAATGACAGATCGATAAACCCCCTCTGCAACGAATCGTACAGAAGATCAACAAATATCGAAGTGCCTACCGCGCTAGCTATCGATTGAAATATTTTTTCTTCGTTAGTTGTTGTATTAAATGATTTTACTGGTTTCGCTTTTTTCGAGTATTTTCCAGTCCCCCCTCGTTTGGAATTCTCACTCTGTGTAACAACTTGCAGATTATCCAATTTGTTATTCTTTGGATTAGAATCCTTGTGATCAATAACAAGACTATCTTTGATCAATCCATTGTGACATTCATACACGAAACGATGGCAGTAATAATTCTTCCTTCCAGCGCGAAACTTCAAATACCCTTGATTACTCACAGCACCAACTGGTTTCTTCAGTCTACGGTTTCTTACACCACCATCACTGGATGCTTCATAATTTGTAATCAAGGGATGCTGTCTGAATTCTTGGTTCATTCGTATACTAATACTATTTGTCTAATTCATTGTTTGCTTTAATGATTACATCACTGGAGAATCTTTCGATGTAGTCTTGGGGAGTTCTTATGATTTTATCCTTGACTCTGTCAAGGACTCTGTCAGTGTCAGGGACTTTGTCGCTGTCAGGGTCAGGGTCATAATTTTTGATTGATTTTCCATTTTTTATTCTTTTATCATAATAACGATTCAACTCCCTGTATCGCTTTCCACCACAACTGAGACACAACTGCGATTTTCCCCTAATCCCAACCCCACAACGAATACAGGGTAACGGACCAAGGCTACCACGACGAAGACTTTGCATATGATACCCACAGAACTTATTTCTGCATGATTTGTTACACGGGGTTACTGATCCAATCATGAGCCATTTGCAGTGATTCATTATACATAAATCTTTCATTTAAATGCTTGTTTTAAATATAGCATGAAGGAGTTAAAGAGATTACCTAAAATAACGCCCTTGAAAAATGCTCAATTCAATCCTGATAAGGAGTTTAAGAGATTATTGAAAATTAATCCTAGATTTAATCTCGATAAACCAGAAAAACGTCCAATAGATGGAAATATGAAGGAGTTTAAGAGATTATTAAAAATTAATCCTAGATTTAATCTCGATAAACCAAAAAAAACGTTTAATAGACGGTAACATGAAGGAGTTTAAGAGATTATTGAAAATTAATCATAGATTTAATCTCGATAAACCAAAAAAAACGTCCAATAGACGGTAACAAGAGATTATTGAAAATTAATCCTAGATTTAATCTCGATAAACCAAAAAAACGTTTAATAGACAGAAACATGAAGGAGTTTAAGAGATTATTGAAAATTAATCCTAGATTTAATCTCGATAAACCAAAAAAACGTTTAATAGACGGTAACAAGAGATTATTGAAAATTAATCCCGATAAAATTTCTGATATGAAGGAGTTTGAGAGATGATCGGAAATTACGCCCTGGAAAAATGCTCAATTCAATCTTGATAGAGTTTCTGATACACCAAAGAATAAAATTCTTGATAGAGCCATGATTAATAAAATCAGAGACTGTTTTAATGAATTCAAGCGTGATGGAGCATCTCATTGTTGGTCAACATTTCGAATTGATGGTGTTGTTGACGCTACCATGAATGATGAAAAAGCAGAAGTGATAATCTCACATCTTGGGGAGGAAAGATATTTTTTTCGAATAAAATTCATTATCCGTGATGATACTGGAAAATGGATCATTAGGGATAAAATTCATTATCCGTGATGATACTGGAAAATGGATCATTAGGGATAAATTTGAACCCATTCTCAAGGACGAAAAATCTGTCACTGTAAATCAAGATTCCAAACCAGGAATTTTGACTGGAATTGACAAACCATACCATACTACGAAAGATCTTACCCTGTAACAGCAGTTGTTTACGGGATATATCCGTTCAATGACAAACCTGATATTGCAAAACTAGCACCCATGAAATATTCGTCAGGACTCAATTGTGTAGCATAACGAATAATGGAACACTTCACAAATGCGTCCCGGGGAAATAAACTAACTGATCTAATACGAAAAAAAATAACCGAGTGGGAATTAACGGTAAAAGAACATGGGGCAACAATTCAGGATATAATTAAATTAGAAACATCATTGAGATTTCCAATATCGGTAAGGACAATAACCGGTGAAGTATTATACGAATCGAAATATCAATCAAAAGGAACTCCAATTGAAATTATTTATCATAATGAACACGCGTGGGCATCTGCAGTAACAATATTTCCACGGGATAGAACTGTAAAATATATCCCCCCAACAGAAGAGTTTTTTTCAGAGCAGAAATTATTTATGTATTTACTGAAGAGCTGCATAATCAAATGAAAAAACTAGCTAGTGAGTTTTCACTGGAGGGGGAAGACAACAATCAATTATTAGCAAACTGTTTTACACTACCATCAATTGCAGCACATTTTGCTAGAAAGAAAAACACGTGGAAACCAACGAGAAGTGAGTTTTTATCAGATGTCAGATTGTCCTGTCTTGAATACAGCCATGGAGGGTTATGGAATACAAAATACGACCCTGAAACCGTTATTTCCGTTGATATGATTGCGTGTTATCCAGGGAGTTTTCTCGGGTATGGAGAATGTGAGAAATATTTCAAACGATTTGGACACCCTACACACGAAATGACCCGTGTTGCTATTAATGGACCACTGCCTGATTTTAATTTAACAGGATTCGCTTGTGTAGTATCATTTGAATTGGCTACAGGACTTCATCCGTGTAGTTATCTTTGGATTGGTAAACACATGTCTAACAAACACTGGATGCCAATAGTGTTGTTACGGTATATGATTGATTGTGAGATGTTACAATCGTTAATTGTCAGTGAAGCGATTATATCCTATCGAGCACAGAAATCAGTCTGGTTACCACAACCCGAT
This sequence comes from Unio pictorum, assembly GCA_030141615.1. Taxonomy (NCBI): domain Eukaryota; kingdom Metazoa; phylum Mollusca; class Bivalvia; order Unionida; family Unionidae; genus Unio; species Unio pictorum. The sequence goes on from JARLTB010000061.1 coordinate 4,693,556, forward strand.
CTAGAAAAAATAATCAGAGAACAGCGAAAACTGTTTCCTGATTTTAATGAACAACAAATCATGAATTGGTCTAAGGAGTTATTTGAAATCAGAAACAGCGAAGCAAAAGATCTTGGACGAAGAATAATCGGTAAATTTACCCAGGGTGGAAAATATGACAACACAAGATATTCTTCAGGATTGATTATAGACAAAGCTGAATACGATTTTGTAATCGCGGATTTAACGAATAAGGGCCTATATGTCAATCGTAAAGACGCATTTCTGTCCGATGGAACCAAATTAGGTACAATTGTTACTTACAACGATGGATACAATCCTCAGTATACACATCTGAGAGCTTCTATGCTCGGTTATGCTTCTATCAATTTATTTTCGATGTTAAATAGATTTCCTAACACCGCAGTTACAGTTGCAACTGACTCATTTTACATAAACAGCAAAATGGCTGATTTTATAAACGGTAGCAAGGCTACTGGCAACGAGAATTGGGGGTCATGGAGAATTAAGCGGGAAATGCTTCATGATTATATTCAATCAGCAGATGTTACAATTGAAAATAATTATCGGAATCTCAAAGAGATTCAATCAGAATTTTCTAATGCACCACCGTCTTCTGATCCAATATGCCGGTATAAAACAGTTTATTTAAACGGTTGTGGTGGGTCAGGAAAAACAACCCGGGCAATTGAGTTATTTCGTGGGAAATCAAATATGATTGTACTAACACCAACTCACAGACTTGCAAGAGAAATGATACAGAGAGGGGTAAATGCTTGCACTTATCATAGTTTCTTTCGATGGAAAGGAGATAAATGGACTCCTGAGCGTATGGGCGAGAAATTTATTCCTGAAATCATCATTTGGGATGAAATATGCACAGTGTCATTAGATGTATTACAAATATTTCTCGAGTGGTTGTTATTGAAAAATACAAAAATCGTCATGTGCGGTGATCACGGACAACCACCACCATTTGTCGGTGCATCCCCACATGAATGGCTAAAGGGTTTTGTAGACTATTATGAAGAAATTGATACTGATTATAGATCACTTGATAATGAATTAAAAGAATTCAAAGCGCTAATTAGATTACAACCGGATAGAATCCAATGTAAAATAGCGCGTGAAATAATTTCAGAAACTCCAATGAATGAGTTTTGGGAAGCGTGGAGACCAAATGATTTGATAATTGCAAGTAGAAAAATAGTCAGGGACACACTTCAGATGAAATTATTTGAATTGCATAAAAAAAGATTTGCAACACTTCCAGTGCCCCTTTGTTATAGGCCATCGGATACACGAAAACAGAACATTGAAGTTGATATTCCAGGACAGCGTGAAAAACAAATTCTGGTATTAAATGATATTGTGCTGGTTGATATCAATGTCGCTGAAGATGCATTGCGTGCTAATAAATCCCCGTGGACGCTAGGATACGCAGCAACAATACATTCTTCACAGGGATTGACTATATCGGATACAATTGTTTGGATGGTAGATAATCGCATCGAATGGTCAAATTTAGTCTATCTTGCTGTATCCAGAGTACGAAAAATAAATCAACTCCGAAGAATTGTTTTAGATGATGACACCACAATGGATGATATTGATGTTAAAATTATTGATTAAAAACTTTCCGGTTACAATCAACAAGACAAAAAAAAACAACAAGAGTTTGATATTGATGCTGAATTAATAATCACTTTGAAGCAACAACAGAATAATCACTGCGCAAGTTGCAATTGTATAATGAGTTGGCAGTATTCGGATAAAGATCCTCGCCAATTTACCGTAGACAGAAAAAATAACAATCTCGGTCATGTCAGAAACAATGTGATGTTGACTTGTCTTGAGTGCAATAGACGCAACGGCGCTAGTTAAGACCCCGTGGTGGTAATTGAGTATCCTCGGGTATCACTTACAGTTGTTGTCTAGTAAATCCTCGTTGAGGGGCAGTTGAATCCAGTTTATAGACTGGAGGTCTACCCGTAGATCGTGTTATACTAGATATCTTGTGTGCAGTAACACTCCAAATAGGATCAGTAGCCCCTTTTCTGCCACCCTCAAGCTCTCCTGGTTCGTATAAATACCTCACAGTGATATTACTACCAAGAATTGGTTCTTTGAAATCTTTTTGTGGTTGTTCAGGTATTGACTTTTTTTTAATCGCATTGATAGGTTTCATGTTGATTGTTCTAGTAATCTCATTATTCAGTGCGGTAATCACAGCTGGTGATCTTTTAACCCATTCACGAGATCTTTTTTCTAATAGATGAATTCCTTTGCGTATTGATATCCAAATAACCGCTCAGCAATCGTCCGATTAAACCGTTCAACAATTGCGTGATCACGATGTAGTGCAGTATGCCCTCGTCTGATAGTGACATTATGATTCTTCATTGTTAATAACACTGCACCCTGAAATTCCTTGCCAGGATCAACTTGTAATAGATTTGGCCAGTGTAGAGGACCCTTTCGATAAATCTTTTCAAATGCAGAAGCCACTTCAGTTGCTGATATTGTTTTTAACGGTTCTGCTTCTTTGTATCGACTTGCAATATCAATTATGGTTAATGCGTATTTGTAACCACCATCATGTGGCAAAAATAATATATCAGCCTGATGAACTTCATTAGGGACAGTCACATTCAAATGCGAGTAATTAATTTGTTTAGGCGGTGGTAGATAAATCTGCCATAGTGCCTGTTTAGATAACCAATTAGCCGCAGTGGTTTTTTTCACTTTTGCAGCGCTAGCGAGTTTATGGATTGTTGATTTACCCCTCCAGTATCCTCTTGGGGAATAATAAATAGATTCCATGTTGTTATTAATTAACGGCACCTAACATCAATTTACCTTTCATCGCTGATTTTATCAAAAATGAAGCCAATTTTTCTTTGAAAGATTTATCAGGAATAGCATTTAACGCATGAATTAATTTGACATATGCTAGATGTCTGTGTTGCAGATTATTGCTTTTATAAGCAACATCATAAAGGTGACAGGCCTTATCAATGGCGTTTATTGGTTCTTCACCGGGTCGGGGCTGATTTTGATTATTGAGTCTGATATCAAGTCTGGTTCCCGGTCCACAGTAGCTATATCCTGGAAGGTGCTTTTCTCCGGGGTATTTTGCCCATGGGGTTCCAGGGAATTTTGCCAATTTGGCTGCGATATCACCCCCTCGTTTTTTTAAAGGTTCCTTGGGTTTATAAAGAAATCTAAATTTCTTTGCACTACATTGTACGCATTTACCAGAAAGCGCTGATCGGTTATTTTTTGTTGTAATCGTCAAGTCATATGTGCCAGTACGTTTTTAACACTTCACACAATATAGATCCATATTTTATATATAACAGCATGAATGTAATTGATTATTCAGCTACCCGACGACGGGAACCTATTAAACACCATGAAATGTTACCGAATTCAATTATAATGTTTATAATCGGACCATCCGGATGTGGTTAAACACAACTGCTACTTAATTTGATAACAAGATGGATGAAATGGAACAAATTGTATTTAATAGCCCCGAGTGTAGACGATCAGCGATGCTATGAAGTGCTAAAAGAGTTTAACGAGAAAGCAAAAGAATTTCAAATCGATGAGGATTTTATTGAATTTATTACTGATATCGAAGAAGCCCCTTCCGTGGAAGACATCGATGGAAGTATTAACAATTTAGTCGTATATGACGATATCATGTTAGATAATCAAAAAAATCCTGCTAGAATCTTTTCCCGAGGTAGGCATAAAAACACTGATGTGATATATGTCACTCAACGGTATACACAAATACCAAAAGTGATTCGCGATAATTGCAATGTGTTGTGTTTATTTAATGGAGTTGATACTCATACACTACGAAATATACATCAGACTTGGTGCAGCGGTGACATGAATCATAATCAATTTAGAAATTTCTTTAGTCACGCTCAGTCAAAACCACACGGATTTGTAACGATAAATTTAGCAGACCCTCGAACACGATATCGTATCGGACTTGATAAAATCAACGGGTGAGTTTTTTAACCCAATGGAGACATTTCGAATTTTCACGACGTAATCACTCGGCAAATGTTTGGGTTAAATCGATTTTTTCATGTCCGATTCACCCCTTGATGCTAAATCACTGTCTCTATTTGGCAAATGGAGACTAATTTTTTTTTTTTGATTTTCGTAGGAAAAATCGATTTTCCTCTCGATTTTCATGTTGAAATCCATGTCCCATTCACCCTCCATGTGTCTACGACTGACATATACCCCCCCTTCTCTAAATGGACTTGGCCGTATAAGCCGTACTTTTGTTTGAAATCCATGTCCGATTCACCCTCTCTGCTGCTCCTTTGCACCAAGTCTGATGAATACTTCTTAACATGTGAGTATCAACTCCATTAAACACAGCAAGAATATTACAGTTGTTTCTGATCACTTTAGGCATTTGGGTATACCACTGGGCAACATAAATCACGTCGTTGTTTTTATGTCGAATACGTGAAAATATCCTGTCGGGTATTTTGTTTGTTTGTCCAACATCACATCGTCATACACACCTAAATTATTAATATATCCATCAATATCTTCAACACTCGTAGCTTCATCGATATCAGTTATAAATTCGACAACATCTTCGTCTTTTAACGATTTCATTCTCTCATTAAGATCTTTTCATAACATCGTTGATCATGTACACTCGGAGCTACCAAATATGATTTCTCCTATTTCATCTATTGCAGTATCAGATTAAATAACAATTGTGTCTTACCACCACAAGATTGGCCAGTTATAATCATCCGAACAGAATTTGGTAACATTACATGGTGTTTAACAGGTTCTCGTCGTTTTGTCTCAGAAAAGTCAGTGATATCCATTCGATATAACATAAATAAATATGGATTTATATGTGTGAAATGCAAGATGCTTACCGCAACAGTTAAATTAACACTTGTGATGACAAAAAATAACAGAGATGATATCACTGTTAAGTGAACACAATGTGGTATAATTGTGTTATATAGATTTGTTATTAAACACAAGGGAAGTGATATCTCCTTCAAGGCAATAAAATTCCCGGGAGCTCCATGGGATAAATATCCAAGGGAAAAACATCTTCCAGGATATAATTATCTAGTTTTTTAATAAAATGAGCGATGAAAGGTAAATTAGTATTGGGAAGTGGTTATTAATTTAATGGAATCAATTTATTATTCCCGAGCGGATATTGGAAAGGTAACTCAGAATTTGTGAAGATAATATCAAACGTCAACTCGATATCCTTGCTGAAAACGGAATCACCGCGATGACATCCAAACAATTTTACGATGATTACTTACGACAACAAAGTATTTACTAGCACGCCAGACGTGAAAAATTCTTCAGCTATTATCTATAGTAGTTGAAATTCTATATACGATGAACGAAGAAAATATCACCAAGTTCACAACTGAGCTTGATCTCGTAAAATACTTAGTCCGTGACAGTGAAATGTTTACTAGCAAATACATCAACGACGAATACGAAAATATTAATGCGGCGAGAAAATCTGGTATGTCAATTTATACATCCGAACACGGGATAATGACAATCATCACCCGGGAGCGAAATAAACTTATTTATGCAAATCAATCCAGTAGGGAATTGTTTATCACGGTATGAAAAGTTTTCAAGAAGATCTTTAAACGTATCACCGATGTTTTTGAAGACCAACGACGCATAGAAGTTATCACCGCAGAATTTAAAAAAAATTACTCGACTATAGATTTTTAAATATACCCTTGCCAGCTTTTTAAAATTCTCAATCAAATTCATGATATAGCTGGGCTTTCTTGATTGTTTCATTTAATTTTGTAATTTTAATTGAAAGATCGTTATATCGAGTTGATAATTTCACATTCTCGCTTTGTAGTTTCTGAATCGCGGCTTTGTATTTGCTATTCAACGTTTGATGTTTTAATAATTCGGTTTGATTTTTTTTCTATATCAGTTTGAAATATATTCCGCTTGGTTTCTATACCGGTGATCTCTTGGTCGTATTCAACTTGATTTGTTTTTAACACGGATTGTAGTTGGTCTCGCTGGGCTCTCAAGTTGGCGATTTTATTTTTTCGCGGTGATATCCTCTCGTAATTTTCGTTTACAAGCTTTATATTTCTGTCGAGCTACGCGTAATTGGTCAGAGTTATCTTGTGTGACAGCGCTCATCTTATATAATCGCAATAATCTCATTTTGTTTTCGGTGGCAACTTCGATAGGTATTTTAACCCGTTGCAGCGCAGAGTTTTTTCGTCGTCATTTGACAAATAAGTTTGGGTTCTCATATATACTATAAGCCCCAAAAAATGATAAAAAATAATAATATAATAATTATAGCGGTAATTTCACCAACAAAAATCACTAATACGTTTGGAAATAATTATGGTAATTTTTAACCTTTTTTAAAGATTTAATTTCAGATCATCCTTTCCTTTTCAAAATCTCGTTAAGGCGATCGTGGGAAGTACGTGAGTGAGCATAATTCAAAATTTGATCGCGTCCACATGAAATCATAGTAACATGTTCTTGTTGAAGTCTATCTAGTTGATGTTGTGTCAATAGGAAACTATCGTCGCCGAATTCATCAATGGTTATATTAAAATTACTGGCGAGGAAATTTGTAAATGAATCTCTGATCGCGCGCTCAAGTTGTTGTTGTTCAAGCACGGATATCTTCACGTGGTGGTACATTATGTAATGTGATCTTACGATTTCAATTAGGGTAGATTTTTTAAGATGAAAATCTTGCGATTTTACATCGAGAGTAATCTGTAATTGCTCGTCGGGTAAATCAATCAGGTTATAATTTTGGTTGATAAGTTTAAAATTCATTTTTGATATCCAAGGATCTTGACACCTTAGATACTCTGAATTAATCGGTACTTGCACGATCAAACTTCCAGGAGGTACCCGAGGAGTGAAAGTGTATAAAATAAGTGGTTACTGTGGTTGATTTGATAATTCTGTGTTCGCTTGATAACTTTCATCAATTGCATCACAGGAAAGATTTACCGCGATCACGGAGGATATATCGACGTTGCCAGGTGAAATATGCCTACCGGTTCCATCTGGATCATTGTTGACTTTGAGAATAGTTGGTGATGATGATAATGTTTTTTTCCACGCGACGATTATTTTAGGAAAAAAACTCATCGATGCCATCATCGACTGATTTTCTTAACTCAGGTGCGTTATATCCAGGAAACGTAAAATTCAGTATTGTAGTTTCTGTTAATGAATACTAACCTCGTTGTCTTATCACTCACTCAGATTTAATCACTGGTTCGTGAACTGTTATAGCAATTTTAGATTTCCCCCCATGAGAGATTTTATCCTGCTATCGATTTCATAGTCGATTTGTTCGATCTGATATCTCATTTTGGGAAGGTATTCATTTTGCCGATCAGTGTTAGTTTTATTTGTAAAGACAAATATATTATTAGGTGGTTTACCAGCGAATTATTCCGACCGGATATTCGGCCAACTATAATATACTCGTAACTGAGTAAGTGCGATTTCTTTAACCGGAATCAGTGTTGGAAAATCTACACTGAATTCAGGTTTGTTTGACGTTATTGATATCATCGTTGTTCTCGCCGGATTTGTGTTTGTGACTATCTGCTGAAATAATTTTTGTGGCATTGTCATTATTATCAATAGTATGTTTTTCTAATTTTGACATCGCGGTATCATAAATGTTGAGAATTCGTTATCGGATATTATTGTGTCATCGAGGCTGGATGATATCAGCGAAGATATTTGAGAGTATGCTGTTGACGCTGTGTGTAAATAGTGCCAGGCTATGCTTTTAAGTGAAAACCAGGCAGCCATCCTTCTCAGGCACATGAGGCTGAAAAAATGCCACAAATTACGTTTTCAGGCGAAAAACAATTTGTCTGAAACTAACGAAAAGATGCATTTTTAATATGTATGCCAATCTAACGAAGAGATTGTTTCTTTTTTAAAATTATATTATCGTTACCTTCTATGGTAAATGAATTAGTGGTCCTATTCCTATAAAGGCAGCCCTAATTATTGAATTCATGTCAGCTATGAGTATTTGTGCATTGCCATTAAGTATCATTAGTTGGCTCGTGAACATGTACAATAATGTGTATTACTTCTAGACTGATGTAGAGCATATACAATTAAAAAATGAATACTACCACTGAAATAAAAGCAAAACGAAACAATACAGTTGTACAGCAAACTAACATTTTCTTATTTTATCTCAGATCTTTTTAACTTTCCTCCAAGTACTCTTATCACTGGACCTGAATGAATGTATTTTTTTTTCTTGTACGTTGAACATTTCATTTATCATATCGTATGTAAACGGAGGCTTTATACTCTCGTAATCGTATTCACAACTCGAGATTCTAAAATATTAGTTGGAATTAGAACGGTTACAATTCCTGGGCCATATGTCTGAAGTTTAAAAAGTTACATTGATTTTATTGGGTTTTTTTTTGTCGTCACAATTTGGAACTTTGTGAATGGTCACGTCTGTCAAAATAAATCATCTTATATTTGCATGCAATATATTGTCAGCTGTCTGTGAAATTAATTTGTGTCTTATTAGTCAACGTTTTGGTTCTTTTTATTATTTTGGGGATAAAAAAAACATTGACGAATCAAGTGTGTGCATCATGATTACCAGTGCTCGTTCTTAATGCTGAGCAACGATTAATTAAATTTACCTCCTCTTTTTGAACTCTCCGTCATGCAGATGAACTTAATCATCATAACCTTAGGCATATGTATTTCAGTTTTGCCAGTAGCAGCCTGAATTTGCTTATTTTTGACAACTAAGATGTGCTTTCATCTAAAATTCATTTATATTGTAAACAACATATTTATCACTTACTAAAACTTTTTAATAGACTTATTTCCAACCTTTAAACAAAAATATATCTTATAAAAATATCAATTTGTTTTGATTCTTTTTATATCTTTTTGGCTATATGTATATATTTTATGATTTAAGTGACTGACAATTGCACTATTTACTGTTAGAGTACAGCTTACACTGTTAATATTATAATATAAAATATCATGGTTGGGTATTGATCACTGTGTAAGTTTTACCTAATCATTCAGAAAGTAAATAAAGTCCGTTTTTTTGTTATAATTATGATGTAATATATTTTGCATGTGACAAGTGAATCAGAGCAATCTGAACCTCTGAGCCATAATAAAACAATTACTAAACTAATTGTCAAGAAATCAAAAGACTAATAAAATTAATGCAGGCACACATAATATCACCTTTACACCAGAATTTGATAACAACACGTTATTTGGATATATTTTATTAAATTATTTCATGCATACTAGTATGGGAGTCTTAAGGAAATCACCGAGACAAGGTATTGAAGTTACTACATGTATTCAGCTATCAGCATCTATAATGAATGAACAAGGTAAACATTTCTTGCAATACAATATTCAATCTTATTTTTTGACGGCACAGCGTAAGTGTGATTGATATCAGTGTGTGTGTGTGTGTGTGTGTGTGTGCTTAGAATACTGCCCAAACTAGTGCAATGCATCTATGTAGTCTACACCTGTCAATAAAAAAATGCACAAAACTGATTTCGATATATGAATAGAACCATTAATTAATTTAAATCCAGAGAACCGGTCTATTGGTGGTGGAGTCAAGCAGAGTACCAAATTTTTTCGAATGCGCATATTGGCTAGTAAACGGATTATTTATTATAGCATCAAACCTTTTATATACTTCAATATATGTTGTCTAATTGTGAAATTATTATTGTTTATTCTCAAATTCTGCATTTAATACTACCGACAACATAGCTTATGGATATGTATTGTGATGCTATGTTTTAAGGTGCAGACCAAGGCGTATACATAATGCTGCGAAACACTCGTATTTCAAGACTGACAACAATATGAGCTGTTAAATAATCAACATACTGAAATTTTATTAGCACATGTCAAATAAACATTTTTGATAATCGCGAGCCAAAATTGCAAACTGTTATTCATGATTGAAACCTTTCTGGAAAACATTTACAAAGCGATTTTATGAAGATTTAATATAAAATATTTTGAGCATAGTAACAGTACTAATTCGGATGACTAAGAACGTTTCTCACGTATGTGTGTGCGTGCATTTATGTGTACGCGTGTATGTGTGTACTCTCAAAATACAATGCATACAAGTGTTATGACCATATGGTCGTAAATGAATAAAGAAACAAAACCTATAAGTTTTGTAAATGTTAACATATAACTTGATAAACACAGTTATAAAATAATATAAAATGAATTAAGTTAACAAAAATAAAGGACCTGCCTAAAATAATGGAAACGTGGCCTTTCAATGACCGTACATAAACAGCACAGAATCCGAGCAAAATCTTAATATATATTTTTCTTGCAGCACAAATATCGCTGTCGAAAATGTAATTTCCAAGACCTAGATTCAGCGACTAGAGAAATAATCAGTAACATCGATTATAAGAAACATGATATGTTTCAATCCGAAGTGAATTATTGATTATAAAGTAGACTCGTCAGGTGCGTAAGTATCATTTTCATTGGCACCAATGGTTGATCGAAACAAATCTTTATTGAGGTCATCGAGTTGTCAAATATGGAGTTTCATATAGAATTAATATGTATGTTCAGAAATATTAAACGTTGTTATGCATAAACTATAGTGTCAGAAAATACAAACTTCACTTAGAATCTGTTGACATATTTACTGTCTCAGTAATATATTCCTAAGAAAACTTGGGTGGGTGTTGTAACAGTGAAATATGTCTTCTAAACAAATATGGCGCTGGTCAAAGTATGATATGTCTGTAATAAAAAGTGTCATATTATGAAAATCTTTCCGTTTGTCTCTTAAGTATAAAAAAATTTTGTACATAAATAGTAACCTTTCCTTTACAAACGTGAACAATAATAATTAAAAATAAATTATCTTTTGCTATCCGAATTTGAGATCACGTCTGCTCTATCATCATTTATGGTTTGTATATTTTCAATATTGATACTAAAATTTAGTCACGAGACAGATATATACCAACCTTCAGCTCGATACAACCTACCATATAGTATCTAAGATAAAAAAGATAAAGATGACACAACTTTATTGAAATAAACATAGCTTTACAAGAGGAAAGCCATCGATTCAAACTGTTTTCATTTCAAAATCACAGGTTTATCTGATGTGCTTTACTTCAGCACTACCAGTCTACGACGTAGTACTTATCCGACTCCGGTCCGTTTAAGTCTAGGATATGGACATTATTTGTACAGTCCTGGCTTGCTACCTGAAAAAAGACGTTTTAATGTAGAGCAAATAATTCAGAAATGACGCCACGAGTTTGTTGATCATCGCGAATTGCGCCAGCAAAGATGTGCAAAACCACAAAGATGTTAACTTGTCCTGAGGTTTTATTCAGATAAATGTTGTAGAATAACAATAAAGGCAAATCCTTTTGGAAGAAATCGAGACTATTATTTGAAATGAAGAACTGATTAGCAATCTTTAGATTATTGATTGTTTGATTGAGCGATATTGGTATAGCACGCAGTCTGTTTATCTGTTTATTTTTCACTCTCTCTTATATATATATATATATATATATATATATATATATATATATATATATATATATATATATATATGTTATAAAGCACTCAATTTACCAAAACGTGTCTCGTTTCATAGCAGACATTGTTTTGTCTGTGTCATGGATATTAATTATTACGTTATTTACATTTATATAATGCCGTTTATTGTACGTATGAGCTGCCTACCTTTAGCTGGTTTCCATGACATTCGATAAGAATCCCGTACTCTGTGTTTCCGGTGATGTCATCTTTTCTTACGACAGGTGAAAAGGCCAGAGCTTGATTGCACACATCAATGACCTGTAAATATTTTTGTTTCGCATCTACAGTAGGATGTTCCGTCAGTAAAGAGTTCCACAATTTTGTGGATAACAATTAACTTAAATCAACATGTTAATCCAATTCACCGTATGTGATTAGGTCACGAGAAGAATAAGTACCAGAGTATCTTCATTAATTGATTAATTCTAGCATGGTCGGTAATTGTTTGCGTTGCGTTTTAATGCAGATATTCCATTTAAAATTTGTAAAGTAGATTTTCTACCGGTTTTACTCAACAATCATCTAATTTGGTCTATAAGTGAAATGCATGATTTTATTAAAAAAATGTTTTCCATTACTTGTAGACGTTTGTAAATTGCATCAATGTTTTCAATAAAGGATTCATTTATAGACCCACTTTGTCGTATTGTACGACTGAACTGTTTGACTGGAACATTGCCACCATTTGCACCCCATCCGCCCGGAAACCCCAACTTCTCTTCATTTGTTTACAAATAAATTTGATAAACTCTTAATTAGATTTCAACCTCATATGTCTGCATGTTCTCATGTACACTATTACGCTGCTCATTGGTTTAAGTAACTGATGATTCGACGTCTTCGACTCGAATAATTTCAAACCATTACAACATCTTGAATTTAAAATGGATCACAAAATATAATAAAGACTTTCGTAATGTTAAAATAAATTACACATGTAAAAACAATCCTATCAAAGTATTCATGGGAAACATATTGTCATCGCTGAGATTGTAACCCATTCACGAATTATATAAATACATGAACTTGTAAATATATGACTTTCCTCTAGGACGCTGCATATAATGGCCATACTCGACTTGTAATAAATGCATCACCTTGAAAATGTGTCTCGTCTCAAAGAATATATGCATTGTCCATGCTTTACATTCAATATGCACTTTTTGATCAACATTATATAGAAACATTGGCTCACCTGCGAGCCAATATGAAGGGAAGTAGACGGTGCGTTGCATAGTTCTTGTATAAGCATTCTTGAGGAATGGTAGCTTGGGTCCGTGCATGACGTGTTTCCGTTCTGGGTAAAGGAATTATTATGAGAGATGGAAGACAGCAGCCGCACTTTATTACAAACGCGAGGTTCTGGAAAATAAATAAATAAATAAATAAATACATTAGTTTTCTCTATATGTACAATTTAAAAAGATATTGTTGCTCAAAATATCAACAGTAGAGAACTAATCTGTACATACCGTTCTGGAAGAAGAATACGTATGCTTCAAGCGTTTACTAAGTTCTTAATCTCAGGCAACGTATTGCAAAGAATTTTATCTCAATCTTACGTCTGTATAATTGATTTTAAGACATTGTGTACGAAATAATTAAGGTAACCTTTACGTCAACGCCTGTTTTAATCAGTGTCCATTTTATCTTATTCACATGTATTAATTTTGAAACATTGGATTAAAAACTGAGCTAATGGTATTTAGTAGTCATAACGTAACTGCAACAAAGGATTTGCTGTAGATCGTTTTTGACACAATTAATTATGCTCACGTTAATGATGAAATAATTCTGTAAACCATATTGTGGTCTATTTTCAAGATTAATAGAAAACGAAAGTATACAGCATATATAAATTTCAGAGCAAAATCATAACCGGTGAACAAATTATGTTTGAGCAAACGGACAACGTAGGATAGTAGTCAGCCCGAACACTAACCTGGCACGCATGCAGGTAAAGAACAAATTAATGCTTCCGCCGACAAGCCAGGACAGTCAGAACCACCATTGCTTGGAGCAGGATTGGAACATGATCTGGATCGGATTTGAGTTCCCAAACCGCAGGAAACGCTGCACTTAGAAAACTCTGACCAGCCACTCCATTTTCCGTCTTAAATGGATAATTAAAATGACGTACTAATTTCAGTAGGGTTAGTCTTATGTATTTTATGGTATGACCTGTAAAATGTTTGTTTTCATGGCAATAACAATGGATTCGGTTATATACATACATCAGCGAAACCAACCTGACCATACTTAATGATGGTGCCAAAACCCCACTTAACCCTTTTGACGGCACCATGACCTCCATGGACCTTACCTTATGCACGCCTAAGTTGACATAGGTGGCAGACTGGAGAGTGGATCAAACAGACCCCATTGGGAGTGACAACTTACCAATAATTACCACCCTGCAAATGGAAATCAGTTCTAACATCAAAATCCCCAGATGGAACAACAATAAAGCAGGATGTGCAAAACTTAAAACTCAATAAAAATCAACCCAAATACAACTGAAAATTAAGACATTGATATATATTATGAGAACCTAATTAAGATCGTAACACAGGCGGCCACCACTAGCATACCCAAAACAAATAGCATACCAAATAAACTAGAAGTACCATGGTGGACCTGTCAAATAAAACAAACTCGGAAAGAAAAACAAAAAGCCCTTAATAAATTTAAAACATCAGGTTACACAACAGACGTATTAGAATATACGAAAAAAGACAAACAACTAAAAAACCTGATCAAGCAGTCCAACGAAAAAACTTGGCATAAATACTGCACCAGTATAAATATAAGAACCAACTAAAAACAGGTGTGGGATAAAATTAGAGTAATTAGGGGCAAAAATACCACCAAAACCCCCACAATAAGGATTGCTAAAAACAACAAAGAAAAAGCTGACATATTAGCCCGACACTTTAAAACAAATGAGCAGCGTTTGCAACCACACTAATGAATTCCAACAATATAGGGAAAAAACTGAAGAAAACTGTAAGATATTATTTCAAGACCTTGGACCCAAACATTCTAATCTAAATAAAGAAATAACACTATATGAATGGGATCAGGCACTAAAAACAAAAAAGGAAACTTCACCAGGGGAAGACAAAATAGGGTACACTATATACAAACATTTACCCCATAACATCATTAAGTCCATTATAAAACTATCAAATAAAATATGGGAAATGGAAAAGCTACCCCCAAAAAATGGAAAACTGCGATAGTAATACCCATTTTAAAACCGAACAAAGATCGCAATGACATCAACTCATATCGATCCATTTCAATAACCAACAATATATGCAAGATTATGGAATCCATAATTTCTAAAAGACTAAAACACTACCTTGAACGTAACAAACTAATATCTGAAAACCAATGTGGATTTAGGAACCAAAGGTCCACTATGGACCAACTCATAAGATTAGAAACTGCTATAAAAGTGGCATTTAACTCTAAAAGAAAAGCGGACAGAAATTTAATTGCGGTGTTTATAGATTTGCAAAAGTATTCAATCTCGTATGGACCAAAGGCCTAATAGCCAGATTAAATCACTATGGCATTACGGGAAGGATGCATAACTTCATTGAAAATTTCCTGACTGACCGCAAAATAATAACTAGAGCAGGAGACACTTACTCCAAAGAACATACCCTTGAGAAATGGAACCCCACAAAAGGAGTGTACTCAGTCCCACACTTTTCAATCTAATGATAAACGACCTTGACAGAACTCTGGCATCACCCGAAGTTGAATTATCGCAATTTGCAGATGATAGTGGACTACGGAGAGCAGGAAACCCATCCAACCACAAAATTATAACAGATATTCAAGATAGTTTGAATAATATAGGAGAATGGGCAAATAAATGGGGATTCAAACTATCGCACCAAAAAACGGTAGCAGTACTATTTACCCCACATAACAGAAATAAAAAACAATACCCTAAGCTAACTATACTAAATCAAGAAATACAATTTGTAAAAGTAGTCCGATTTCTGGGTATGTATTATGATGAATATCTCAAATGGGCGCATCACATAGATGAACTAGTACAAAAATGTAATCAGGACTTAAACTTATTAAGAAACCTAAAAGGTACCAAGTGGGGAACAAATCAAGAAACAACCCTAACCTTATACGGGGCTTTAATTAGATCTAAACTAGACTATGGCGGTCAAATATATAACACAGCACCCACATGTCAATTACAAAAATTAGATAAAATTCAGAGAAAAGCCTTACTGATTGGCACTGGCGCACTGCCATCAACCTCATTAGCTGAGCTGCAAATCTTAACCTGAGAACTGCCGTTACATCTAAGAAGGCAGGAACTTATCCTAAAATATGCAGCCAGACTTTCACCACTTCCAAACACTCACCCAACTTACCAGGCAATAAATAATTGTAATATACCTTACAGGGCAACTATGAACAAATCACCCCCTATGAGAAAACTAGGTCATTATTTAAAACATCAACTTCCAATAGAGTTATTCCAGACCAAAAATATGGCAAGGAGCCTTGGAATAACATAACACCAATAGTCAATATAGCAGAAAGTAATATTACATATGATAAGGAGCCTTGGAGTAATATAAAACCTATAGTAAATATCTCCTTTTCAACTAAAGAAAACAAGGAAAACCAAGCAAACTATCTAAAAACATTAGCTTTAGAAGAAATTAACAACAGATATCAAAATTACCTCAAAATATACACAGATGGATCCAAAATAATTAATCCTTGCAAAACAGCTGCAGCAATGATAATACCTGAGCTGAATACAGTATACAAATAGGATGGGGTCTACCTGATTACTGCTCCATATACACAGCTGGATTCTGGACCATCTAAGATCAACCTGAACTACACAGTCTAATCAACACATTAATTAACAATAAATGGCAAACAGATTGGAATCAAAATCACAAAGGGAGAAAATTATACAATACCATCAAGGAAGTAAATATAAATAGAAAACCACCTAGGTGCACAGGCTATAAACAAACAATAATCAATCGAATTCTCTTAGGAAAAACTAAACTGGCAAACATCTTTGGAAAATACATTGGACCCTTCCCACATAACATAAATTGCTACAATTGTAACACCCCAGAAAAATTACACCACATCTTTAATGATTGTAGAATAACCAAGAAGGAAAGGAACAAATTCAGATCCGAACAACAAATCATAGCCGCCCCATATACATACCCAATAATAATTCAAGTAATAAATATCAACCCCGAAACAACATTAAAAAATATAATTGAATTTTTAAAAACAAGAGGGCTACTAGAGAAAATTTAGAAAATAGGAAAATAAAGAACTTAATAGCGAGAAGAAAAAAAAACTAAAGAAGAAACCTAGTACTAATGCAAACGAAAATTAATATAAAAAAAATGAAAGCCTCTTTAAGGGATGGAAGAACCACCAGGAATGAGCAAGTAGATCTCAACCATCCTTGGAACCCACACACTACGGTGGGCATGAGATGATCAAGGCTCGTATACTGAGCAATTAAAGATGCGAGTAACCCTATAAACAACATAGGGAGACCAAAAGGATTACATTAAAACTAGTACTAGATTATTCCCTGGGTAGGCAACCAAAACGAAAGCCTCTTAAGGAATGGAAGCACCACCAGGAAAAAGCAGGTAGATCTTAACCGTTCTTGGAAACCACATGCACTACGGTGGGCATGAGATCACCAAGGCTCATACAATGAGCAACCAAACCAAAAAATAAAGACGCGAGTAACCCTAGAAACAAATTGGGAACCCGGAAAAATTACTCAAAACCCTTTGAGTAATCAAATAATTCCGGAAATAATAACAAGTCAACAAAGTAGTTGAAAGATAAAGTAATAGAGGTACACAAACCACAACAAATAGATAATGAAGAAAATTAGGAATAAAAAACACCATTTAAAAGGCAAAAAGTAAACAAACAAATAATAACAAATAAGTTTATTTTTTTTAAAACAGCCCATAAAATAAGTATAGGAACCTACCCTCACTACTATTACCTTCTCTAACTTTCCTCTCAATACAGCCTCATTGACAGTAAATAATAATTACCAAATACCTATCAAGTTCTAAAGTCAAAAGGCCAAAAATTAAATATAAGTAGATGGTCTGATACCAGACTATCATAAAATTCTGTTCCGATATTATGGTCCCAATTTAGACAGTATGAGGAAGTCTAAAAGCCGATGAATACCAGGCCCCGCAGAACATGGCTGCAATTAAATTTTATTTCACTTTAGGCATATAGACCCCCAACTCAACTATTAGGGATGGGTCGTATGGGCTGTAGATTCTATTAACTGAAAACAGCACAGAGTTCCTCCAATGTAGGGGGGAAAAAGTTTGGATAAAGGGACATCATCGCTGGACCAAAACCGGAATAACATCAGGAGAGATACAACTTCAAAGAACCCAGGACAAAGGAAAATGATAGCTGGTCCGAGGGAACAACCATATGCTGGGACACCATGAGAACAAGATGGCAGCCTGACATTAGGGGCTACTCAAACAGACAAGATAAAGCAACACAGAAAATAATCCGATTGCTTTCATTGCCTGGTTAACAGGGTCCTCATTTGGTACGAGAAACCTCCTCGAACAATCTATTTCACGAAACCTGACGTGATCAATTATTTTGCACACCGCTCAAAATTAACAAGCTATTTTTACGAAACGGTGATTATACTTATTTATGTCGCATAGACATCATAGTATTCAATCTTGTTAGGGACTTAATACATGTACATTTTGTACTAGAAATATTGGAAAGTTAAGATAGTTATACAAATTTTACGACTTCATTGATTTGATTTAATTACATAGGTGACTCACACATTATTGGTATTTTCCTATCCATTAGTAATAACTGGACCAGATTTGAATTAAGCACGGAATCACGATGTTGCGGGCTGTACGACATCCTTGGACGTAATGGTACCTCTCTTTTATTGCCACAACTCAGATAGCTCCAAAATGGTGGAGATGTCAAACTAATTTCCAATACCTCCACTTGTGATATGGCACAACATTAATTTAAATCATTGGCTGTTAGGGATGAGTGTGTGTTGGGTCTATTCCCACTCACCCAGGGTCCTCCATTCAGGTCGATGGTTACTTAATATCAACCCCGACCTGATAACCAAATTAAATAGTACTCTTTGAGTACATAAATGACTGGGGAAAGCGGCACCATTCCTAACCCCCAGAAGAAATTAAATATTTTGCTGGAAACTTAAAACAGTGCTACATGCCACTAGTGGGCGGTACAACACTCTAATATAAAAAAATCATATATATATATATATATATATATATATATATATACCGATTTACACACACACACACACATATATATATATATATATATATATATAACCGATTTACATATATATATATATATATATATATATATATATATATATATATATATATATATATATATATATATATATATATATATATAACCGATTTACATATAAATAAAAACCTATTCGATACGTTTCATTATGATCTTACCAACACGACAAACAGACAATGGGCAATGCTGACGTTCATTGTGTGAACCCACACACTGTCGACCTCCATTACATGGAGTAGGATTGTTACATTCCCGATGTCTGCTTTGTGAGAGATCAAAGCAGGTTACAGGGCAGTTCGACAATTCTAACCAGCCACCCCAATGTCTCTTTAAAATAAACCGAAGTATTTGTGTACAATTCCTTCTTAATTTAGAGTTTCTTACTAATAAATGAAAACAATATTAATATTTCTCCAATACGGTGACTATAATCAATTAAATATTTATGATTATCATTATTACAACGATATGTGGATTAGCAACAGATATAAAAGCCGGGGCTTTCGTTGGGGTTGTAACTGCGGTACAGTGCGACATGCATAGATTTATGACAATGCATTGATATATATATATATATATATATATATATATATATATATATATATATATATATATATATATATATATATGCTGTTTTATATTGTGACTAGTACATCCACATGTCATGCCTAATGTGCATATATCACTGTATGTTAGCTCTAAATAAAGGAATAAACCATTAATGAGAAGGTTATAGTCTTATTCAAATGTTTTACTGTTTTAATTTGCTTGGATTGCTTTTGTTGGCTTCCAGCACACGATATGCCATATATGGCGGAGAGTATATTTTGTGGCGGAGGAACCACGCAGCATATAAATGACTGGAAACGTTTGGCATGCCTTCTCATATGCACAAGTTGGCCGAGAAGAAAAGTCCTAAAGGCATGAAACAAACCGTTCGGCATGTAAAAATAAACACTTACCAACGGGACAAGCAGATAATGCGCAGTTTTTACTTTCCATATTAGACCCTACACACTGTCGACCTCCATGGCTTGGCACAGGATTGTTACATGATCGATGTCTGTTTTGTGAATGGCCACCGCATGTTACAGGGCACTTCGACCAGTCTGACCAGCTACCCCAATGTCCGTCTAAACAAGAAATGGATTATGTACATGAATCCGTAACTATGTTAATTGGCATAAAGTAGCACTTAAAGGTTTTATAGATTTATACTGACTCTACTTGTGCCAGTGGCCAGCTGTCCATATAGGATGTCCTTTGGCAGCCTCCCATCCTCCATGCGTCTGACGTGTCCCAGCCAACGAAGGCGACGTTTGCTCAGAAGGGAGAACATGCTGTGGGTGTTTGCACGCTGCAGGATTTCGCAGTTTGGGACAGGGTCTTGCCAGCTGATTTTCAAGATGCGTTTAAGGCACCGTATATGGAAGGAGTTGAGCCGACGCTCTTGCCTCATACCTCATATATATATATATATATATATATATATATATATATATATATATATATATATATATATATATATATATATATATAACCGATTTACATATATATATATATATATATATATATATATATATATATATATATATATAACCGATTTACATATATATAAAAACCTATTCGATCCGTTACATTATGATCTTACCAACATGACAAACAGACAATGGGCAATGCTGACGTTCATTGTGTGAACCCACACACTGTCGATCTCCATTACTTGGAGTAGGATTGTTACATTCCCGATGTCTGCTTTATGACAGATCAAAACAGGTTACAGGGCAGTTCGACAATTCTAATTTGCCACCCCAATGTCTGTTTAAAATAAACCGAAGTATTTGTGTACAATTCCTTCTTAATTTAGAGTTTCTTACTAATAAATGAAAACAATATTAATATTTCTCCAATACGGTGACTATAATCAATTAAATATTTATGATTATCATTATTACAACGATATGTGGATTTGCAACAGATATAAAAGCCGGGGCTTTCGTTGGGGTTGTAACTGCGGTACAGTGCGACATGCATAGATTTATGACAATGCATTGATATATATATATATATATATATATATATATATATATATATATATATATATATATATATATATATATATATGCTGTTTTATATTGTGACTAGTACATTGACATATCATGCCTAATGTGCATATATCACTGTATTTTAGTTCTAAATAAATTAATAAACCATTAATGAGAAGGTTATAGTCTTATTCAAATGTTTTACTGTTTAAATTGCTTGGATTGCTTTTTTTGGCTTCCAGCACACGATATGCCATATATGGCGGAGAGTATATTTTTTGGCGGAGGAACCACGCAGCATATGACTGACTGGAAACGTTTGGCAGGCCTTCTCATATACCCAAGTTGGCCGAGAAGAAAAGTCCTAAAGGCATGAAACAAACCGTTCGACATGTAAAAATAAACACTTACCAACGGGACAAGCAGATATTGAGCAGTTTTGACTTTCCATATTAGACCCTTCACACGGTCGACCTCCATTGCTTGGCACAGGATTGTTACATGATCGATGTCTGTTTTGTGAAAGGCCACCGCATGTTACAGGGCACTTCGACCAGTCTGACCAGCTACCCCAATGTCCGTCTGAACCAAGAAATGGATTATGTACATGAATCCGTAACTATGTTAATTGGCATCAAGTAGCACTTAAAGGCTTTCTAGATTTATACTATCCTAATAATAAATGAAAACATGATTATTATTTTTAAGACTCCAATTATGATCACGATAAAAAATAGTAGAAGCATAATTCCAATGATATTGGGATTTGCAACAGATCTACAAGCGGCAATTTTAGCTGAAGATTTAACTACCGTGCTAGCGGCATGCAAAGATTTAATACAATGCATTGAATTATATTTTTGTTGTGAATTGTTTTGTGTGACTACGGCAGTGACGTGTCTTGCATAACATCTAAAGATCACTTCCTGCAACAGTTCTAAATAAAGGCAAATACCATTAAAGAGAAGGTGAGATTCTGATTCTGAATATGTTACTGTTTGCTTATTACAATTGTTTGGATGTGTGTTTTGAAGCTACTGACAATCTCTCTTACATTCCCAATTTGTCCGAGCAGATCCTTGTAAGCAGAGTGAATTTATTAGCGATATTACCACCAGAATAAACTACAAACAGCTACATCACTAGTACTATGGTTGTTTTGTTAGCGATGTATTATTCATAATTTAAAGTACATCAAATAGTGGAACCATACCGATTGCGATTTGACTGTTTCTGTTCATGTTGGAGAAGAATCTAAACCAAGACCTGTTACGTAATGGATACAGGAAGTGATAATTACTTTTGACAAGGCAAATTCCACATTTATACATTAAAATAATTAGTAATCTTTGTGACCTCTCCAATAAGATAGCAGTATAATAATTCATCATCATTGGCACCTTAGTCTGGGGAGACCATGCGGATAGCGTCCTTGGTGTGTCGTCTTTCTCTGGGTTGTTGGCATCGTCTGTTGTGGCTGTGGAGACCTATTCGTGAGTGACAGTCCCTCTTGCAGTTTGTGCAGACATGCTGGGAAGACCTAGTTCCTGTGGTTGCTGTCACGTGGCCCTTTTCTGACACGTTTCTCTGCTGCCAACTGACCACTCCTCGTATCAACTAAGATACCTTTATTTACTATCAGTCTCCAGGTGCCTCGGTCCTCAGGCAGCACTTCCCAGCCATCAGGTGCGATGTAACATGCCTTCAGGTCCCTTTTGCATGCATACTTGAAACGGAGTGAGGGGCGGCCGACTCTTCTTGTGCCAGTGGCCAGCTGTCCATATAGGATGTCCTTTGGCAGCCTCCCATCCTCCATGCGTCGGACGTGTCCCAGCCATCGAAGGCGACGTTTTCTCAGAAGGGAGAACATGCTGTGGGTGTTTGCACGCTGCAGGATTTCGCAGTTTGGGACGCGGTCTTGCCATCTGATTTTCAAGATGCGTTTAAGGCACCGTATATGGAAGGAGTTGAGCCGACGCTCTTGCCTCATACCTCATATATACATAACCGATTTACATATATATATATATATATATATATATATATATATATATATATATATATATATATATATATATATATATATATATATATATATATATATATAACCGATTTACATATATATATAAACCTATTCGATACGTTTCATTATGATCTTACCAACACGACAAACAGACAATGGGCAATGCTGACGTTCATTGTGTGAACCTACACACTGTCGACCTCCATTACTTGGAGTAGGATTGTTACATTCCCGATGTCTGCTTTGTGAGAGATCAAAGCAGGTTACAGGGCAGTTCGACAATTCTAACTAGCCACCCCAATGTCTGTTTAAAATAAACCGAAGTATTTGTGTAGAATTCCTTCTTAATTTAGAGTTTCTTACTAATAAATGAAAACAATATTAATATTTCTCCAATACGGTGACTATAATCAATTAAATATTTATGATTATCATTATTACAACGATATGTGGATTTGCAACAGATATAAAAGCCGGGGCTTTCGTTGGGGTTGTAACTGCGGTACAGTGCGACATGCATAGATTTATGACAATGCATTGATATATATATATATATATATATATATATATATATATATATATATATATATATATCCTGTTTTATATTGTGACTAGTACATTCACATGTCTTGCCTAATGTGTATATATCACTGTATGTTAGCTCTAAATAAAGGAATAAACCATTAATGAGAAGGTTATAGTCTTATTCAAATGTTTTACTGTTTTAATTGCTTGGATTTCTTTTGTTGGCTTCCAGCACACGATATGCCATATATGGCGGAGAGTATATTTTGTGGCGGAGTAACCACGCAGCATATGACTGACTAGAAACGTTTGGCAGGCCTTCTCATATACCCAAGTTGGCCGAGAAGAAAAGTCCTAAAGGCATGAAACAAACCGTTCGACATGTAAAAATAAACACTTACCAACGGGACAAGCAGATAATGAGCAGTTTTGACTTTCCATATTAGACCCTACACACGGTTGACCTCCATCGCTTGGCACAGGATTGTTACATGATCGATGTCTGTTTTGTGAATGGCCACCGCATGTTACAGGGCACGTCGACCAGTCTGACCAGCTACCCCAATGTCCATCTAAACAAGAAATGGATTATGTACATGAATCCGTAACTATGTTAACTGGCATCAAGTAGCACTTAAAGGTTTTATAGATTTATACTTTCTTAATAATCAATGAAAACATTATTAGTAATTTTCCAATACTAAAATTATCACCAAGACAATACGTTGTAATTATTATTCCATTATATGGAGATTTGTAACTGATAAAAAAACGCAACTGTATTTGGAGATTTAACTGTCGTACAGTGCATTCATTATGCAGAGATTTGTAAGAATTTATTCCTAGAGTAACCAGTACAGTGACTTGTCTTGCCTAAAGTACATCTATCACTCTGTGGGTAGTTTTCTAAATAAAGGAAGATACCATTTAATTTAATGAAGAGGTTGGATTTTGATTCGAATATTTTACTGTATTACTGTATAAGAATATTTGGATTCTTTTGTGGGTTTAAAGCAGTCTTGCAATACATGATAGGCCATACTTGGCGGAGAGTATATTTGGTGGCTGACGAATGACCAGAGCATGCACCCAAGTTGGCTGTGCTTAAAAACCTTTCGACACGTAACAATGCGATCTTACCAACGGGACAAGCAGATAATGAGCAATTGTGACTTTCTATATTAGACCCTACACACGGTCGACCTCCATTGCTTGGCACAGGATTGTTACATGATCGATGTCTGTTTTGTGAATGGCCACCGCATGTTACAGGGCACTTCGACCATTCTGACCAGCTACCCCAATATCCGTCTGAACCATGAAATGGATTATGTACATGAATCCGTAACTATGTTAATTGGCATCACGTAGCACTTAAAGGCTTTCTAGATTTATACTATCCTAATAATAAATGAAAACATGATTATTATTTTTAAGACTCCAATTATGATCACGATAAAAAATAGTAGAAGCATAATTCCAATGATATTGGGATTTGCAACAGATCTACAAGCGGCATTTTTAGCTGAAGATTTAGCTACCGTGATAGCGGCATGCAAAGATTTAATACAATGCATTGAATTATATTTTTGTTGTGAATTGTTTTGTGTGACTACGGCAGTGACGTGTCTTGCATAACATCTAAAGATCACTTCCTGCGACAGTTCTAAATAAAGGCAAATACCATTAAGGAGAAGGTGAGATTCTCATTCTGAATATGTTACTGTATGCTTATTACAATTGTTTGGATGTGTGTTTTGAAGCTACTGACAATCTCTCTTACATTCCCAATTTGTCCGAGCAGATCCTTGTAAGCAGAGTGAATTTATTAGCGATAATACCACCAGAATAAACTACAAACAGCTACATCACTAGTAATATGGTTGTTTTGTTAGCGATGTATTATTCATAATTTAAAGTACATCAAATAGTGGAACAATACCGATGGCGATTTGACTGATTCTGTTTATGTTGGAGAAGAATCTAAACCAGGACCTGTTACGTAATGGATACAGGAAGTGATAATTACTTTTGACAAGGCAAATTCCACATTTATACATTAAAATAATTAGTAATCTTTGTGACCTCTCAAATAAGATAGCAGTATAATAATTCATCATCATTGGCACCTTAGTCTGGGGAGACCATGCGGATAGCGTCCTTGGTGTGTCGTCTTTCTCTGGGTTGTTGGCATCGTCTGTTGTGGCTGTGGAGACCTATTCGTGAGTGACAGTCCCTCTTGCAGTTTGTGCAGACATGCTGGGAAGACCTAGTTCCTGTGGTTGCTGTCACGTGGCCCTTTCTGACACGTTTCTCTGCTGCCAACTGACCACTCCTCGTATCAGCAACTAAGATACCTTTATTTACTATCAGTCTCCAGGTGTCACGGTCCTCAGGCAGCACTTCCCAGCCATCAGGTGCGATGTAACATGCCTTCAGGTCCCTCTTGCATGCATCCTTGAAACGGATTGAGGGGCGGCCGACTTTTCTGTTGCCAGTGGCCAGCTGTCCTTATAGGATGTCCTTTGGCAGCCTCCCATCCTCCATGCGTCGGACGTGTCCCAGCCATCGAAGGCGACGTTTTCTCTGAAGGGAGAACATGCTGTGGGTGTTTGCACGCTGCAGGATTTCGCAGTTTGGGACACGGTCTTGCCAGCTGATTTTCAAGATGCGTTTAAGGCACCGTATATGGAAGGAGATGAGCCGACGCTCTTGCCTCATACCTCATATATACATAACCGATTTACATATGTATAAAAACCTATTCGATACGTTTCATTATGATCTTACCAACGAGACAAACAGACAATGGGCAAAGCTGACTTTCATTGTGTGAACCCACACACTGTCGACCTCCATTACTTGGAGTAGGATTGTTACATTCCCGATGTCTACTTTATGACAGATCAAAGCAGGTTACAGGGCAGTTCGACAATTCTTACTAGCCACCCCAATGTCTGTTTAAAATAAACCGAAGTATTTGTGTAGAATTCCTTCTTAATTTAGAGTTTCTTACTAATAAATGAAAACAATATTAATATTTCTCCAATACGGTGACTATAATCAATTAAATATTTATGATTATCATTATTACAACGATATGTGGATTTGCAACAGATATAAAAGCCGGGGCTTTCGTTGGGGTTGTAACTGCGGTACAGTGCGACATGCATAGATTTATGACAATGCATTGATATATATATATATATATATATATATATATATATATATATATATATATATATATATATATATATATATATCCTGTTTTATATTGTGACTAGTACATTCACATGTCTTGCCTAATGTGCATATATCACTGTATGTTAGCTCTAAATAAAGGAATAAACCATTAATGAGAAGGTTATAGTCTTATTCAAATGTTTTACTGTTTTAATTGCTTGGATTTCTTTTGTTGGCTTCCAGCACACGATATGCCATATATGGCGGAGATTATATTTTGTGGCGGAGGAACCACGCAGCATATGACTGACTGGAAACGTTTGGCAGGCCTTCTCATATACCCAAGTTGGCCGAGAAGAAAAGTCCTAAAGGCATGAAACAAACCGTTCGACATGTAAAACTAAACACTTACCAACGGGACAAGCAGATAATGAGCAGTTTTGACTTTCCATATTAGACCCTACACACGGTTGACCTCCATTGCTTGGCACAGGATTGTTACATGATCGATGTCTGTTTTGTGAATGGCCACCGCATGTTACAGGGCACTTCGACCAGTCTGACCAGCTACCCCAATGTCCGTCTAAACAAGAAATGGATTATGTACATGAATCCGTAACTATGTTAACTGGCATCAAGTAGCACTTAAAGGTTTTATAGATTTATACTTTCTTAATAATCAATGAAAACATTATTAGTAATTTTCCAATACTAAAATTATCACCAAGACAATACTTTGTAATCATTATTCCATTATATGGGGATTTGTAACAGATATAAAAGCCGCAAATGTAGGTGGAAATTTAACTGACGCACAGTGCATACATTCTGTAGAGATTTGTGAGAATGTATTTCTTTAGTGATCAGTACAGTGATTTGTCTTGCCTAAAATACATCTATCACTGTGTGTAATTCTACATAAAGGAAGATACCATTTAATTTGATGAAGAGGTTAGATTCTGATTCGAATATTTTACTGTATTACTTATAAGAATATATATTGGGATTTCTTTTTGTGGGTTTAAAGCCGTAATGCAACATATGAAAGGCTATACTTGGCGGAGTGTATATTAAGTGGCAGAAGAACGAGGAGAGCAAACACCCACGTTGGCCAAGCGGAAAAACCTTTCGACACGTAACAATACGATCTTACCAACGGGACAAGCAGATAATTATCAATTTTGACTTTCCATATTAGACCTCACACACGGTCGACCTCCATTGCTTGGCACAGGATTGTTACATGATCGATGTCTGTTTTGTGAATGGCCACCGCATGTAACAGGGCACTTTGACCAGTGTGACCAGCTACCCCAATGTCCGTCTAAACAAGAAATGGATTCTGTACATGAATCCGTCCGTAACTATGTTAATTGGCATCAAGTAGCACTTACAAGTTTTCTAGATTTATTCTTTCTTAATAATCAATGAAAACATTATTAGTAATTTTCCAATACGGCAATTATCACCAAGACAATACGTTGTAATCATTATTCAATTATATGGAGATTTGTAACTGATAAAAAAACGCAACTGTATTTGGAGATTTAACTGACGAACAGTGCATTCATTATGAAGATTTGTAAGAATTTATTCCTAGAGTGACCAGTACAGTGACTTGTCTTGCCTAAAGTACATCTATCACTCTGTGGGTAGTTCTAAATAAAGGAAGATACCATTTAATTTAATGAAGAGGTTAGATTTTGATTCGAATATTTTACTGTATTACTGTATAAGAATATTTGGATTCTTTTGTGGGTTTAAAGCAGTCTTGCAATACATGATAGGCCATACTTGGCGGAGAGTATATTTGGTGGCTGACGAATGACCAGAGCATGCACCCAAGTTGGCTGTGCTTAAAAACCTTTCGACACGTAACAATGCGATCTTACCAACGGGACAAGCAGATAATGAGCAATTTTGACTTTCCATATTAGACCCTACACACGGTCGACCTCCATTGCTTGGCACAGGATTGTTACATGATCGATGTCTGTTTTGTGAATGGCCACCGCATGTTACAGGGCACTTCGACCATTCTGACCAGCTACCCCAATATCCGTCTGAACCAAGAAATGGATTATGTACATGAATTCGTAACTATGTTAATTGGCATCAAGTAGCACTTAAAGGCTTTCTAGATTTATACTATCCTAATAATAAATGAAAACATGATTATTAATTTTAAGACTCCAATTATGATCACGATAAAAAATTGCAACAGATTTACAAGCGGCAATTTTTAGCTGAAGATTTAACTACCGTGCTAGTGGCATGCAAAGATTTAATACAATGCATTGAATTATATTTTTGTTGTGAATTGTTTTGTGTGACTACGGCAGTGACGTGTCTTGCATAACATCTAAAGATCACTTCCTGCAACAGTTGTAAATAAAGGCAAATACCATTAAGGAGAAGGTGAGATTCTCATTCTGAATATGTTACTGTTTGCTTATTACAATTGTTTGGATGTGTGTTTTGAAGCTACTGACAATCTCTCTTACATTCCCAATTTGTCCGAGCAGATCCTTGTAAGCAGAGTGAATTTATTAGCGATATTACCACCAGAATAAACTACAAACAGTTACATCACTAGTAATATGGTTCTTTTGTTAGCGATGTATTATTCATAATTTCAAGTACATCCCATAGTGGAACAATACCGATTGCGATTTGACTGTTTCTGTTTATTTTGGAGAAGAATCTAAACCAGGACATGTTACGTAATGGATACAGGAAGTGATAATTACTTTTGACAAGGCAAATTCCACATTTATACATTAAAATAATTAGTAATCATTGTGACTTTTCCAATAGGATAGCAGTATAATAATTCATCATCATTGGCGCCTTAGTCTGGGGAGACCATGCGGATAGCGTCCTTGGTGTGTCGTCTGTCTCTGGGTTGTTGGCATCGTCTGTTGTGGCTGTGGAGACCTATTCGTGAGTGACAGTCTCTCTTGCAGTTTGTGCAGACATGCTGGGAAGACCTAGTTCCTGTGGTTGCTGTCACGTGGCCCTTTCTGACACGTTTCTCTGCTGCCAACTGACCTCTCCTCGTATCAGCAACTAAGATACCTTTATTTACTGTCAGTCTCCAGGTGCCTCGGTCCTCAGCCAGCACTTCCCAGCCATCAGGTGCGATGTAACATGACTTCAGGTCCCTCTTGCATGCATTCTTGAAACGGAGTGAGGGGCGGCCGACTCTTCTTGTGCCAGTGGCCAGCTGTCCATATTTGATGTCCTTTGGCACACTCCCATCCTCCATGGGTCGGACGTGTCCCAGCCATCGAAGGCGACGTTTTTACAGAAGGGAGAACATGCTGTGGGTGTTTGCACGCTGCAGGATTTCGCAGTTTGGGACAGGGTCTTGCCAAGCAGCAGAGGGAGTGATGAGGCGTCATGATGCTACCTTAAACCTATCTTTTTAGGTGTCAAAGATGCTACCTTCTTATTAAATATTACTAGAAGTCTCAATTGTCAAAACAGACCATCTCTTTTTGGGCGTCATCATGCATACATTAAACCTAACTTTTTAGGTGTCAAAGATGCTTCCTTTTATGAAATATTACAAGGAAGTTTCAATTTGTAAACTAAACGCTTCCTTGTAATATTTCATTTAGTAAAAAAAAAAGACGCCATTTAGTTTGTGTTCACATTCTCTGCTGTTATGAAAATCTTCAATTTTTACTAATAATTTTTTCACGATGAAAGTCTTTAGGACCTTACAAAAAAAGCTGCTTCATTTATGAATAATTATCGATAATTATATTATCAAATAATATGATAATTATCGAATATATTATTAATCTATTATGAATAATTATCAATAATTTTTTTTTGTTGAATAATTTATAATGCCAATAAAATCAACCCCATTAACTTCTGAACAAATTCGAGAAATACAACAAGCTCGTGGTAGAGATACTATTGCGAATATTGCACAACAATATCATATTGGGATTCCTAGGGTATATTCCATATGGGGAATACCGTTAAATAGTCGTAAGAAACTGAGTATACTAAATAAATTTCTAAATAAAATCGCAGATGAGAGTCCAACTATTGAAAGGCCATTAATCCCTGATGAGATTGTTGATAATACATTACACTCTATCAAGGATACAGAGACTGTCAGTGATAATACCGCTGAAAATTCAAAAATTATTTATGAGAATGATCTAGAGAATTTAAAAAATACTTATGAGAATGATCTTGAGATTTTAAAAAATGATTATGAGAATGATCTCGAGAATTTACAAAAAGAACTAAAAAAATCTCAAGAAGAAATCCATCGGCTAAAAAAATCTCAAGAAGAAATCCATCAACTGAATTCAAAAATAACAAAAAAGGATAATATAATCAGCAACTTGGAGCTTATAAATTATAATCATAATGAAAAATCACAACAACAATTGCGTGAGCAACAGCAGTTCCAACAACAATGTGATAAATACCAGCAGAAGATAGAACAGCAACAACAGGATTTTCAGCGGCAACAGAATCAAATAGAGAAATTAAAAAAACTATTACACCATCAACATGGAAAATATAAAGAAGCGATAGAACAACTGCAACAACAGTGTGATAAATACCAACAAGAGATAATCTCTGGTGGTGGAAAATTGACCACTTGTGAAAACTGTACTACTATCGAAAATAGATATATGAAAGAATTGGAATATTATGCTAATGAACTAGCGCGAACACAGAAACGATTAGAAAATTTTCATTATTCCTAATTAAATACTTGATCAAGTCCTACACGATATCTTGTCCGAGGGTCTGATAAATTTATCGTCACAAATCCGTGTGGGATTGTCTGAGCGTGGTTAAAGAAATTTTTAAATTGATTATGATCCATATCGCCACCGCACCAAGTTTGCCAAATATTTCTAAGAGTATGAGTATCAACTCCGTTAAATACACATAGCATATTGCAGTTATCTCGGATCACTTTTGGTATTTGAGTATAACGTTGAGTGATATATATCACATCGGTGTTTTTATGTCTGCCTCTGGAAAATATTCTAGCAGGATTTTTTTGATTATCTAACATGATATCGTCATATACAACTAAATTGTTAATACTTCCGTCGATGGAGTCAATGCTAGGTGCCTCTTCGATATCGGTTATAAACTCGATAACACCATCGCCGTTAATTTCTCGCGCGGCTTCGTTAAAATCTTTTAACACTTCATAACATCGCTGATCATCTACACTCGGAGCAATCATGTACAACTTATCCCACTTCATCCATCTCGTTATCAAATTAAGTAGCAATTGTGTTTTACCACTTCCAGATGGTCCGATGATAATCGCGCGAATAGAATTTGGTAACATTGCATGGTGTCTAATAGGTTCCCGTCGTCGAGTAGCTGAATAATCAATTACATTCATGCTGTTATATATAAATTATGGATCTATATTGTGTGAAATGTAGGACGCGTACTGGCACAAATGACTTGAGGACGATTACAACGAAAAATAATCGATCAGCGCTTTCTGGTAAATGCGTACAATGTAGTACGAAAAAATTTAGATTTGTTTCCCTTGGTAAAACCAAGGATGATAAAATCAACAATTTAAAAAAAAAGTAGGAGGTGATATTGCAGCCAAGTTAGCAAAACTCCCAGGAACACCGTGGGCAAAGTATCCAGGAGAAAAACACCTTCCAGGATATAGCTACTGTGGACCGGGAACACGATTAGATATCAGACTTGATGATCAAAATCTGCCCCGACCCGGCGAGTATCCAATAAACGCTATTGATAAGGCGTGTCATGCTCATGATGTCGCTTATAAAAGCAGCAATTTGCAGCATAGACATCTTGCAGATGTAAAATTAATTCATGCGTTAAATGCTATTCCTGATAAATCCTTCAAAGAAAAATTGGCTTCTTGGTTGGTAAAATCGGCAATGAAGGGTAAATTGATGCTCGGAGCTTGTAATTGAAAATGCTAGCATTTTAATATGGAATCTATTTATTATTCTCCAAAAGGATACTGGAGAGGTTACGCAGCAATCAATAAACTCGCTAGCGCATCAAAGGTGAAAAAAACTACAGCGGCAAACTGGTTATCTAAACAAGCAATATGGCAAATTTATCTACCAGCGCCTAAACAAATTAACTTCTCGCATTTTGATGTTACAACACCTAATGAAGTTCATCAAGCTGATATACTATTTCTGCCGCATGACAACGGTTACAAATACGCGTTAACGTTAGTTGATATTGCGAGTCGATACAAACAAGCAGAACCGTTAAGGACAAAATCATCTACTGAAGTAGCTTCTGCATTTGAGAGGATTTATCGACGAGGTCCTCTGCGCTGGCCAAATCTGTTACAAGTTGATCCTGGCAAGGAATTTCAAGGCGCTGTTTTAACAACGATGAAACATCATAATGTCGCCATCAGACGAGGACACACTGCGCTACATCGCGATCAGGCAATTGTTGAACGGTTTAATCGGACACTTGCTGAGCGGTTATTTGGATATCAATACGCGAAAGAATTCATCCAGGATAAACGATCCCGTGAATGGGTCAAGAGATTACCAGGTGTAGTTACCGCAATCAATAATGAGATTACTAGAACAATTAATATGAAACCTGTCAACGCGATTAAGAAAACGTCTATAAATAAAATCCCGCAAAAGGATGATGTTTCCCAACCAATTCTTGGTAGTAATGTCATTGTAAGGTACTTATACGAACCAGGAGAGCTTGAGGGTGGTAAAAAAAGAGCTACTGATCCTATTTGGAGTGTCACTACGCATAATATATCCGGCATAACACGATCTACGGGTAGACCTCCAATCTATAGACTGGATTCAACTGCTCCTCAGCGGGGTTTTACACGCGAACAATTACAAGTGATTCCTGAGAATACTCAATTACCACCGCGTGGTCTTAATTAGCACCCAGGGTGCTGTCACCCCGGCATTTATTACACTCAATACAGGTCAACCTCACATTGTTTTTGACATGACCGAGATTATTATCTATTCTGTCTACGGTGAATTGGCGTGGATCTTTATCCGAATACTGCCAACGCATTATACAATTACAACTCGCGCAGTGATTATTCTGTTGTTGCTTTAAAGTGATTATTAATTCAGCATCAATGTCAAATTCTCGTTTATTTTTTTTATCCTGTTGTTTATAGTCAGAGAGTTTTTTTCTGATTATATTACCAGTGATAATATCGTTACCAATGATTTTATCGTCAACAACAATTCTTCGAAGTTGGTTTATTCGCCGTACTCTGGATACTGCTAGATAAACTAAATTTGACCAATCAATGCGATTATCTACTATCCAAACAATTGTGTCTGTGATAGTTAATCCCTGTGAAGAGTGTATTGTTGCTGCATAACCTAGCGTCCATGGGGATTTATCAGCATTCAATGCATCTTTAACGACGCTGATATCAACCAACACAATATCATTTAACACTAGATTCTGCTTTTGTTGTTGTCCAGGAATGTCAACGTCGATATTCTGTTTTCGGGTATCTGTTGGTCTATAACACAACGGAACTGGAAGTGTTGGAAATTTTTCTTTATGTAGCGTAAACAACTTCATCTGAAGTACGTCTCTGACTATTTTTCTACTCGCGATTATTAAATCATTTGGCTTCCACATTTCCCAAAAATCATTCATGGGAGTTTCAGAGATTATTTCACGCGCTATTTCACATTGGATTTTATCCGGTTGTAATCTAATTAGCGCTTTAAATTCTCGTAATTGTTCATCAAGTGATCTATGGTCGGTATTAATCTCTTCATAATAGTCTACAAAACCCTTTAACCATTCATGTGGAGATTCACCAACAAATGGTGGTGGTTGGCCGTGATCCCCGCACATGATGACTTTTGTGTTTTTTGTCAACAACCATGATAGAAATGTCTATAATACTATCAACAACATAGTACATACTTCATCAATGATTATTATTTCAGGAATAAATGTATCGCCCATTCGATCAGGAGTCCATATATCACCTTTCCATCGAAAGAAGCTGTGATAAGTACAGGCTATTATTCCCCGCGCTATCATCTCTCTGGCGAGTCTGTGGGTTGGTGTTAGCACAATCATGTTAGAAACACTAGTGTTTCCACGACGGAATAATTCAATTACCCGAGTTGTCTTTCCTGATCCACCACAGCCGTTTAAATAAACTGTCTCGTATCTACAAATCGGATCTGATACGGGCGGTGCAGTAGAAAATTCTGATTGAATCTCTGAGATATTATGGTTACTTTTCAAGTATTTATCATCCATAGTAACGTCTGCGGATTTACAATACTCATGTAGTGTTTCTTTTTTAAACCTCCAATTTCCCCACGCTTCATTAGGATCTGTGAATTTAGCTACATCTGATTTGTATTTCTCATGGATATACATCGAATCAGTAGCTACTCTAACCGCGGTATTAGGAAATCTATTTATCATCGAGAATAGATTAATAATAGAATAACCGAGCATAGAACTTCTCAAATGTGTGTATTGACAACTTTTTCCATCACAGTAGGTAACAACCGTACCTAGTTTCTTACCATTTCGAAGGACATCATCTACCCAAACATTATTAGTTTCGCTCGTAGATTTGTAAGCTTCCTCATCTAATTCCCCTGATAGAAAAGCGTTCTTACGGGTTACAAATTTCCCTTTTTTTATTAAATCAGATATTATGAAATTGTATTCTTCATCATCTATGATTAATCTCGAAGAGTATTGTGCATTATCAAATCTTCCACCTTGAGTGAATTTACCGATTATTTTTCGTCCGAGATCTTTAGCCTCTTTATTTCTACCTTCAAATAACTCCTTAGACCAATTCATGATTTGTTCTTCATTGAAATCAGGAAATTGTTTTCGTTGTTCGTTAATTATTTTTTCTAGATCGGGTTTTGGTAACCAAACATCTTTCTGAGCGTTATAACAAATAATCGCTTCACCGACAATTAACGATATTAGCATACCACAATCGATCATATACCGCAATAGCACAATTGGCATCCACGCTTTTTCATACATATGTCTACCAAGCCAAAGATAACTACACGGATGTAACCCTGTAGCCAATTCAAAATATATCACACGAGCGAATCCGGTTAAATCAAAATCAGGCAATGGACCATTAATCGCAACACGAGTCATTTTATGTGTGGGGTGTCCAAATCGTTTGAAGTACTTAGAGCATTCTCCATACCCGAGAAAACTTCCAGGATAACACGCGGATATATCAATTGAAATCATACCATCACGTGAGTATTTCGTATTCCATAATCCTCCATGACCTAATTCGACGCAACTCAACTTCACGTCCTCCAGAAAATTATTTCGTGTTGGGCGCCATGAATTCTTTTCTCGTGCGAAGTGAGCTACCACTGATGGAATTGTAAAACTATCCGTAAGTAGTTTTTCTACAGAAAATTCTTTAGAATTTTCTAAATACTCATTAGCGATTTTTTTCATTCTAGTATCTAATTCTTCAGTTCGATATAATTCACCATTTGGTTTTACAAACTGATCAAATCCTATTTCCGGATCCTCATTACTCCTGATTAACCATATTGACACAGGGTCGTCTTTGGTTAACTCGTGAATAGCATCAAATAATTTCTCTTCATAGAAATCATCTGAAAATTTCCGGGGAATATATCGAATAGTTCTTTTTCGTGGAAATATATTTACCGCTGGTGTCCACGCGTGTTTGTTATGATCAATAATTTCAAT
The DNA here is from genome assembly GCA_030141615.1 of Unio pictorum. Lineage (NCBI taxonomy): Eukaryota > Metazoa > Mollusca > Bivalvia > Unionida > Unionidae > Unio > Unio pictorum. The sequence goes on from JARLTB010000061.1 coordinate 4,730,177, forward strand.
TGGAGCTCCTCGCGATTTATATTTCGGTTCGTATAATACTTCTCCGGTTATTGTCGCTACCGATATTGGAAATTTTAATAATGCTTCTAATTTAGCTATATCGGAAATCCTTGCTCCATGTTGATTCACTGTTAGTTCCCATTCGGTTATTTTTTTTCTTCGTAGATCAGTTAATTTGTTTCCTCGGAGGGAATTTGTAAAGTGTTCCATTATCCGTGTTGCTACACAATTTAATGACGACGACTCTTTCACAGGTGCTAGTTTTTCAATACTTGGATTATCATTTAGCTGATATATTCCGTAAACAACTGCTGTTACAGGATATGATCTCTCGTAATATGGTCTATCAATTCCTGTTAGAAGTCCTGGCCTGGAATCTCTACTCACAATAACAAATTTTTTATCCTTGAGGATTGGTTCAATTTTATCTCTGATAATCCATACACCTTCCTCTTCGATAATGAATTTTATTCTTAAAAAATACCTCTGTAGAGAATTGCTTTGCAATTTATCCTTGGATTTTTGGCCAATATGTGAAAGTATCTCAGCTGCTCTTGTGTCGTTCATGGTAGCATCGATGTTTGGTACATTGACATCATCATTGATAATTCGAAATGTCGACCACGCATGAGATGCTCCATCACGCTTAAATTCATTAAAACAGTCGTTGATTTTACTCAGCAGTGTTTTGTCATCTACTAGATTTTTAGGTATATCAGAGATTCTATCGAGATTAAATCTAGCATTTTTCCAAGGCTTAATTTTCGATAATCTCTTGAATTCCTTCATATTATAATTAAAACAAGTATTTAAATAAGAAAATTTTTATATAATGAATCATTGCAAATGGCTTATGATTGGATCAAAGACTCCGTGTAACAAATCATGCAGAAATGAATTCTGTGGGCATCATATGCAGAGTGTAAGAAACGGTTCGGAGGGACCTTTATCATGCTTGCATTGTGGGGTAGGTGTAAGAGGCAAGTCACAGTTATGCGTAAATTGCGGGGGGTAAGCGTTATAGAGAGTTAAAACGTTATTATGAGAAGCGAAGAATCAAAAATCTTGACTCTGTCAATGACGGCAAAATCATAAAAACTACGGCTGACTATATAAAAAGATTTACCAATGTTATAATTCAGCCAATTAACGAATTAGATAAATAGATATATATATAAATGAGCCAAGAATTTCAAAGACATCCTATTATTGAAAATTATGAAGCTTCTCGTGATGGTATTGTTAGACACTATAGACTCAAGAAATCTGTTGGGTGGGATAATGGTATGGGGTATTTGATGTTTACTGCTGAAGGGAAAAAGAAGTATCTTAATCACCGTTTCGTTTATGAAGTATTTAACGGATCAATCAAGGATGGTTTTGTTATTGATCATATTGATTCTAATCCCAAGAATAACAGGTTGGACAACCTTCAAGCTATTACACAACGTGAAAACACCAAACGAGGTAGGACTGGGAAACATTCGAAAAATGCTAGACTTGTAAAGTCAATTAATACTGAAAATAACACAGAGATAATATTTCAGTCGATAACCGCAGCTAGTAGATATTTCGATATTCATAGAGCATCAGTACGATTTGTTGCAGAGGGGGCTTATAAGACGGCTTTTTCAAAGCGTTTTGAAAATAAAATTCAGTTTTCTTACGTATGATACTATCCAGAAAGTATTTGAACAAATATATTTATATATATATATGAATATTGAAAATCTCAAATTGATTATTATTGAAATCAACAAACTTAAGGATCAAAATATAAAATTATGTTCAGGTTTGGATTGTGATCAAATTATGACTGATTTCGAGGATATACAATTTGCAGAACAAACCGGAAAATACGTCCTATCTAAAAAATATTTTTTAATTAAGAATATCCAAAAGCTTATACGTGAGAGCCTAGTCAATACGGAAGATATTAATGTATTCGTACCATTATGTAGCATCGTTGAACGTGTACGAAAGGAATTAGGTTTAGAATATGAACAAAAGAGAATTATTAATTGTAAAGTGAGACAATTAAAAATATTGATGGAAAACTCTCAATAAAAATTCGTAGAATTTAGATGCGTAGAGCCTCAACCAGTACGGAATCACTACCTATGAGGAAGTATAACAAAGTAGTGATTTCTTTTTTTTACTTTGAAAATCGAAGATTTTTTAATCGAAGATAACAATAATGATACTCTTTTAATAATGGTAGGACAATCATTAACCACACGTAACACTAAAGAACGACTTGAAACTCTTAAGAAAATATTACCCCTTCGTGATAAAATCCGTGACAAACTTCAACAGCGGCAATTACTTCAGACTGATTTTACAGAGGATACAGAACAACTCTTCAAACCTATTGTTAGTGCAACTGAGGGTGTGAAAACAGCTACTGAACGAGCTATATACGGAGATGTCCCTGAAGAAGGAAAACGAATAGAGAGGCCTCTTCTTGGTGAACTTGAAAAAATAGCAATCGAAACTGCACAAACAAAACAGGCTGTACAAAAACTTTCAGGTGATATGGCAACTCAGATGGAAATACAACGACAAAGTGGTATTGATGTCGGTGATGAATTGCCACTTAAATCAAAAAGAACAGTAGAGGGTTTACGGGGGAGATTTAACGAGGAGGGGATAGCAGCAATTGATAACACTAAACCAGTAGATATTCCTAAGCTTGTTGTTACGACTTATGAAAACAGAAAAAAAAATGTTGAAAACAGAGCAATATGGATATATTAAAAGTCCACAACATTACGCTGATGTGATTTATAAAATAAAAACTGAAAAAAGTCAGATTGATACAGATAGTACATCATACATTGAATACATGAAAATAGTAAATCGCGTAAACAAACAATATGAAGAACTAAAACAACAACAAAAACCACAAAAATTACAGCGGCGGAAACATCCCTCGAAGAAAATATCCTTCTCACCTAAAAAATCAAAACCCAGTTCAGAAATAGATACACAAGGTGCAACGGGTGATGATGCAGAGTTTTTTAAATTATTTGAAGATGAGGAATCCCGCCCCTCGGAGACGTTTGGGAGTGGGATATCAGCGAAATTTCCTGCAATTTCATGTCCTGGTAATATTCTTGGTGATATAGCACGATTAGAAGTACTCGTAGGAGGAAAACGAGCCGGGAATAACTCACCAGAAATAATTAATGAAGCTGCTGATATCTGTAGGAGGTTATTTCAAGGTGGTATCATGGATATTGCAACATATCGAGATTTTATTGAAGAGTTAGTAGAAAATTCTACGAATTTTCATCATCATGGTTATCATAGCGATTAGATAAATAGTATTTGGAAATGCAAGCATTTGGAAACACTAGTGTTTCTATATAGAATGATTATACACTACAACCATAATAAACCAACTAGCGTCTACGTGGTAAACTCACGATTACCAAAATACCGAGCATACTATGGAGATGGTCTCGGTAATACTATAATGGGATTATTTTCAAGAATGGCTCCAAAAGTGGCTCCGTTTGCAAAACAATTATCAATGAAAGCAATTGATGTTATCCGAGATAAGGGTATTAATACTATTGGGGATCTTGCCGGGAAGGCGTTTTCAGCTGCTAAGGATAAATTAACAACGTTAGTAAAATCGCGAAGATTTTCAAAACCTAAAAACATTAACGCAAGCGTTTTACCATCTACCACGGTAATGCCTGCTAGTGTTAGTAAGATTATAAATAATGCAGTAGATGAAAAACTACAGTCAATGATTCAGGATAATATAACAGCAAATATGATAGCGGGAAGTGGTTTTAAGAAATTTCGACAGAAACGTTAGAAATATTTATTTGAACAGGATTTCCAATTATTATAGTTATTGTAGAAATGTTAGCATTTCTAATGCTAGCATTAGTATTAGAAATATTTATGTTTCTATTTATTTGAATAGGATTTTCAGTTGTTATGGTTATTGTAGAAATACTAGCATTAGAAATGCTAACATCAGAATCAGAATCACTTATGATTCTACTTACACTATCTTCATTATCATCAGCATTTTCAGATATTTTCATAATCATTATTAAATACACCCAACTAAATAATTATAAAATATTTATTTTTTGCTAATTTTGTTAGATTTTATATAATTTTTGCTGATTTTTGTTGTTTTTTAATCATTTTTCTAGTGTTTTTATGCAATTCATCATGAAAATCGAGGGTGAAAATCCAAGGAATTCATTTAGAGAAAATCGATTTTGATCAGATTTTTTATCCTGAGGCTAAAATTATATTGTTTCATCGAATTTTCGATGTTTTTTTTTTATTGATTTTGTATTGTTTTTTGGCTAATCCGTCGATAAAAATTACAAAGTAATTTTGAAATTTCATGAAAATCGATTTTCTCTAAATGAATTCCTGGGGTTTTCATATGAAACTATTTTAAAAGAATTTCAAAATTCTTTCAGAATTTTTGATTTAGACCATCGGATATATAATAAAAATGTTCAAACAAAACCCTGATATTGCCTTTGACATGGAAGCCCCAGTACTTAAAGATACTTCTGTACGCGATTATCAATTTTTTGCTTATCACGCAGTACAACCTGATCTTCATGGAAGAATAGAACTTCAAGTTCATGATACCAGTAAATACTTTTTACCCGCTGAAGCCTTTATTGAAGTTGAAGGGGAACTTTTACAAGCGGATGATACACCATATGCAAATGACCCAACTATCCGAGTTGGTTTTGTTAACAATGGCATCATGGCGTTATTTGAAAGTGCTAGATATCTCATTGATGGAAGAGAAATCGAATCTATCGAACGTGAAGTTGATATTGCTACGGGAATAATCGGGTTAGCGAGATATTCTGATGATTATACTAGATCAGCTGGTCCGTCTATGATGTTCTCTAAGGATATTACTGATAACGCTGACCACTTTCAGCATATTAAAATACTTACTGCACAAGCTACTGCAGAAGTCAATCAAGATGCAGCAGCTAATCCAGAACGTCGAGCTAGACCAGGAGCTGCCTTTGATATTCTCGGAAGTGTTAATCCTAATTACAACCTAGGATTTGCAACACGATTAGCAACGTTGCAAGGAGAGCGTCGACGGTTTTCATGCGCGATTCCGCTCCATCACATATTTGGATTTTGTAGAAACGTCAGAAAAGTTATCTATGGAGTAAAACATACTGTAGCTCTAATGAGAAAAGGTACTGATAATGATGCAATCTGGCGCGCTCCTGGCGTTGCCGCCGGTAAGGTCGTTTTATCAAAACTAACACTGTGGATGCCAGTGTTGACTCCGTCGTTGTCAACAGAACCGCGGTTACTGTCATTTATGGATCAAGGGGGGAAGAGATTATTAAGTTGGTTGTCAACGTCCACAGATACCATATATTCTAATATTGATGGTATACTTACATGGCATATGGCATCAAAACAGGGTATTTCAGCTCCACGTCACATATTTGTTGCGCTACAGCATATTGCGCGATTAAACAATCAAGAACGTTCCCATATGATATTTGATCAAGTTATGTGTAGTGAAGTCTCGCTGAGAATAAACGGACAGCAAGAACCATCCGAGGATATACAACTTAACTATGAAAACAATCATATTGCACGAGTTTATCATCGGTTGCTGTCGTATATGGGACGCGATCAAAATGTTGATACTGGTCTACAAATATCACAGTTGGATTTTAAAAGTCTGTATCCGATTTATTACTTTTCGTTGGAACATCTTGACTTGATGAGACAGTCCGTCGTTGATATACACTTCCGAGCTCGTGTAACCCGTCCTGTTGGTCTTGGTAATTATAGAGCGGTTGCTGTCATTCTCAGTGATAAATCAATGATACTCGAGGGTGTTGGTGGACGAATGAGACTAGTAGATGCACCAGTGGAAAATTTGTAATTAAAATCCTTTGGATTTTTTGATTGAATCGCTTGCGATTTAGAATCAATTTATTTTGTATAATGTCGTATAGTAATATCAATGTCACATTGACACCTGGTCAAATAAAAAAATTACAATCTAAATCAGCTAAACAATGCGGAACCACAATAACGCTGAAACCTAATCAAATGAATGGCGGAGGAAATAAACTATCGCTAACAAAAACTCAGATTAATCATTTTAATAAAGCGCTGAAAGAAAAAAAAGGAGTTCAGGTTACTCTTTCTACGAGCGCGATTAAAAACATGGAAAAGACTGGTGGTATATTCCCGCTGTTAGGGTTGATTCCAGGATTGATTGCCGCAGCGGCCCCAGCAGTGGCGAAGGCGGCAGCGTTAGGAGCTGTTGGTACCGCGGCAGGAATGGCACTAAAGAAAGCAACTGGTGGATCCGTCCGCGCTAGTAAAAAAAAAGGAAAGGGTCTAAGACTACCAGGAACCCCGTATTCATGGTACAGCGGAAAGGGTCTTCGAATTCCAGGAACGATATAGTTCCGAAATCTTCGATTTCCAAACCGATAGTTCCAATGTCCAATTTCGATTTAATTGATGCCGCTAAAAATTAAAAATAAAAAACTTCAGAGGTGTTTTTATGAAAGATCAGTTACCGGCACAACCAAATGATGTTGAAACCGGTATTATTAATCTAGATAACAGCGATGGACCTGGAACTCACTGGGTTGCATACGCGATTGATCCACGCGGGATTATTTATTTTGACTCATATGGATTAGCGCCGCCGAAAGAATTTAACCGCTATGTAAGTAAATTAAAATTTGTTCATCTTGATAAATTAAGGATGAAGACTTGGTATTCCACATTACCAACACAAACAATGCTTGACCCACCCATATGTGGCTATGAAGTATTAAACGTACTTGATGCTATTTCACGAGAATCTTTGATGAAACCACCACATGTAGTAGTGAATGAGTATACTAGCGGTCGTTGGATTAGAAATCCATAGGATTAAAAATCATTGATTAAAAATCCGTTAGAAAGAGAAAATATTTCTATAATAATGATTGATATTTGGGGACGACCTTTATCATCGCTGAAGAAACCTGATAGTGGAGTTGAAACCGTTGATAACAAGGATGTTAAAAAACTAATCGAAGATGAAATAGCTGAAATGTTAAACCTAGCAAATGTTGATCCTGGTGAAATAATTGTATTTCAAGATCGTCAGGGTAAATTAAAAAGTAGTAATGTCTCTATTAATGATATTTTGGTTAAACGACGAGACGCAGAGGAGGATGCTATCGCGTTATTTTCTGATAGGGGTAAACTCAAACCAGGTGTACTTGTTTCAACAATTACGGATAAATTAGCAACATTCGATAACACAGTGAATTCATTAAAGTCGCTCAGTGATAAGTATGACGATCATATAGTTATATTTGATCAGTTTAGTGAAACACAAAGAAATATAATTAACCAAATTGACAAATCCATGCTAGAATTTTTTGGAATTCCACCAGTGACCACACCAAAACTCACCTCAATAAAAGATTCTATGTTGGGACTAACAACTCTTCAATCCGAATATGAAAAACACGTGAAACAGTTTTTAACGTTTCGTAAAAACCTCATGGATAAGTTTATTGGAACCTCATTTGATAAAATTGAAATAACCCTTCCTGATATTAAAAAAAACATCGATAATCTAAAAATATTCAATGAAGCAATAAAGGATGATGCAACGAGGATGATAAGCGTTGTTGAAAAAATAAAAATTCCTCATAATAAATCTATCAACGTAGTATATACGATTCATAACGGTTCATTTACGATCATCGACAAAGGAACAACTGAACAATTCACGATAACGACCACAGCTGAAAATCTAGCCAGGGTTTCAGTAACGTGGTACGTAGAATTCGTAGTGGATTTAAGTAAATAATTAAATTGATTCACAATTGAAAATGCTAGCGCTTTTAAAATAAAATGATGATCCAAATGATTCCATCATAGAATCAGTATCGCTATGATCAAGTCAGAGAATTTCAAACTAAACTCAGCTCTCTCTGTGAGGAGTATCAAATAAAAATCAAAAAATACCAACGAAGAATAATCGCAGTTGATATCACCGTATACTCGGTGTCGGGAGTAATCACTGCTGCTGGGATAATACTATCTTCAGTTACAATGATTGCTCCGGTCGTAGTTCCAATCGCTATTTCTGCGGTGGCTACAATTGCGGGCATATTAACCGGGATCACAAAAAAACTATCATCGTGTAGCCAGAGTAAACTACATGATTATATAATTAAATTTCATATTGCATCTGCCAGTTACTCGCAATTATCCTCGTTGATATCATCGTCACTCGACGACACAACAATATCAGATAGCGAATTCTCAACGATGGCGGAATTGTATAAAACAACAATGTTAAAATTAGAGAATAATAATAATAATAACAATGTCGTCGCAAGAACTACTTCAACAAATAGTAATAAATACAACACCGGTGAAAACAAGCATGATATCAGTAACCTCAACGCGTCCTGAATTCAGTGTGAATTTCCGATTCCCGTTCCAGTGAGCGAGATCGCGCTAGCAAAACTACGAGTGTATCATAGCTGGCCCAATATCAGATCGGTAGCATTTGGTGGTCAACAACCAAATAATTCCTTAGTGTTCTCGTGGAAAAATCGTGAAGACGGAACCCCAGACTGGAACGTTGTCTCGTTGCCAACTGGGTCATATCAAATCGAACAAATCAATAATGAATTACAACGAAGAATTAAATCTCTCACTGGAAAAGAATCAAAAATCGCTATAACAGTTCACGAGCCGACGTTATCATCTGCTATCGAGATTAATTCCCCTGGGTATATTGTAGATATTTATCAGAGTTCTATAAGATCAGTATTAGGATGGCCTGAACTACCACCTCGACGAGAAACCGTTAATATACCAGAACCCAAAAAATCTGATTATTTCACAGACAAGATGAAACCTAATAATCCAATAAAAAGTTATCAGGATAATTCTCCCATCTCTAATTATTTTATTCGCGTTGGTTTAATCGAAGAAAATTTAACAGCGATGAATAATGATTTTTCATTATTGTTAATATCCCTTAAATCCGGCTCTCTCACCAAAGACGAGTTTACTAGTGTAGTACAAACAAGTAACAAAATCATCAACGATATGGAAACATTTCATGCGCAAATTATTCAACAAGTATTAATAAACGAAAGTCATAAAAGGATATTTATGGACGCATACAAAATCCGCGTAGAGGATATTCAAACATTTCAAATTCCCGGGTATAAACCCGACGAATTAAAAAAATATCTCAGTTATGCCATCGGTATTGGGTTTAGGAAAATCCACGATGATTGGAAGAAATTATCACGACAACAAACAAATATTTTGACGTTTAATAACGACCAAGATGGCGGTGGGAGACATATCGCTCCGAACAACGTAAATATATCCTCGGTGATATCATTGAATTTAGTATGTGACGTTATCGAAGGTAGCTATCAAATAAATCTCGAACAATCAAATCAAGCTCAGCAGGGATATATTTTATACTCTTTTGCACCAACGGCTCCTCCAGGATTTCTAATTATTGAAGACCCAACTAATCCAGTCTATATGCGATGTCATAATAATTCCTTAACGAGAATTAATTTCAAACTCACTGACCAATCTAATAATCTGATTGATTTACGAGGTGAAGTTTTGCAAATTAGTCTGTTTGTAAGGTCCTAAAGACTTTCATCGTGAAAAAATTATTAGTAAAAATTGAAGATTTTCATCACAGCAGAGAATGTGAACACAAACTAAATGGCGTCTTTTTTTTTTACTAAATGAAATATTACAAGGAAGCGTTTAGTTTACAAATTGAAACTTCCTTGTAATATTTCATAAAAGGAAGCATCTTTGACACCTAAAAAGTTAGGTTTAATGTATGCATGATGACGCCCAAAAAGAGATGGTCTGTTTTGACAATTGAGACTTCTAGTAATATTTAATAAGAAGGTAGCATCTTTGACACCTAAAAAGATAGGTTTAAGGTAGCATCATGACGCCTAAAAAAGATAGGTCTGTTCACTCCCTCTGCTGCTGCTAGCTGATTTTCAAGATGCGTTTAAGACACCGTATAGGGAAGGAGTTGACCCGACGCTCTTGCCTCATACCTCATATATATATATATACATATATATATATATATATATATATATATATATATATATATATATATATATATATATATATATATATATATATATATATATATATATATATATATATATATATATATATATATATATATAACCGATTTACATATATATATATATATATATATATATATATATATATATATATATATATATATATATAAATAACCGATTTACATATATATAAAAACCTATTCGATACGTTACATTATGATCTTACCAACACGACAAACAGACAATGGGCAATGCTGACGTTCATTGTGTGAACCCACACACTGTCGACCTCCATTACGTGGAGTAGGATTGTTACATTCCCGATGTCTGCTTTATGACAGATCAAAACAGGTTACAGGACAGTTCGACAATTCTAAACAGCCTCCAAAATGTCTGTTTAAAATAAACCGAAGTATTTGTGTAGAATTCCTTCTTAATTTAGAGTTTCTTACTAATAAATGAAAACAATATTAATATTTCTCCAATACGGTGACTATAATCAATTAAATATTTATGATTATCATTATTACAACGATATGTGGATTTGCAACAGATATAAAAGCCGGGGTTTTCGTTGGGGTTGTAACTGCGGTACAGTGCGACATGCATAGATTTATGACAATGCATTGATATATATATATATATATATATATATATATATATATATATATATATATATATATATATATATCCTGTTTTATATTGTGACTAGTACATTGACATATCATGCCTAATGTGCATATATCACTGTATTTTAGTTCTAAATAAATTAATAAACCATTAATGAGAAGGTTATAGTCTTATTCAAATGTTTTACTGTTTTAATTGCTTGGATTGCTTTTGTTGGCTTCCAGCACACGATATGCCATATATGGCGGAGAGTATATTTTGTGGCGGAGGAACCACGCAGCATATAAATGACTGGAAACGTTTGGCATGCCTTCTCATATGCCCACGTTGGCCGAGAAGAAAAGTCCTAAAGGCATGAAACAAACCGTTCGACAAGTAAAAATAAACACTTACCAACGGGACAAGCAGATAATGCGCAGTTTTTACTTTCCATATTAGACCCTACACACTGTCGACCTCCATGGCTTGGCACAGGATTGTTACATGATCGATGTCTGTTTTGTGAATGGCCACCGCATGTTACAGGGCACATCGACCAGTCTGACCAGCTACCCCAATGTCCATCTAAACAAGAAATGGATTATGTACATGAATCCGTAACTATGTTAATTGGCATAAAGTAGCACTTAAAGGTTTTATAGATTTATACTGACTCTTCTTGTGCCAGTGGGCAGCTGTCCATATAGGATGTCCTTTGGCAGCCTCCCATCCTCCATGCGTCTGACGTGTCCCAGCCAACGAAGGCGACGTTTGCTCAGAAGAGAGAACATGCTGTGGGTGTTTGCCCGCTGCAGGATTTCGCTGTTTGGGACACGGTATTGCCAGCTGATTTTCAAGATGCGTTTAAGGCACCGTATATGGAAGGAGTTGAGCCGACGCTCTTGCCTCATACCTCATATATATATATATATATATATATATATATATATATATATATATATATATATATATATATATATATATATATATATATATATATATATATATTTAACCGATTTACATATATATATATATAACCGATTTACATATATATAAAAACCTATTCGATCCGTTACATTATGATCTTACCAACATGACAAACAGACAATGGGCAATGCTGACGGTCATTGTGTGAACCCACACACTGTAGACCTCCATTACTTGGAGTAGGATTGTTACATTCCCGATGTCTGCTTTATGACAGATCAAAACAGGTTACAGGGTAGTTCGACAATTCTAACTAGCCACCCCAATGTCTGTTTAAAATAAACCGAAGTATTTGTGTAGAATTCCTTCTTAATTTAGAGTTTCTTACTAATAAATGAAAACAATATTAATATTTCTCCAATACGGTGACTATAATCAATTAAATATTTATGATTATCATTATTACAACGATATGTGGATTTGCAACAGATATAAAAGCCGAGGCTTTCGTTGGGGTTGTAACTGCGGTACAGTGCGACATGCATAGATTTATGACAATGCATTGATATATATATATATATATATATATATATATATATATATATATATATATATATATATATATATATATATATATGCTGTTTTATATTGTGACTAGTACATCCACATGTCATGCCTAATGTGCATATATCACTGTATGTTAGCTCTAAATAAATTAATAAACCATTAATGAGAAGGTTATAGTCTTATTCAAATGTTTTACTGTTTTAATTGCTTGGATTGCTTTTGTTGGCTTCCAGCACACGATATGCCATATATGGCGGAGAGTATATTTTGTGGCGGAGGAATCACGCAGCATATGACTGACTGGAAACGTTTGGCAGGCCTTCTCATATACCCAAGTTGGCCGAGAAGAAAAGTCCTAAAGGCATGAAACAAACCGTTCGACATGCAAAAATAAACACTTACCAACGGGACAAGCAGATAATGCGCAGTTTTGACTTTCCGTATTAGACCCTACACACGGTCGACCTCCATGGCTTGGCACAGGATTGTTACATGATCGATGTCTGTTTTGTGAATTTCCACCGCATGTTACAGGGCACATCGACCAGTCTGACCAGCTACCCCAATGTCCGTCTAAACAAGAAATGGATTATGTACATGAATCCGTAACTATGTTAATTGGCATAAAGTAGCACTTAAAGGTTTTATAGATTTATACTGACTCTTCTTGTGCCAGTGGCCAGCTGTCCATATTGGATGTCCTTAGGCAGCCTTCCATCCTCCATGCGTCTGACGTGTCCCAGCCAACGAAGGCGACGTTTGCTCAGAAGGGAGAACAAGCTGTGGGTGTTTGCACGCTGCAGGATTTCGCTGTTTGGGACACGGTATTGCCAGCTGATTTTCAAGATACGTTTAAAGCACCGTATATGGAAGGAGTTGAGCCGACGCTCTTGGCTCATGTAGGTATTCCAGGTCTCACTTCCATAGAGAAGGTTGCTGAGAATGCAGGCTTGGTAAACTTTTACTTTGGTTTGCACTGACAGCGCGTTATTTTCCCTCACCCTCTTGGTCAGTCGTGACATGATGGTATTTGCCTTTCCAGGCCTACTGTCCAGCTCCTTTTCGAGCGAGAGAGTGTTGCTGATGGTTGACCCCAGGTAGGTAAAGTTGTTGACTGCTTCCAAGGTGACACCGTTGATTTTGATCGTAGGGGCAATGGTGGTATCTTGCGCGCTGACCTTTGTTTTATCCAGGCTGATGGTGAGTCCAAACTGCATGCAGGCATCAGCAAAACGGTCTCCCAGTCTCGGAAGAGCTTCCTCAGTGTGTGCCACAAGAGCCGCGTCATCTGCAAAAAGCATCTCCCTGATGAGCACAGCCCTCACTTTCGTCTTTGAGCGCAGTCGTGCCAGGTTGAACAGCCTCCCATCGGACCTGGTGTGTATATATATGCCATCAGTGGACGAGTCAAAGGCGTAGGACAGAAGCAAGGAGAAGAAGATCCCGAATAGGGTTGGTGCCAGAACGCTGCCCTGCTTCACACCGCTGTTAACTGAAAAGGAGGTTGAGGAGGATCCATCATGCAGGACTGTTCCCTTCATATCTGCATGGAAAGATAGTATCATGCTGCGGAGTTTTGAAGGGCAACCGATCTTACTGAGAATTTCAAAAAGGCCCTTTCTGCTGACTAAGTCAAAGGCCTTGGTGAGGTCGATGCACATCATGTAGAGTGGTTGACCTTGCTCTCTGCTCTTCTCTTGGAGTTGTCGTAAAGAGAATATTATGTCTGTTGTCGACCTGCCTGTTCTGAATCCGTACTCGGATTCTGGGTACACACGGTCTGCTAGCAACTGCAACCTGCTTAGTATGATGCGGGCATACACTTTACCAACGATGCTCAGAAGCGAGATCCCTCTGTAATTATTGCAGTCACTTCGGTCGCCCTTGTTTTTATAAAGGGTCACAATCGTGGCATCTCGCATGTCTTGGGGGACTGCTCCTTCCTCCCAGCAGAGGCAAAGTAGTTCGTGCAATGGTTGGAGAAGTGTTGGTTTCCCACATTTGATAGCTTCGGGCTGGATGCTGTCACTACCTGGTGCTTTGTCATTTGGGAGAGAGTCAATTGCTTTGCTGAGCTCTCCTAATGTTGGCACTTCGTCGAGCTCATCCATGATGGGAAGATTCTTTATGCTGCTGAGGGCTGAGTCAGTGACTACCGTTTCACGAGTGTATAGCTCTGAGTAGTGCTCCACACATCTGGCCATATGTTGCCCACGGTCTGTGATTTTCTCTCCCATCATGGATTTCAGGGGAGCGACCCCTTTCACTGTAGGACCTAGAGCCATCTTGATGCCACTGTACATACCTTTTATGTGTCCGGTCTCGGCACTGCGCTGGATTCCTTCACACAGTTGTTGTCAGTACTCGTTCGCGCACTGCCTCGCGATGCGTTGGGTGTTGCTTCGAGCACGTTTAAGAGCAGCACGCGTCCGTTAATTGGGGCATTTTTTGTACGCTATAAAGACTTTTCGTTTCTTCTCGATTAGTGGTTCCATCCTTGTTAGGTGTGCGTTGAACCAGTCCTGACTGGGTCGTTCATTTTTGCCAAACGTGGATATGGCTGTTTTGTAGATGGCACCCTTCATGGCGTTCCACATGGCTGTGGCGTCGTGCTCTGGCAGGTCCTGGAGAGCCTTGTCCATGGCGGACACATACTCCTGTACCTTGGAAGGAACCAACATCTGTGTGGTGTTTATGCGTGGGTGTCCTTTGGTTTTGAACTGTGTAGTGCCTTTGGCTGTAGTCTCACCCTGCTGCTCACGAGGGCATTGTCGGAGTCGCAGTCTGCACTGTGGTAGGTTCTGGTGGAGAGGACGATGTTAAGAGCAGAGCGCCTGGTGATGACCAAGTCAAGTTGGTGCCAGTGATGGGACCTGGGGTGTTTCCATGACACTTTGTGTTGTGGCTTACCCTTGAAAAAAGTGTTTGTTATGCACAGGCCATGGTAGGTACACAGCTCCAGCAGTCTCGGACCGTTTTGGTTGGTCTTTCCAGTACCATGATATCCGAGGCAGGTAGGCCATGATTCGTGATCCTCACCTACTCTGGCATTGAAGTCGCCGAGGAGAAAAAGTGATTCGTTTTTGGGTCATCTTTTAATCTGTTCATCCAGCTGCCCATAGAACTGATCTTTGGTGTCTTCTGAATACGAGAGGGTGGGGGTGTAGACATTAATGATGTTGACAGGACCTGCAGTAGTGGTGAGGCGGATGGACAAGAGACGCTCAGTGCCCCCTGTGGGAGGTTCAACCAAGTCCAGAAGATTGTTTTTGATGGCGAAGCCCACTCTGTACTGACGGGACTCCTCAGGTTCGCGACCCTTCCAGAAGAAAGTGTAGTTTTCCTCTCTGAAGGAGCCATTAGAGGCCAGTCTAGTTTCCTGGAGGGCAGCTATGCTGATATTTAGCTTGGTCAGTTCTCTATCGATGATGGCCGTTTTCCTGGTGTCATCCACTTGTCTGAGGTCATCAGAGATGCCTGTACACATAGTGCGCACATTCCAGCTGGTAAATCCAAGAGCTGGAGTCCTCATTATTCGTTTCTTTTTATTTTTGTCTGGTGTGGAATTTTCGTCTGCTTGTCATGTTAAGGAACACACTGAGCTCCAGACACCCACTGCGGCAGGCAGACGATGGCGGGTCAACACCTTATTGACCGGGGGCTGCCCGGCTTATGGCGGGCGGTAGTTGGCCAGTGGGACACGATGATCCCTCCCACCGTCAAAGCTGATCCGTGGCGCCCCTTCCCTACGCCAAGCGGGTGGGACCCGTAAACTGTCAGCTTCCGTGTTGTTTCCTCACTTAGTAGTGAAACTGGAGTGACCTCTCCAGGACGCAAGCCTGGGCGTGGAATATGGAGATCCTGGGTTGCCCAGGCTTCAGGATCCTCCTCTCGTCCTTGCTGGTTGGGTCCAAAGGAATGCTGAGCATGACATCTGGCACCAGTTTGGATGCAGGAGCTGCCGGAAGGAAGTCGTAGTCGACATCCAGCCGCCTTGGGGGATCCACTCAGGATTTTCTGTCTGGGTTTACTCCCGTAGCCTTTCCTTCTCCCGAAGATATCCACAAGGCAGTGGAACCATAGGTTTTCAATCAGAGTTTTTTTCTCCTAGAAACATTGCCTTGACCAGGCTAACGAGCTTCATCTACCCGGGTTTGGAGTCATAGTTTCCCTTCTCTTAGACTGGCTGCCTGCCAAGGCTAATGAGCCCAGTCTGCCCTCCCAGTTATACCGCTAATGTAGCAAATTAACCAAGAATATATTCGTTTCAAAACTTGAAAATTATAAAAGTATTTCTTTTATTTGAGACAAAAGTTGCAGAAAATGAACCCTTTAAAATAGCCGAAGATGTAGTGTTAGTGTTGATAGAGCCGGGACACAATGAGAGAGAGAGTAAGAGAGAGAGAGAGAGAGAGAGAGAGAGAGAGAGAGAGAGAGAGAGAGAGAGAGAGAGAGAGAGAGAGAGAGAGAGAGAGAGAGAGATCAACCAATTGGACATGATCCTGATGTGCACTTTTTTCTATCTCTATGTTCAGGGCATGCAGAACGTTTCCCAATCAATGCCGTCAGAGTAGTATCGCAAATCCAGTGTCGAGTCGATTCACCAGTACCGCATGTGACTGAACACGAAGACCATTTAGACCAGTGGCCAAGAACTTAAAGAAGGAAATAAAGGATGAGGAGATTCACTAGCATTCCGAATTAGATGGATGTATTATAACTGGTTCAAATGTTTCATTATATGCTTTCTGTGTATCGGCGTCGATTAAATGTATTAAGACCGTGGTTTGTAAGGTATCTGTTGAAGGAGCGAATGGGCTTGAGGATGAATCTAAGGTCCGCTGCTTACAATATATGCAATGTCTCGACACTTGAACTAACCTGCTGCCACGAAACTGTCTTCTGATAACCCAGTTTTAAATCACGTGTTTCTACCTCAGTTTTACGTGATCATTTTTCAGTGGTGTTCTGTCTTTTGTATTTCATCCTGAAATTTATTTCTTGTTTCTATCGTTCCCTAGGAATAATAATTACAGTCTACTTAAATGTACATATATGGGGCCATACTGTATATTTTTCTTGTTTGGATTGTTCTTTAGGTAGAATAATTAGACTATACTTTGATGTGTATTGATAGAGATAAAATGCATTATTTCTTGTTTCCATCTTAGCACTGAAAATCTTGTCTGTTTTTGAAACTTTCCATTAATGTCATTGACACTTAATTTTGTATGTAGTGAGTGAGTGGTTGCTCGGCTGATTTTATAGTGTAAGGTGATTTGCTTACCGGAATAAATGTGCTAGTCATTATCGGGGCATATGGATCATCTCGGCTACCTCAGCGTTAGATGTCAAGTGAACTTTGTTTATAAGGGAAGGGGATAATAAAATACTGATACGATGCTGTTACTCATAATAATTAACATTACAAAATAAGACAAATCTCTAACGTATTCAGAAAATAATCTACAGTTCGCACCAAAGGGTATAAACCGATATATATATATATATATATATATATATATATATATATATATATATATATATATATATATATATATATATATATATATAGTGCTCCAAGTGCAAATAATGTGTTCTCTATAAAGTGTTCTCTCTGGTGCAATATTATTGTATACGTATGCTTAAAAATATTATTGATGTTGTCCAGCATTTGCACCTGTAAAAATGACAAGGCGAATTTGATAAAATAATGCAATTTTGACAACAAATTATCTAAAATGAAAACACAGCCATTCAATACATTATACAAATATATAACTATTAAATCATTTATTTACTTTCTAAACTCCAATGACTTCGCATCATGTGCTTAGGTGTAGTAACCATCGAAGCAGGGCATATAAAATCGCATTTTAATTAAGGAATTCGACCCGATAACTGAATATCGCTTAAATAGCTATACAGACGTACTTAAACGGTTCTTTATGTAGTCACTCTCCTACACATATAACATTAGGATTAGAAGCATGATTCGTCCATATATAATATAATTATTAGAAGCATGACTCCTCTATATATAATCTCCTCTATATATAATATTAGGATTAGAAGTGTGAAGCCTACATATATAATTTGAGGATTAGAAGCATGACTTCAACTATAAAATACAGTATTAGGATTAGAAGCATGATTCCTCCATATATAATATTAGGATTAGAAGCGTGACTCCTACCTACATAATAGTATGATTAGAAGTGTGACTCATCCATACGTAATATTAGGCTTAGAAGTTTGTACTCCTCCATATATATCACCAGCTCTACTGACTCTCTAAACTGCTTGACTATATGATATTTTTTAGGTGCCACTATATATATATATATATATATATATATATATATATATATATATATATATGTTCCAGCAGCAGAGGGGGTGAATCGGACAACTTTTCAAGCAAAATAGTCTTCTACGGATTAGCACTTATAGCACTTAAAAAATCAAACAAAAATGACTGAAAATCAATGAAAACAGGCAAAAAATGGCTGAAAATCAATAAAAACAGGCAAAAAATGACTGAAAATCAATGAAACAGGCAAAAATGAATGAAAAATGAATGAAAACAGGCAAAAGTTAAAAAAAAGTCTCATTTGCAAAACGTAGACTTAGTCATTTTTGTCGGAAAACATGATCTTGCAGGGGGTTTCAGAATGGGTTAAAACTCACCCCTGTAAAGAAATTTCTAAATTGATTATGATTCATATCACCGCTGCACCAGATCTGATGAATATTTCGTAGTGTATGAGTATCAACTCCATTAAACACACACAATACATTGCAGTTATCGCGAATCACTTTTGGTATTTGTGTGTATCGTTGAGTGACATATATCACATCAGTGTTTTTGTGCCGCCCCCGGGAAAATATCCCAGCATGATGTTTTTGATTATCTAACATGATATCGTCATATATGACTAAATTGTTAATACTTCCGTCGATGTCTTCAACGGAAGGGGCTTCTTCGATATCAGTAATAAATTCAATAAAATCATCATCGATTTGAAATTCTTTTGCTTTCTCGTTAAAATCTTTTAGCACTTCATAGCATCGCTGATCGTCTACACTCGGGGCTATTAAATACAATTTGTCCCATTTCATCCATCTTGTTACTAAATTAAGTAACAATTGTGTTTTACCACATCCGGATGGTCCGATTATAATCATTCTAATTGAATTCGGTAACATTTCATGGTGTTTAATAGGTTCCCGTCGTCGGGTAGCTGAATAATCAATTACATTCATGCTATTATATATAAAATATGGATCTATATTGTGTGAAGCGTAAAAAACGTACTGGCACAGATGACTTGACGACGATTACAACTAAAAATAACCGATCAGCGCTTTCTGGTAAATGCGTACAATGTAGTACAAAGAAATTTATATTTGTTTCTAAACCCAAGGAACCTTTAAAAAAAACGAGGAGGTGATATCGCAGCCAAGCTAACTAAACTCCCTGGAACCCCATCCCTGGAACCCCATGGGCAAAATACCCCGGAGAAAAACACCTTCCAGGGTATAGTTATTGTGGACCCGGAACAAGACTTGATATCAGACTCAATAATCATAACCAACCCAAACCCGGTGAAGAACCAATAAACGCCATTGATAAGGCGTGTCACGTTCATGATGTCGCTTATAAAAGCAGCAATTTGCAACACAGGCATCTAGCAGATGTGAAATTAATTCATGCGTTAAATGCTATTCTTGATAAATCCTTGAAAGATAAATTGGCTTCATTTTTGATAAAATCGGCTATGAAAGGTAAATTGATGTTAGGTGCCGGTAATTAATAACAACATGGAATCTATTTATTATTCCCCAAGAGGATACTGGAGGGGTAAATTAGCAATTAATAAACTCGCTAGCGCTGCAAAAGTGAAAAAAAAAACCACTGCGGCTAATTGGTTATCCAAACAGGCACTATGGCAGATTTATCTACCACCGCCTAAACAAATTAATTACTCGCATTTTGATGTTACAGTTCCTAATGAAGTTCATCGGGCTGATATATTATTTCTGTCACATGATGGTGGTTACAAATACGCATTAACCGTAGTTGATGTTGCAAGTCGATACAAAGAAGCAGAGCCATTAAAAACAAAATCATCACCTGAAGTTGCTTCTGCATTTGAAAGGATTTATCGAAGGGTCCTCTGCACTGGCCGAATCTATTACAAATTGATCCTGGCAAGGAATTTCAGGGTGCAGTGTTATCAACAATGAAGAATCATAATGTCACTATCAGACGGGGTCATACTGCACTACATCCTGATCAGGCAATTGTTGAACGGTTTAATAGGACGATTGCTGAGCGGTTATTTGGATATCAATACGCAAAAGAATTCATCCAGGAAAAAAGATCTCGTGAATGGGTTAAAAGATTACCAGCTGTGATTACCGCACTGAATAATGAGATTACTAGAACAATTAATTTGAAACCTATCAATGCGATTTAAAAGAAGTCTATACCTGAAAAACCACCAAAAAATTTCAAAGAACCAATTCTTGGTAGTAATATCACTGTGAGGTATTTATACGAACCAGGAGAGCTTGAAGGTGGCAGAAAAAGGGCTACTGATCCTATTTGGAGTGTTACTGCACACAAGATATCTAGTATAACACGATTTAGCGTTTCTAGACCAGCAATCTATAAACTGGATTCAACTGCCCCTCAACGAGGATTTACTCTACAACAATTGCAAGTGATACCCGAGGATACTCAATTACCACCGCGGGGTCTTACCTAATAGGATTTTCAAAGACAATTCTACGAAGCTGATTTATTTTTCGTACTCTGGATACTGCAAGATAGACTAAATTTGACCACTCAATGCGATTATCTACAATCCAATCAAATCATTATCAAGTGATCTATAATCAGTATCAATTTCTTCATAATAGTCTAGAAAACTCTTTAGCCATTCATGTGGGGATGCACCGACAATTGGTGGTGGTTGGCCGTGATCACCGCACATGACGATTTTTGTATTTTTCAATAACAACCACTCAAGAAATGTTTGCAATACATCTACTGACACTGTCTATTTCATCCCAAATGATGATTTCAGGAATAAATTTTTCGCCCATACGCTCAGGAGTCCATTTATCTCCTTTCCAACGAAAGAAACTGGGATAAGTTCAGGCATTTACCCCTCGCTGTATCATCTCTCTTGCAAGTCTGTGAGTTGGTGTTAGCACAATCATATTTGGATTGGAAACGCGGAATAATTCAATTGCCCGGGTTGTTTTTCCTGACCGCCACAGCCGTTTAAATAAACTGTTTTATACCGGCATATTGGATCAGAAATCGATGGTGCATTAGAAACCTCTGAACACTGATTGCTTTTTGAATAATTATTTTCAATCGTAACATCTGCTGATTGAATATAATCATGAAGCATTTCCCGCTTAATTCTCCATGACCCCCAATTCTCGTTGCCAGTAGCCTTACTACTACTTATGAATTCAGCCATATCGCTTTTTATGTAAAATGAATTAGTTGCAACTCTAACTGCGGTGTCAGGAAATCTATTTATCATTGAAAATAAATTGACAGAAGCATAACCGAGCATAAAAGCTCTCAAATGTGTATACTGCGGATTGTATCCATCGTTGTAGGTAAC
This sequence comes from Unio pictorum, assembly GCA_030141615.1. NCBI lineage: Eukaryota > Metazoa > Mollusca > Bivalvia > Unionida > Unionidae > Unio > Unio pictorum. The sequence goes on from JARLTB010000061.1 coordinate 4,752,084, forward strand.
AATTGTACCCAATTTGGTTCCATCGGACATAAATGCGTCTTTACGATTGACATATACGCCCTTATTCGTTAGATCCGCGATTACAAAATCGTATTCAGCGTTGTCTATAATCAATCGTGAAGAATATCTTGTATTGTCATATTTGCCACCCTGGATGAATTTACCGATTATTCTTCGTCCAAGATCTTTTGCTTCGTTGTTTCTGATTTCAAAGAACTGTTTGGACCAATCCATGATTTCTTCTTCATTAAAATCAGGAAACAGTTTTCGCTGTTCGCTAATTATTTTTTCTAGATCAGGTTGTGGTAACCAGACTAATTTCTGTGCTCGATAGGATATAATCGCTTCACTGACAATTAACGATTGTAACATCCCACAATCAATCATATACCGTAACAGTACTATTGGCATCCAGTGTTTTTCAGACATGTGTCTACCAATCCAAAGATAACTACACGGATGAAGTCCTGTAACCAATTCAAATGATACTACACGAGCGAATCCGATTAAATCAAAAGCAGGTAGTGGTCCATTAATCGCAACACGAGTCATTTCGTGTGTGTGGTGTCCAAATCGTTTGAAATATTCGCTACACTCTCCATACCCGAGAAAACTCCCTGGATAACACGCAATCATATCAACGGAAATAACGGTTTCAGGATCATATTTTGTATTCCATAAACCTCCATGGCTGTATTTAAGACAGGACAATCTGACATCTGATAAAAACTCACTTCGGGTTGTTTTCCACGCGTTTTTCTTCCTAGCAAAATGTGCAACAACCGAGGGAAGTGTAAAACAGTATGTTTAATTGATCTTCGATTCCCCCCTCTGGAGAAAACTCACTAGCTAGTTTTTTCATTTGATTATGCAGTTCTTCAGTACGGTACAATTCTCCGTTGGGTCTTACAAACTGATCGAATCCACATTCATCGTCTGCAGCACTGTGAAATAGCCACATCGACACAGGATCTTTTTTACTCAAATTGTAAATAGCATCAAATAATTTCTGCTCGGAAAAAAACTCTTCAGGTCCCAACCCTGTTGGGGGGATATATTTTACGGTTCTATCCCGTGGGAATATTGTTACTGCAGATGACCACGCGTGTTCATTATGATCAATAATTTGTATTGGAGATCCTTTTGATTGATATTTCGATTCATGTAATACTTCCCCGGTTATTGTCGTTACTGATATTGGAAATCGTAATGATGTTTCTAATTTGGTTATATCCTGAATTGTTGCCCCATGCTGTTTCACCGTTAATTCCCATTCGGTTATCTTTTTTTTCGTCTTAGATCAGTCAATTTATTTCCCCGGGATGCATTTGTGAAGTGTTCTATTATTCGTGTTGCTACACAATTGAGCCCTGACGAATATTTCATTGGTGCTAGTTTTGCAATATCGGGTTTTTCATTTAACGGATATATCCCGTAAACAACTGCTGTTACAGGATAAGATCTTTCGTAGTATGGTTTGTCAATTCCAGTCAAAATTTCTGGTTTGGAATCTTGATTCACAGTGACAGTTTTCTTGTCCTTAAGAATGGGTTCGTATTTATCCCTAATGATCCATTTTCCAGTATCATCACGGATAATGAATTTTATTCGAAAAAAATATCTTTTCCGCAAAAGATGTGAGATTATCACTTCTGCTTTTTCATCATTCATGGTAGCATCGATATTGGGTACAATTCGAAATGTTGACCAACAATGAGATGCTCGATCACGCTTGAATTCATTACAACAGTCTCTGATTTTACTAATCATGGTTCTATCAAGAATTTTATTCTTTGGTGTATCAGAAACTCTATCGAGATTGAATTGAGCATTTTTCTTTGGCGTTATTTTCGATAATCTCTCAAACTCCTTATCAGAAACTCTATCGAGATTGAATTGAGCATTTTTCCATGGCGTTATTTTCGATAATCTCTTGAACTCCTTCATGCTATCATCTATTAGACGTTTTGGTTTAACAGAAACTCTATCGAGATTAAATCTAGGATTAATTTTCGATAATCTCTTGAACTCCTTCATGCTATCGTCTATTAGACGTTTTGGTTTAACAGAAACTCTATCGAGATTGAATTGAGCATTTTTCAAAGGCGTTATTTTCGATAATCTCTTAAACTTCTTCATACTATAATTAAAACAAGCATTTAAATGAAAGATTTATGTATAATGAATCATTGCAAATGGCTCATGATTGGATCAGTGACTCCTTGTAACAAATCATGTAGAAATGAATTCTGTGAGTATCATATGCAAAGTTTTCGTCGTGGAAGCCTTGGTCCGTTACCCTGTATTCGTTGTGGGGTTGGGGTCGGGGGAAAATCACAATTGTGTCTAAATTGTGGTGGTAAACGATACAGGGAGTTGAAGCGTTATTATGATAAAAGAATCAAACATGGAAAATCAATCAAAAATTCTGACTCTGACAAAATCAGTGTCCCTGACAAAATCAGTGTCCCTGACAAGGTCATAAGAACTCCCCAAGACTATATTGAAAGATTCATTATTAAACCAAACAATGAATTAGACAAATAGTATTATGTACACAAATGAACCAAGAATTCAGACCACACCCTGCGATTACAAATTATGAAGCATCCAGTGATGGTGTTGTAAGAAACTGTAGACTGAAGAAACCAGTTGGTGCTGTGAATAATCAGGGATTTTGTTGTTTCGCGCTGGAAATAAATTTTATCTCAATCATCGTTTCGTGTATGAATGTTTCCGTGGATTGATTAAAGATGATTCTGTTATTGATCATATCGATTCTAATCCAAAGAATAACAAATTGGATAATCTGCAAGCTATTACATAGAGTGAGAATACCAAACGAGGAAAGATTGGAAAATGCTCAAAAAAGCGAAAAAAGTAAAATCTTTGAATACGGCAACTAACGAAGAAAAATATTTCAGTATATGAATGAAGCCAGTGGGTATTTCGATATTTGTGAACCGTCAGTACGATTCGTTGCAGAGGGAATAACCAAAACGGCGATTTCAAAAAAGAGCGGACAAAAATTCAATTCATTTATGTCTAATGCGTCATATTTTTCATTTAGAAATATGTAATTGTTATAGAATATGAATTCTGAAAATATGAACAGCATTATAGCTGAAATTTTAAAATTGAAAAGTCAGGGTTTTATACTATCAGATGGATTAAATCATGATCAAATCAAGTCAGATTTTCAGGATATAGAATACGGAGTTAACAACAATAAATATATGCTGCTAAAGAAGTATGCGCTCATCAAAAGAATTCAGAATTCTATTCGGGACTATCTTGCATTTTCCAGTGAGGTAAGTGTGTTCGTCTCGTTGTATACTATCGTGGAAGAAGTACGAAAAGAATTAGGTAACGAATACGAATTGAAAAAGGAGGTTAATTCTAAAATTAGAAACCTACGGGCGTTAATTCAAGAAAATGAACGATTTTGATTGACCGACCCTCAAAGAGATTTTATCATTTTTTGATTGTGACCGACCCTCAAAGAGATTTTGATTTTTTTAGCCGACCCTCAAGGGAAATGTCAAAAAATCAGTGAAAACAGTGAATAAAAAATCGATGGATGATATGTCAGATTGATCAAAATAGAATGGAGAAAGTGTCAGTATTATTTATTTTATATACAATTATGACACTTTCTCCATCAATGATAGAACAAAATAAGACTTCCACGGTGGTGTTAAAAATCAGTGAAAATATTTGATAGCAATAAAAAATATTTCATACTGAATAAAAAATATTTCATACTGAATAAAAAATATTTCATAGCAATAAAAATATTTCATACTGAATAAAAAATATTTCATACTGAATAAAAAATATTTCATACTGAATAAAAAATATTTCATACTGAATAAAAAATCGATGGACGATATGTCAGAAATATCAAAATAGAATGAGGAAAGTGTCAGTATTATTTATTTCATATACAATTTGGTCACTTTCCTCAAACCTGATAGAGCTGTTGAAACATCAAAAAAAGACTTCCACGATGGTGTTAAAAATCATCCGACATGTCATTGATGAAAAAATAGAATGGAGAAAGTGTCAGTATTATTTATTTTATATACAATTATGACACTTTCTCCATCAATGATAGAAGCTGTTTTATGATGAAATAACGCTTCCATGATCGTGTTAAAAATCATCCGACATGTCATTGATGAAAAAAAGTGAGGGAAGTGTCAGTATTATTTATTTTATATACAATTATGACACTTCCCTCATCGATGGTAGAAGCTGTTTTATGATGAAATAACACTTCCATGACCGTGTTAAAAATCATCCGACATGTCAAAAAGTGGAGAAAGTGTCAGTATTATATATTTTATAGCAATTATGACACTTTCTCCATCAATGATAACGCCCTTAAAATGTCAAAATAACACTTCCATGACCGTGTTAAAAATCATCCGACATGTCAAAAAAAATGAGGAAATTGTCAGTATTATTTATTTTATATACAATTTGGACACTTTCCTCAAACCTGATAACGCCCTTAAAACGTCAAAATAACACTTCCATGACCGTGTTAAAATGTCAAAAAATGGAGAAAGTGTCAGTATTATATATTTTATAGCAATTATGACACTTTCTCCATCAATGATAACGCCGCTAAAACATCAAAATAACACTTCCACGGTGGTATCAAAATGTCAAAAATGGAGAAAGTCACAGTATTATATATTTTATAGCAATTATGTGACTTTCTCCATCGATGATAACATCCTTAAAATGTCAAAATAACACTTCCACGATGGTGTTAGGTCGTGTTCGGAAAATTGTTTTACAATTGAAAAATTGTTTTGTAATTGAAAAATTGTTTTGCAATTGAAAAATTGTTTTACAATTTCAAATAATGGTCAATGAAGCATTAACGACCCGATGGGCTCGTGAACGCTTAGATGCAATTAAGAGATTTATACCAATTCGTGACTCTGTAAGGAAAAAGCTGCAACAACGACAGAGTTTACAAACTGATTTTGCTGTGGGGTCTGAAGAATTGTTTAAACCAGTAACCACAGCAACGAAGGGGGTAGAGCATGCTATACGGGGGGATGTTACCGAGACGGGGAAATCTGTTATTGGTGAACTTGAAAAAATAGCAGCGGAAACTGAACGAACAAAACAGGCTGTACAAAAAATGGAATCTAAAACATCTGAATCAAAAAAAAAAAACAGTAGATGACTTACGCGTGAGATTTAACGAGGAAGGGTTAGCAGCCATTGATAAGACTGATCCAGCAGAAATTCCTGCGCTTGTTGTTACGACTTATGAAAACAGAAAAAAAATGTTGAAACCAGAACATCACAAGTTTGTTAGGAGTATAACTCATTGGGCTGATATATTCTACAAAATCAAAACTAAAAAAAGTCAGATTAAGACAGATAGTGCATCATACATTGAATATATCAATGCGGTAGGTACAGTGTATAAACGATTTGAAGAACTAAAACAACAACAAAAACCGCAAAAATTGCAAGGAAAGCGACAGCAACCTGCAAAGAAAATATTTTTCTCTCCTAAAAAACAACAACCACCTGATGATGATGCTCTTGATTATTTACAAACCACGGATACAGAAAAAATGGATGAAGCAACTGGTTATAGCGGGAAGGGATTGTCCAGTGAAAACGCTAGCGTTTCATGTCCTGATAGTGTTCTCAGTGATATATTACGATTAGAGGTTCTTGTAGGAGGGTTCCGAGCTGGAAATAACTCACCGGAAATAATTAATGAAGCAGCTGATATCTGTAGACGGTTATTTGCCGGCGGTATCATGGATATCAAAACATATCGAGATTTCATTGGCGAGTTAGCGGAAAGTGGGTATCATAGTGACTGAAATCACTAGTGATTTACAATTGAAAAATTGTTTTACAATTGAAAAATTGTTTACAATTTCAAATAATGATCATACACTACAATCATGATAAACCAGCCAGTGTCAATGTAGTAAACTCACGGTTTCCGGTTTATAGCGCATATTACGGAGATGGTTTCGGTGATACCATTTTAGGATTATTTTCAAGAATGGCTCCAAAAGTGATGCCGTTAGCTAAACAACTAGGAATGAAAGCCATTGATGTTATTCGTGATAAGGGTATTAGTGCTGTTGGAGATCTTGCTGGAAAAGCGTTTTCAGCCGTGAAGAATAAAATAACATCATTAGTTAGACGAAAAAAGAAACCACTGCCATCTACAGCAGAAATGCCTGCAAGTGTTAGTAAAATTATAAATAACGCAGTAGATGAAAAATTAGCATCGCTGATGACTCCGAGTGACCAAAATAACATGATAGAAAACATGATAGCAGGAAGGGGCTTTAAAAATACACGACGATGAAAATCTTTTTACGATGAAAATCCTACGGATTTCACGATTTAGACTCTGATAAATAGAATAAAATGTTCAAAAGGTCACCTGATCAAGCATTTGATATGGATGCCCCAGTGCTCAAGAATGACTCTGTACGTGATTTTCAATTTTATTCTTATCACGCAGTACAACCAGATCTCCGATCGCGAATTGAACTTCAACTTCATGATACCAGTAAATACTTTTTGCCGTGTGAGGCATTTATTGAAGTACAAGGAGAACTTGTAACAAATGTTCCTGCTAATACACCATATGACAATAACCCAACTATCCGAGTTGGTTTTGTCAATAACGGTATCATGGCGTTATTTGAAAGTGCAAGATATCTCATTGATGGAAAAGAAATTGAATCCATTGACCGTGAAGTTGATGTCGCCACAACAATCATAGGGTTAGCGAGATATTCTGATGATTATACAAGATCAGCTGGTCCATCTATGATGTTTTCTAAGGATATCACTGATTTCCCTGAACACGTCCAGTATTCTAGAGTAAAGGCAACACTGAATACTGCAGTTGATCCAGCACCAGCCGGATATACAAGACCAGCTGGTACTTTTGATGTCATTAATAACATCCCTAACTATAACCTAGGGTTTGCAACACGCGTAGCAACATTAGAGGGACAGCGTCGATGATTTTCATGTGCGATTCCACTGCATCATATTTTTGGATTCTGTAGAAACGTCCGAAAAGTTATTTATGGAGCGAAGCATACAATAGCGCTTGTACGAAAGGGTACTGATAATGATGCAATCTGGCGTGATGCTGGTGTTGCTGATGGTAAAGTCATTTTAACAAAACTATCATTGTGGATGCACTTGTAGCAAAAAAAGGTGTTCAGATTACTCTTTCTGCGGCTGCTATCAAAAATACGATTAAAACAGGCGGTATTTTCCCGTTGTTTGCTGCGATTCCAGGATTAGTTGCAAAAGCAGTCGCATTGGGGGCAGCTGGAGCCTTAGGAACAAAAGCGGTACAAGGCATTGCTCAATCATATGAACCGAAGAAGGGACGAGGATATAAAAAATGGAAAGGGTCTAAGACTACCAGGAACCCCGTATTCATGGTACAGCGGAAAAGGCCTGAGAATCCCAGGAACGGTTTATTAATTCAAAAACTTTCGATGGTTCCTATGTCCAATTTTGATTTAATGGATGCTGCTAAAAAACTCGCGATTAAAAATATCAGAGGCGTCTTTATGAAAGATCAATTACCACATCAACCAAACAACACTGAAACCGGTATCATTAATCGCGATAACAGCACCGGACCCGGAACTCACTGGGTTGCATACGCTATTGATCCACGTGCAATCGTCTATTTTGATTCATACGGATTAGCACCGCCAAAAGAGTTTATGCGTTATATAAAAAAATTTCCAATGAAGACTTGGTATTCTACGCTACCAACACAACAAATGAATGATCCACCAATATGCGGCAGTGAAGTATTGAATGTCCTTAACGCTATTTCAACATCTGGAAAACCACCACACATTGTCGTAAATGATTACACTAGTAATCGCTGGAAATCAAAGAGATTTTAAAGAGAGAAAGAGTTTTACAATAACAATGATTGATATTTGGGGGAGATCTTTATCAGCGCTGAAGAAACCCGGTGCCGATGGCACTGCAGGAATATGCAACCGGTGATATAAAAAAAATAAAAAATAATTGAAGATGAAATAGCTGAGATGTTGAACTTAACAAGTGTTCATCCCGGGGAAATAGTTGTATTTCAAGATCGTCAGGGTAAATTGAAAACTAGTAATATTTCTCTGGATGATATATTGGTTAAACAACGAAACGCAATCGAGGATACTATTGTGTTATTTTCCGATCAGGGTAAACTCAAACCGGGTGTACTCGTTTCGACTATTACAGATAGATTAAAAACTCTCAACGATGAGTTGAAAAATTCTGTGTTGGAACTAACAACACTTCAATCTAAAACTGAAGAACACGGAAAACAGTTTACATCATTTCGTAGAAATATCATTGATAAATTTATTGGAACCCCGTTGGATAAAATTGAAATAAAACTCCCGGATATCAAAAAATCCATCGATGAGACGAAAATCTTCACCGAAGCCATTAAAGATGATTTTCCGAGGATGATAACAATCATTGAAAAAACAAAAATTCCTCATGAGAGAACCAACAATGTAGTATACACGATCCAACACGGATCATTTGCGTGGACACATACAAACAGCAAATTAGATATCACTGCAACCGTTAAGGGTATTTATCGATTAACACTAGTGACAACGACTCAATTTAATATTTCATCGTCGAGTTCATCCGGGGTCAACAATACGATTTCAACGATCATCGACAAGGATACAACCGAACAGTTCACAATAACATCTAATGATACAAATTTGGCTAGGATTTCAGTAACATGGTATGTGGAATTCGTAGCGGATTTAAGTAAATAACGGTTTCAATTGAAATCGTAAACTGATTTAAAAATAAAATGATTTCATCATCGCAATATCGCTATGATCAAGTCAGAGAATTTCAAAATAGACTCAAAACCCTCACTGAGGAGTATCAAATAAAAATTAAAAAATACCAACGAAGAATCACCGCAGTTGATGTTACCGTGTACGCTGTGAGTGGTGTAATCACCGGAGCTGGTATTATACTGTCTTCAGTGACAATGATTGCCCCGATAGCTGTTCCAATTTGCATATCCGCGGCAACAACAATCGCTGGAATAATTTCGATAATAACAAAAAAGTATCATCATGCAGCCAACGCAAACTACAAGACTACATAATTCAATTTCATGTTGTATCCACTGCATACTCGCGATTATCCTCGTTGATATCATCATCGCTCGATGATACAAGTATATCAGATAGTGAGTTCTCAGCGATGGTCAGTATTTATGATTCTGCGATGTCAAAATTAGAAAAACAACATGAGTATAATAACAATAACAACACCGATGGAATTACTTCAACGAATAGTGGAGAACACAAACCCAGTACAAACAAGCATGATCTCAATAACCTCAACGAATCCAGAATTCAGTGTGAATTTCCCTTCCCCGGTTCCAGTGAAGGAAATTGCGCTAGCAAAACTACGAGTATACCACAGTTGGCCTAATATCAGATCAAAATCATTTGGTGGTCAACAACCCAATAATTCCTTGGTATTTGCGAATAAAAATAAAGACGACGGTACCCCAGACTGGAACGTTGTTTCCATACCAACCGGATCATACCAAATTGAACAAATCAATGCTGAATTGCAACGTAGAATAAAATCGATTACTGGAGCAGAATCAAAAATAGCTATAACGGTTCATGAGCCGACGCTATCATCTGCCATTGAAATAAACTCACCAAATTATGTCGTAGATATCTATGAGAGTTCTATAAGGACAATACTAGGATGGCCTGAATTACCACCCGGGGGGGAAACCGTTAATTTACCAGAACCAAAATAAACTGATTATATCACAGACAGTATAAAATCTGATAATCCAATAAAGAGTTATAAAGATCACAGGGTTACTATAGATTGTTTTAGTCTCGAATACAAACTAACTGGGGAGGAGTGGAAATGAGATAATTTAGAGCAATATCATGTTGTTAAGGAACCTAAAATTATTGAAAACTTCACAGCAATGAATAATGATTTTTCACTGTTGTTAATATCTCTTAAATCCGGCTCTCTCACCCGAGATGAATTTATCAGCGTTGTAGAAACATGTAACAAAATCATCAATGACATGGAAACATTTCATTCACAAATTATTCAGGATATATTAGATGATAATAATCCCCTATCGAGAACAACATTTGCATCAGACTATAAAATCCCCGTCAAAGATATTCCAACATTCCAACTACCAGGATATAACGTATCAGAACTAAAAAAACTTCTCAATGATGCCATCGATGTTGGTTTTAAAATAATTCATGATACGTGAAAAAAAACAACATCACCGGAAATAAAAATCCTCAAACATAATAATGACCCAGAAGGCGGTGGTAGACATATCGCTCCTCAAAATGTGAATATCTCTTCAGTAATTGCGCTCAATTTAGTATGCGATGTTATCGAGGGAAGTTATCAAATAAATTTAGAACGATCAAATCAAGCTCAGCAAGGATATATTTTGTATTCATTTGCACCAACAGCTCCTCCAGGATTTTTAATAATTGAGTCTCCGGTTAATCCAGTCTATATGCGATGTCATAATAATTCATTAACAAGAATAAAGTTTAAACTGACTGACCAGTCTAATAATCTGATTGATTTACAAGGCGAGGTGTTACAAATTAGTCTGTTTGTAAAGTCCTAGGACACGATATCGTATTGGACTTGATAAAATATCACAGGGGTGAGTTTTTACCCATTTTGAAACCCCCTGCAAGATCATGTTTTCAGACAAAAATGACTAAGTCTCCGTTTGGCAAATGGAGACTTTATTTTTTAATTTTTGCCTGTTTTCATTAATTTTTCATTAATTTTTGCCTGTTTCATTGATTTTCACTCATTTTTTGCCTGTTTTCATTGATTTTCAGTCATTTTTTGCCTGTTTTCATTGATTTTCAGTCATTTTTGTTTGATTTTTTAAGTGCTAATCCGTAGACGACTATTTTGCTTGAAAAGTTGTCCGATTCACCCCCTCTGCTGCTATTCCCTCAAAGAATACATCCAATAAACAGGTGTTATCTGACCACTCATTCGAGCAAGGATCTAAATAATATTGCAAATAATATTAATTCTAATCATCTCAATAATAAAACATGTCCTATTATCCAATCAAGAAATAAATAATATGCTTTTAACATCAAGATACCACACTATATCTCTTTATTACAGTTGCCCTTACACCATTTATTAAAGTGTGCATATCTAATACACAATAAATTGCTATCACATACTTACGCATGTACAAACACACAAGAAGCTTCCGGTTTACGTGGATGACGTGTGCTTAGGTGATGCTAATTGAACACAGCTTTTCCTTATGTCCCTAATTCGCCATTTTTAAAGCAATAGTCAATCAATATACTTATTCTGAAGTTGCATGAGTAAGAATAAACTTTATACAGTTCACATGTTTGTTGACAATATCAGGAAAGATTTTAAAAACCTGCCTTTCGTTCCATAGTTTGAAATGTATACATTTTGTTCCTGCCAAGGTGAGAAATCAGCAAATTCTGTCCAATCCCTCATCATAAATTGTCCAGTGCAAATATAAGCGACATGAATATAACGCTGGGACACCGACAGCGTATTGCCAAGAACTTGATATTTTGCTTGAGGATGTAACAAACAGCTTTAGTGGAAACGAAAAACCAATACGTGTATCGAGGAGAAAATTCATGTGTTATTTACTGACACTAAGTGCAAGTTAGTTTAATGGAAATTAGACTCGGTTATATCATCGTGTAAAATAAAGACGTAAATAAATAAATAAGTCTTATGTATAGTAACGTAAATTATTAGTCGATAAGCTTATCCTCTTTCTCTCAGTGAAGACATTTTTTCTTGTGTACCTAAACACAGACACACATACACACACACACACACACACACACATTAGTTATACGTACGACTAGAAAGGCTTCCGAGCGGATCACCTGATGAACGTAGGAAGACCCTCTTATTTTCACGAGATAACACATCTGAAAGAAATGAAACGAAAAAGCAATTTTAATTTGAAAGTTAACATGCCAATAGGATACCAAATGATTGCGTATTTGAAAACTAACTGCTGTTCTTTTACAGTATAATGAGTTAAGAAGATGACATGGATAGGACTTGTTTCTCCTACTAGTGAACACGTTTATCGTACCTAATAAAGTCATGTCACTGAGACCATAATATATACTGATTTCTGTATTTATAAAATATAATTCAAAACAAATAAATCGTTAATCAGTGAGTATACATCATACCAGGTCATTGTCAAGGCTCAGATATTGCACTGAACGTGGATACCAGAAATATGGAACTCTCTGAATATTACAATTCAATTACTTTGGTCAATGCTATACCGGTATAGGTTGTTGTGTGAAAAAGTGTTTCGAGAACTTCAGCTCAAACTTGGCCTGAGATAGAACCAGATAATTGTCAGAAGCTGAATCTCAAAGACGGTTTGGTTTTGCTGAATGCGTAGTTGCAGTATTGAACGGTCTTTCTCTGGACGTACCGCACCAGAAGGCAATCTTGAAGTCAGAAGAAGAATGTTCCACGAACATGTATTAGTGAATCTGTTCGTTGTCTAGCTCATTGTGGAGGTGATAGGCTTGTTGTTCAGAGCTTAGTGTGCTGGACTCCTACGCTGGACAATTAGATTCGATGCCCAGACCAGGTTGGAATGACTGCTTTGATGTGTATTTGATTAAGCCACGTAACTCAGTGAAATAAAACATATACGAAACATGTACTTGCCAAAACTACTTAGAATGGATTTTACCCATTCTAGCAAAAATGTTGTTTTCATCTTTGATGTACACTAACCAATGTCTCGGCGATATATCTGTGTTTATCATCTAGGCCTCTTAAACAGGAGTTCCAGGTTCGACTCCCAGACTGGACATGTCTGGCTGCTGTGTGGTGTACTTATGATGATCGTATTGATTTCATTGCCCCGCTCAACCCAAACAAATTCTTTAAGCAAACTATCCTTGTCTACCTCTGATTAACACGACATTTTAAGAACGTCGTCTGCTTGTACATAGGTCTTGGTTTTCGAGGCTTGCTGCTATTCAAAACATTTTGTTTTTGAGCAGCAATGAATCTTTGTGTTGCAATCTCGATTAGTAATCTGAATAGCTTTAGCTAACACGTCACCGATCCAAAGGTTTTATAATTGGTTTTCTTTAATAAATACTCTCATCTAGTGTTATTGAAACGTTTCCTGAAAGAAACATTGGTCATTGACCATGAAAATGTTGTGAAAACACATGCGCCACATTGGCTCATATTGTTATGAAAACAACCTGAGACACTAGTCTTAAGCTATTTTATTTAGAAAAGACCACTGGTTTGACATAACATTTTGACAAAGCACAGACCATGACAATGTATAATAAAACAACTGGCCAAGTAATATTGGGAATGCAATGAAATGTTTCAGAAAAAAAAAACAAAAGCAACAACCCAATAAATGAATGTATAACCTGGGCCGCTGGTCTTCAGAAGCAGAAGGGAGTTGGAGTCAGCCAAAATAAAAATTGAGTATATGTTTTCGGGGGTGGGGTGGGTCTTGTTCAAAATGGGAGCCAAAAAGTGCATTTTTAACTAAGTAGTGTTCACATATTAAACGATCCAAAAGATAAAAGGCCAATCCGAGGCTTGTATAAGATAAAGACCCCTCAAGAAGTAATGACTTATTTTCTCTTGGGTGGGTGGGGGAGGCATAAATGCCCCGTTTCGCAACATGAGGACTAAAATTGCTGTTTCAAGATATTAGTGTTGAATCATTAAACTATCCAAAGACCAATCCGAAACTTGTATGTAAGCATGGTTACTGAAAGAATGTGTTGATCATGAGTGTTGGGGGGTACCCCCAACAAGGCCCCATTATGAGAGTGTTGGTTTATTAATCTGAGGTTGGAAAAAAGGAATGACTGCGGCAAGGTCGATAAAAAGCTATAAAAATGACACTGCAAAGAAAACATGATCCTGATTAAAACACTAAATTGGATACAATTTTAAAGTAAAACAATATAAAAAAAATCATCAGAACAGAAATGGTTAGAAATATAAGTTTTTTATTTTTAACATTAAAAACATTATGAACAATACGAATCTCCGAATTATAGAAAGTAACCATTGAGCGGAAAGTAAAGGGTTTAAACCGTTGTTCCAAGATCAAGGTGTTACAATTTTTGCTGTTGTAGATGTACTAGTACTGTACCAGAAGGTGTTGGTCCATATACAGCATCGTATTTAAATGGATTAACATTATAAATAGTAGTGAAATAACAACAAATATGGCAGGTATAATGGTGGTTAAATATATACTTTCATTGATAAATTCGAGCAATGATTAAAAACATGCTTACAATTTGTTATATGTTAGCCAAACTATATCAGGAACGATGTTGTATTGCATTGGTAGTGAAGTAGTTTACTTTTAAAGTTTGTCGGAAACGTTATTTCTTTACTAAGTGATAACGCCGTTGTATTAATAATTAAGTAGCTTGTTCTTTGTGGCAAACATGTCTTTTTGTGGTTACCTACCTGATAAAACTTTACATAATCAATCTACTATCTAGCTAATAAATGCAGTTCAAAATGTAAATTACACCGACTCCAGTAATAATAGATGTAATAAAAATTTTGATTGTCTATTTCTATAACGTTTCTAGAATGAAGTATATTAGTTTGTATATATGCTTTTTGATAGGCTGCATATCTTCATAACTAGTATAGATATTTCACAAGTCTGTTACTTCATATTTCGTTTCTTCTAACGAATAATTGCAGATTGTTGAGCAGATGTTGGTCTTATACTTTTTAACACGGTGGTATGTCTTATCGTATTTGTTTCTACAAATCTGAATTAAGATAGTAAGTTGTGATTGGTCAGTATGAATAGCAACATGAGGATGTGGTTCATCTATTTGCCATCGACAATCTTACAAAACACAATATTTTGTGTTTTATATATATATATTCCTTCACGACTAATAATATTCGGATTAGAAGCGTGACTCCTACAACTATACTATTGGATTATAAGCGTTACTCCCCCATGTATAATATTAAGATTATAAGCGTTGTTTAATTGGATGCAGGTTAATCGCCTTAATCTGATTATGTTAGGTAAAATGCAGTCAAACCACAAACTATGCTTAAACGTTTCTTTCGACACAAAAGGAATTGATGATAAACATTGTAGAGCTGATTATAAATAAAATATTTAATGAAACCTAGTTTTGGATCGTACTTAATATATATAATATATAAGAACCCTCTTATGTAGAAAACAATTTTCACTGTCAATTATACGTTTCAATGTAACACAATTAGTTTAAATCACTTTTAAAAGCATGTCAACTGCATCATTTTCAAGCCAAAAAATATATTTTTTATAAGTGATTATATAAAAACTAAACAATGCAGATTGAGGCTTGTCCGCTTCTGCTCTTGTTTTTTAAAGGATGTAAAGCAGAAAATGTTTACACGTTACGCAGTCTCTAGATACTAAAATTAAAGCACTATCAGGACCATGAAACTATGTTTTGTCTTTTTTCATTCCTTTCGTTCTTCTGAAACGTATCTTTATGGGCCACAGTGTATTTTGTCTTGTTTTCATCGTTAGTAAGTAGAGTCTGCTTGAGGTATTTGTTTAGGCTACTGTGCATACTGTCTATCTTCCTTCTCGATAGTTAGCACTGGTGATATTGTCTGATTTTAACAATTTCCATGAACCTACATGACACTTTATTTTGTATGTAGTGTGTGAGTGGTGGCTCGGTCGATTTTATAGGGTAAGGCATATTACTTGTAGTTATAAGTGTGGTAATCAACACAACGGCACAGGTCTCATGTTCCCAGTATCAGCAACCTCGGTATCTGACATCATCAAAAGTTTTTTAATAAGAGACGCGGCGAATAGGATGTTAAATATGGAACATTTAGTCAAAATAATTTTCAATGTAACATCATAAATATGAAATTCGTAATGGATTCAGAAAGTACTAAGATGCAGTTCAAATAACACCCACATTCTCCCTCTCTCTGTCTCTGTCTGTCTGTCTGTCTGTATGTCACGCTACATATATATATATATATATATATATATATATATATATATATATATATATATATATATATATATATATATATATTGTCACAGAATTAGGCGAAAATTAAATTTATTTCTTCTTGAATTACAAACTAATTTCACCATTTTTTTTGTTTCGTCGTACATGCGTTACCTGGGATGAATAAGTGGTTTTCTCCAAGGTAAGCGGCGTGTAACGATTTGCATGTGCCTGATTTTGAATTACATGAAGTCCGGAACATTAAATTCACAGGGTGCACGGTAATCTTGCCGTGATTTCTGCTCACCTATTGAGGGTATATAAGGCAGAATATTTTTGATCAATATTACGGGACCTAAAGTATCTAATAACAGGATAGATAGCTCGTCTTTCAATCTCCAGCCAAAGGGGTGAGTATTAAATTTATATTTCGTTTTATTGTGAATTTTATTCAGTTTATCATTTCATATAATGATGCCTTTATTGCAATGCAGATTTTAAACGTGGAATATTTGGAATTACTAGTCACTATTTGACTTTAAATGCAATAGCGTAATCTAAGGTTTAGATTATTTTTTTAAGACAACTATTATTAGTCTGGTTTCTTTATTGTAGCTGATAGCATCTCTGATAGCATCTCTGATAACGTCTGATAACATCTCTGGGAACATCTTTGATAACGTCTTTGATATCGTAGCTGATTTGTTGCAGAACATCTCTGAATTATAGCTGAATGAGATTGATTGTGCCGTTTAATTGTGCAATCGAATTGAAGTATCTGACTGTCTGTCTGTCGAACTGTCTGTTCGTCTACATCTGTCGTGACGTGTAAATATCCGGAAATCTAGAAGTCCGAGTGTCGGAGCTGTCTAGAGTTGTAAACATCCGGAGTGGCATCTTAATTATTTGGGACCGTTGGTTCTAGTAGATGTTGTATGCTGTCTGTACGTATAACTGTGGTGGATCCGTGAAGGGCAAACGGCCGATAAAAGTATTGGTCAACCCTAGGTCTTCGGGGAAACTGGGCGGCGATTCAGCTGTTGGTGAATCGTACGGTTATACAGGGTCGAGACACATGTGTGTGTTGCAATTGTAGTACAATTAAATACATTGTTGTTTTTACATAGTTACTTCAAATCACAATAGTATTTCAAGGGATTGCACGAATCTCAATAAAAACTAGCAACTTGATTAAATACATGTATATGTTCGTGCTAGTTGTCGCAATTCATACGTGCGATAGTATAGTTTGATGTTTTGATTCGTTATCGTAATTTATACTTGCGGTAATATAACTTTTGTAAAGGTTCCTTGGATCTGTGTATAGTCCAGGAGATTCCTTTGTATCTGTGTTTTATTTTGTATTAATATTTAATTTATTCATGTATTGTGAATGGTTGTGAGTGTAATTGTGGGTTGAACGCATGAGTTATTGTGTTGATACATCATTATTTTTCATTAATAATTTATTTCATAAATTTATATTTCTTTCACATATTGTGTTTGTGTTGTTCATTTAATCCACCATCCTCTCGGTAACAATTCTGTTATATATATATATATATATATATATATATATATATATATATATATATATATATATATATATATATATATATATATATATATATATATATATATATATATGACGATTCTTTGGTTTGAAACTGTAGCATCGAAAGGAACATAAACCAACAAGTTTGGTAAAGGTCAAGAATTAAGTAATTGTCCTAGTATAGAAAGGGAAACTTTTAAGTGAATTTGCAGTACAGCGAATTTAAACGATTTCGTACCTGTAGCCCGAATTGTGGTGATTTGCTAACAGCCTTCCACATTATCCCAATAACATGATCAAATAAGCCCTTATCTAAATTCACTAAAACTGCAAATCAATTTTTCTGTCCAAAAGGAATAATTAAGTGCATTTTGTAATAATAATTCGGATAAATAATTATATCAGTAATACAATCTAAACATTCCAATACGATTGCTTCTGTTATAAAATGTTAATGAAATAATGAGTAATGTTTCATGTTAACACGATTATAAATCCGTCTATCTGACCTGGGTCACTATTCACATTTTCTGAAGGAACTATGTCCATTTAGCAGACATTTCTATTCAGAACACTCGATGTTGTTCACAAATCAAAACCTGTTGCAAAAATTATAATAAATAATGTGGCAAACAACTGGCAAACACAGGTTATTCTATGGGGAATTCCAATGTCCTAGACACAGACATACATTAATATATTTACCGCTGTTGGGAAGTATTGTAATGTTGTACCCGCACTCACAGAAAATGTATAACCCATGCATTTTCGGTTTATCAAAGTAAACGTTACTGCTCGTGTAGATAATGAGCTTGGTCAAGGGGAATATTTTTTTATTTATCAGCACATGTTTACAACTTTGCGAAAGAGTTGATATAAAACTATACTTCCTATTTGCACTCCTACATACTTTCAAGTTTTATATCCTCTTAATTTCCACACAACACAATGTACATGTTATTTTGAAAATCACTTCACTGAAGAAATATAAATCACTGTCTTGATAGTCGCCAGGAAGATTTGTTGTTCTTTGGTTAAAATGTAATAACGTGACTTGCATTAGTTTTTCATATGGTTCTGAATCCTTTCATCATGAAATGATGCTTGCGTAAAAACTAGATCCAGTCGGAATCCCTAACTTAAATGGAAACTATATATATATATATATATATATATATATATATATATATATATATATATATATATATATATATATAAATAAGCGACATTAATAGTCATAACAATTTACGCCGTCACGTATGAAATTGAGAGGGGAAAATAGAAGGCATACCTGGTATTGGGCAGTGTTGCGTTTGACAGGTTTCTCTTTGAGTTTCACATAAATGCAAGGTACCATCATGGGGATGACACAACTGATGCCGAATCCTATATCCTCCTCCACAAGTCTTCGTACAAGTACTCCAACTGGAGCAAGGATCAGCTGTATTTAAAAATGTAACATTTTGCTGAAATCTACCTCTCTGGTTATACCATTGCATGCTTGTACACATGATATATGAAAGACATGTATATGCATTTTATGTTGGAAAAACATGATTATATCGCCCAGCACTCAAACAATTGATCCAATACCCAATGAGTCATGTACTAGTCCCATTAAAAAATGTCGCAAACAAAGGTTTGAGATTCAATAGTTACTTTGTTAGTTAAGCGATATTTAACACAAATATCAAACAAACAGGAAAGAGTTCATCATTTGATCTCATAACGTATATTCGGATATATGATTATATTTAATACATTTATGTAGAATGATACCAATAAGGAAATATCATTTAAAAGAAATGTTTAAGTATACAATCATTTCTACTATAAACTGTCGAGTCTTATGCACCACGTGCTTTTGTCCTGGATCCTGTTTAAGCAGGGGTTATACAATTGCATTTTTGTTTAAGAAAGTCAGTCAGAAACCAGTCTTAAGTATTTGACTAGCTGTACAGACGTACTTAAACGATTCTTTATATCTTCTTTCTCCTAAAAATATGTACAAGTGTAACTTTATTTGTTGCAGGCTACTCATGTCATCAAGCTTCAAACAAATCTAAAATATTTATATCTACATGAAATAGTTCTTAATCGAATATAAATAAATATCTAATGAAACTTAGTTTTGCATCATAATTAGAATATTTCACCTTTTATGGTTATTATAAATAAATAAATAAATATATATATATATATATATATATATATATATATATATATATATATATATATATATATATATATATATGAAGGTTTCCCTTTATTTAGGTTGGGGTGGGGTGCGCCCAAAATTATTTGAATTTATTATAAAAAACCCACTCTGGCTCGATGTTGTCAGAAATTCAAGTAGTGATAGAGAGATGCAATGCTCCGAGGCCCCAGTCAGCAGTGCCGACAGTTAAATTAATGAATACACAAAATGTGAAATTCAAATAACCAACAAGTTATTATCGTTCAATAACAGTCAATTCCCACATTAAATTCAAATTAAAACCTATGACTCGGCCTTCACTCGACCAAGTGACGGCCTATTTCATCATCTTACTTGGTGTGATAGATATCTCTCCTATCATGTGTTCCTACTCATCTGAATTATCTTTTTCTGGACTGGTTATCCAATTCCCTCCAGTCCGTCTAACTTATGCCTCCGTTCTTCGTTTTTATTTGTCTCACAGAGACTCGGACTAACTGCATTAGTGAATTTTCCTCTGTCTCCTACAGTTCCTCTGGTGCAAAACAAATTCCAGTATTAATACACAAGGACATTAGCAATGCATATTCCTCTAGCTATCTAAACTCACACCAAGCAACGATATCATCAGGTAAGCCATTACCTTCTTTGTTCACGCATTGGTGCACATCGAAATACACATTCTCTCTAATATGTGTACACAGTATATGTATATTAGCAATGTTATTATACAGAACAACATCAGATAATCAGGCGCATTTCTGTACATTGCACTCCTACAAAGTGTACACAGATGTCCACATATCCATGCGCTGATTTATCCTTACAGATGATACTCCTACAAAGTATACACAAAAAGTCAAAACCCTATTAGCTAATGTTGCCCACTGCAACCATTATACAAAGTTATAATTCAATTCATCATTTGCAAATCTATATTATCAAATAAATAAATGCATGAGCTTACTACGAATTAACCAAATAGCGAATTACAATATTAATTCTTTACATAAACATTGCTCATATCTCAACATATGCATGTATATCAACACAACGAATGAATCAAACCCCACAAATGGTAATTATACGTACTATAGTATACATACTGCAATAGTTAAAGTACAATTACTTTTTTGCCGTAATATATTACAACGATCGAGCAAATAGTCACTGACCTGTACTGAAGCTCTTTGTAATTCAATTCCTAGAATTAAAAGCTTTCCGCCAGTTTCGAATGACCTCGGAGTTTGTTTTGTTTTTTATGGTTTAGCCATTGTTCAGCACAATATAGGCTATACGTGGCCGCCAGTATTAATGGTGGAGGAAGAACCCGGAAAACCCCCGGAAAGAATCACAGACCCACGAGGAGCTACTGGCAATCTTTCTCACATAATTACATTAGCCGAATCTTAGACACGAACCCACGCAGACAGAGGTGAGATGGCAGTGATCCGTAACGGACAGCGCTTGAGACCACTCGGCCACTCGGGGCCCCTTGACCTCGGAGTAGCTTATCTTCTCTTATAATCGCTGGTTCAGCGACTTCTAACGTTTAGTTCTCAACAAATGTATTTAAACTTGCGGTTCTAATGTTCGTCAAACCTTGCTCAATTCCGAGTGGATGTCACATAATTAACAGACAGTACCCTCTCCCAACAGTCTGTCTGTGGTGGATTTATGACCCCCCCCCCTTGATGTTCATTTGATCCGAAAACAGGATTTCATCACTTACCTGTGAAACATGTTATGGTTATGTTATAAACTGGCTGCCCCATAAAAGGGGCCAGCCACTAATTTGTATGGCCATGTCAAATAACTGGCTTGACACCTCATTGTTCACCGAATTGACTTTCATACATAATTATGGCACGAAATTATTAGCCTCATAGTCTAGCATATATATGTTGAAATATGGTTCTCATACAAAGTGATACCCCTCCCCTCCCCCCACGCTTGAGAATAAAATCGGGATTTTATTCTCCCACATGTGCCCCAACCTACTGCTGCTTTTGCAACCGCAGGAGCAAAAGAAGTTAACAACGTTCGGATGACCGCAATGAATGGAGGTTCTCAATCAGTGTTTTGTACTGGTGCCGCTTAAGTCTAGAATAAGTTTAATGTCATCGTGGTGTTATATCGTTTCGCTTTATTAATCTTAGTACGTTGGTTTTTGCCCAATCGTAATGAGTAATCTTCAGTTAAATGTGTCAGAGAAAGCCTGAAATTGGCCAAGTAATCGTTTGGCTTTGCTCGTCTAAATTTTGTAAGCTGATTTGGAATAAGGCCAACATTAATTTCTTGATAGGACGTTATTATTTGAAAACCTAATATTTCCAACTTTTTGTTGCATGTCAGTGACTCATACGGCCACCTTTGCCCTTCAACAACAGAGACTTATCGCAGAATATCACAGCAAAGCATCTGTAACTCTCAGATGGAGAATTACAGAATAAGTGACCGTGTGTTTCGTTCCAAAAGGTACCTTGCTTACATCTCTGCAAGTTGAAATATATGACTGAGAGGAATTGCACAAAAAAATCTTGTTTAGTCGAAACGAAGTTATCATCTAACGATCTGCGAATCAACCGTTGATAGTGTTGTAGTCGGCTAGGACAAAGACTTGAATCTGAAGTCCTGATACAATGAGGTATATCATCAAATAGAATGTTGTGTTTGAATGTAATTTTAGTCAGTTCAATGTTTGAGCAAATCACTGAGAACTGATCAGTACAAAGCATTATTCAAACTCGTATTTCATCGCAGCCTATACAATGGTATACAATGGCATACTATGTCTTGCACTTCTTGTATATTGACTCCACAGTTTATTTGTCTTGGGTGCCAAAAGAATATCTTCGCTCCAAACTAATAACATTTACTCAATCGTTTTTCATCTTCTAAACATTGTATAACTCTTATATATATATATATATATATATATATATATATATATAAATGCTGATTCATCATTGGAATTAATGCTTGCTTGACACTACTATAGTTGCCAATGAAACCATTATGGATTATATAAATGTAATCATTGGCTTATTCACCACTCACTTAATCCATCCTGAGTGGTCTAGTGAACTTCAACTATTTCATGTGTCTTTCTGCACAATATAAACTAATGACTTTTCGTGCTTTTTCCCTCATACCATTGGCCAAGTTTGAAGCGTTTAGATTCCCGATATTTTCGAATAATGTATCAAAACCATAATTATACTATTTTGAAAAATGATACAATGAAAAATGATACAACATCTTTAGAGCCTCTTTGATGAAATGATACCATAATTGTGCATATTGACAATTGTTTTCAAACTACTGTATACACCAATCTGGTTTTCATTGACATTTCCTCGGGTGTGTTTTTAATTCAATAACCCCATCCTATATCTGTCACAATCAATACATACAAATAAACTATTACCAATGGAAACTTTTTATGCACAAAATAGTTGCATTCAATAATCATATTCATGGATTTTTAATCCACAAGAATAAGGAATTTCAATATATGTAGTATAATCACAATTAATGACGGTATATGACTCACTGCAAGCAGATTCTACTTTGCCCACTTGTTTACATGTTTAATGAGCAAAGGCATGACATCATTAAAGTAAACATTCTCTACGACGCAAGGGATATTTTATTTTATTTTATTTTATTTTATTTTATTTTAGCGCCACTGCCAAGCTCTGAAATAGTTACTTCAAAACATTAATAAGGATGTAATCTACGTTGTATTTTACACGGTCCCACTGCCAAGCTGGGACACTTTTTAGTCTTAGGTCAAATCGACGGAAGCTCATAAAACTACAGCAAATGAGACTAAATTTGAAGATATGCAAGTGATATCGTATTGATGTGGCTAACTTAATTTGTTATTGGTATCACAATTTTTACTGTTATTCAGTAATAAAGTCATGGGGTATAAAACTATCAAAATGGAAACGTCCTATAGAATACTAATTATATTAAGATTTCCTGATTTTGAAAGACTTTTTTCAAGTGTCCTTGCGGTGCTTCAGTAATCCCTCTAGCATTTCCGTTTCTAATTTAATTTAATTTAATATTTGTATTACAACATATAGATTTCATATTAAGAATTAAATAAACTCTTCTTTGTCTTATCTTACTCGTTTCCATTTGCCTGCCGGAAAGACGTACTTACTGCACTTGGTATTTGACCAAACGTGAACAAGATTCTTGTAGATCTAGATTTGCAAAACAATTTACAGATTTATGTGATACAATTTGTTTTAATTCCTTTGCTTGTTTTCGATAGATTACACAACTGTCATTTGTATTTTTTCACTCTCTGTATGACAACAAAACCGACCTCTATTATGGATCAAATATTTGTATTTAGTATCGAAATAATAATAATGAATAGGTATAAAAATCCATATTTATACTTACGAACTAAACGCTTGTCAGTATCAGCATCTGTTATATATATATATATATATATATATATATATATATATATATATATATATATATATATATATATAGAGAGAGAGAGAGAGAGAGAGAGAGAGAGACTAATTCTGCAATTGCAGGATTGCATTTCCATTGGTCGTACCCCCTCCTTCCCTCAAGATTCATCAATCAATGAACACGTTCTCTGTTTTATTCATGGGATACATGGATGTTATGATTATCATTCAATTCTGATATGAAATGAAATGTTGGAATTTATTTTCTTCTATGAATGCATACGTAACGTAATCCTCTGCTTTTATGAAATCATTGCAAAATTCTAACAGAGCTTTGTAATAAAGTGTCAAGATAAAATGCCCCACATATATAAAGAAAATATGATGTAAAATAGAGTAACGCCTTATCTATATGTATGTATGTATGTATGTATGTATGTATGTATGTATGTGTGTGTGTGTGTGTGTGTGTGTGTGTGTGTGTGTGTGTGTACGTGTGTGCGTGCGTGTGGTTGCTGTAGGCGTAAACGCCATTTTTCAGCACACAATAAGCTATACATTATGGCCAATAGTAATGGTGCGGAAGAACCCGGTGAAAAACCCGAGAAAGAATCATCGACCTACGAGAAGCTACTGGCAAGCTTTCTTACATACCCACATTGGCCGAATCTGATACTCGAACCTACGCAGACAGAGGTGAGATGACAGTGATCCTTAACGGAGAGCGCTTTAGACCACTCGGGCACTCGGGGTCCCTTGTATGTATGTATGTATGTATGTATGTATGTATGTATGTATGTATGTATGTATGTATGTATGTATGTATGTATGTATGTATGTATGTAATGTAATGTAATGTATGTGCGTGCGTGCTTGCGTGCGTGCTTGCGTGCATGCATGCATGCATGCATGTATGTATATATGTGTACTAACCTGAAGCAATGCACGTGGCCCTAGATGCTGCAAGAATGATTAATACTTCTAACAAAAACATTTGGATTGTTCAACATAGGCAGCCTATCCAAGCATAATTAGGTTATAATCGTTCTATTGAATAGCATACATTCTCTTCCTTTTATACACGTGTATCATATCTTACGGCGTTTTAATACAGTGGTACTGAAACTCTTTGAGTATGAGATATTCATGATCTAATCGTTATTAATGACTTGTTACTCCTTGCGTATTCAGAAAAAAAGAGGATACCAACTTAAAAGTAATATTGTGCTAGTCCTACAGCTTCTAAACTATTTATTTTGTATCAGATTCTTTATCTGACATGGAAAAAAGTAATAATGTAATCTCTTGGTTCATTTTTAGTATAATTACTTTAAACTTTAAACAGTCATTGCATGGGAGTGTATTATCCTTATCAGAAGATCGTGTCTTTGCAGTTACCTGACCACACGATCTAATCCTCTTCTAATTGGATATCTTCCACCATATCAATGAGAAGGCAAAAATATTTTTAATAAACGAAAGTAACGAAAAAATGCAGCAAAAGTAGAAACTAAATAACAGAGGCTCTCAGACAGGATCGAACCCACGATCAACTGTAATAGTTAATGAATCAGTGCTTTTGATTACCTCGGATACCTTTGCATGTAAAGAAAGGGTGTGATGGGAGGGAGGGAACTGGTGTAATTCCGCAAAATAAAAAAATAAATGTGCTTTTTTGTGTGCAAACGACTGACATTCTACAACATTTGTATATAAATAATGTGTATAACATTGTGAGAGACACTAAAAGCACGGTATATACGGGTATTTCACTCTACTGTGGATTTAAGGCAAGTACTTTGTTTAACTAACGCACTGGTCTTTGGATCTTGTTAAGAAGTGAACGTTGTCCATGTTTGTTCTATAGCCAAAAGGGTCAATGTTACATTTGTATTTCATTTGATATGTGAAGCATATTTAGCTTATATTCGTATCGTGAAATGATGCATTTTCTACTATGCAGACTTGAAAACATTGTGAACTTTATGTTACGTGCTGCTGTATATAGCTGTCCGTATGTATGTCTGTACGTATGTCTGGTCGTGTTGGATCCATGAAAGATAGATGTATCCAGTACAAGTGTGCTAACCCAATTCAGGATAACTGTGTGCTGTCTGTACGTATGTGTGCGGGTTTAATAGGCTGTCCGATCGTCTGTGCGTCTATATAGATATGGAAGATGATATGCCATCAAGGCCATAGAAAGACGAAATCGCTAAGTTCCAAACCTCTGGAATTGGTTGATCTATTGGATTGGTTCTATGAATGGTTATAGGGGCTTATGCAAGTTAGGGCCAACCCAAGAATTCGGGATAACTGTGGTCTGTCAGTAAACACATTTGCAAGTTTTAACAAATATTTATGAATCATACGGCTATACAAATGACCGAGTTGTGCGCTTGTTCCAATTGATATGTCAGCGGAGTAAAATTTGGGTCATTTTGATTATAAGAGATTACGTGAACCATATTTTGATTACAGAAGATCATTTGAATCTTATTTTCGTTCGATACAATTATTTGAATCTCACTTTCATTGTACGAAATTACATGATCATTTGAAACGTACCTTCATTCATTTGTATAGGAACCCCTTTTTCTATTTGTGAATGTTTGGATAGATTAATTAAATGTGACGTATGTTTAAAAAGCATGAAAGAAGCACATTATTTGTAATATATTTTTGTATTAATCCATTCCATAAAATTCCATCTTTCATCACATTGTGTTTTGTTGTCATTTGCCCCAAGGAATCCATTCAGGTGTATCCTGTTACAATTCCCTTGAACGGAAAGGCCAATAGAAGCGATCATACTCTATTGGAAAAATAAGATCACATGAGAAAACATATAACGCCTGTATACATATAAATTTTAACCAATCATTCTACCAGCAAATAATAATCAGATGCAACATTAATGGTAAAATAAAATGCAGATTACTTTATAATTTTGTTATGGTAGTCTGAAAAAAAAAACCGACATGAATGGTGGTGCATGGTGTACATGGTGTAATCGGTGTCGAAAACCCTACAAGCATTGATACTGTCTCATCGTTAAAATTATTTCTTTTTCACCTCAGAAACCACTCTACATCACAACTATTTCTTATTTTAGATTTTGTAAACATTATGTTTAATTAGATTAAAGATGAATAACGTTATGTATGCGAGAAACGCTAACTTCTATCATTGCAAATTGAAAACGAATCAGATTCTAACACTTTACAATACGTGTAGGAACGTTCTTCTTGTCTAAAATGAATAATATTTGTATAACTGTAACTATAGAATTTTTCCGACTTTTCGTCGGGCCAATGGTCCAGATGGCCTAGGTACTAAGGTAGACAAGTACATCAAACTATTTCTGATCAACGGAAAGCAAAACTCTCCGGCCAGTTTGGAATAAGCATTTACCACTTTCTTAAATATGTATTCAATATTCATGTGGAGTAAAGTTTGTTAGTTTTTCTTTGTAAATATTGGAGATCCGAAATAATCTCTGTTCCACTCCCACTTCACAATTTCAATGTCAATCATGTGGTTGATAGACAACAAGACAATACATTTGATGAATATCGTTACTGTGTGCAAACTCAAGAAACCAATATGTGTAGTGTAATTAGAGAAAGTACGCTGACTTTTGTATGGAATATACCAGACCTTGTACACACACACACACACACACACACACACACACACACACACACCCTTCATATATTAGTATGTGCATCGGCACACTCTAAATTTCGTTACGATGTCGATATTGTTTTAAAATTACAGCATACTTAACTTTTATGTTACGTAATCTCGAATACTTGCAAGATTTGTATAAGTGTCTATGAAATTAAAAGTAAAATGTATGTTTCTCTGTCGTTCGTTTGAGTCAAACGAGATTATATGTAAGCTACTTTTAAATTATTTACTTAACAAATACATTAAAAAACGAAATGGACACCCACAACCGCGTCATCATAGTCTGATGGTGAGGCATCTGCCGGAATTATGGTGATGTTGAATTGAGTTTCCCAACTCCCTTTTCATGTTTGACTTTGCCACTGACGAACAGTTTGCGGACTTTTAAAAACGTTGTTTCTCCAATGTTTCTGCATTGTCATAGGAGTTCAAATATTATATGTTTATATCTTATATAAGGTCCGCAACTCTTCTTGCTTCTCACAGTGTTCTCACATTCAAGGTGACAATGGTGATGTTGTTCCTGACACAGTCCTGCTGGTGTTAGCACCAGTCGTATACTTTCCACCTCCGCTCTGGTGTACGCAGGAAGGTGCGGTCCTTGTTGTACCCTAGACACACCACATGAAAAATGACAACCATTACTCATCTATGGTATGTCTACGGTTAACATCACATTATATAGCTGGAAGACTCTAGGGGGAAAGGGCAGGGGTGTCTACCTTCCCGTACACGTCTTGAGAATTTGACAATTGCACACTGTAGCAGTATGAAATGTCGAACGTGAGTGGGCAGTTTTCTTGTGACTTCACTCCTGTTCATTGAGTACACGTTCATTGGGGCATCTGATTATTAGACATATGGGAATCGGCCCACGTACTAGTCTTATATGATCCTGGCAATTGAAAGGAGTAAAGGGACTCGACAAGAAGCCATCACCGTCCACGTAGCCCTAAAACGTCAGCAGAATAAATATAAAATCATGTACAGCGTTACAAGGGATAAACCGTATTGCCAGTTCTTTGTGAGACATGATTATTATTAGTATCATGCCTAATATTTTCAAACGTTTCCTTCATTTAATAAACGTTTGACATTTTGAGTACTAAGTGTACATTTTAGGTTCTAATATTACCATTATATGTATTAGACACAGAGACCTCAAATAAATTTTTTGTCCATGTTCATCTCATAAGTATGATAGTTTTGAATGGTCACCGAATGATCAGATTAGTGGTAATTTGGTTATTCTGATACAGCTTTCAAGCCAAAATGAAAACCCTTGAATGACCATTCATTTGGATAGCAATTAGCATAGAAGGGTGTTAAAACGGCAAATTGAAGGCTTGGCAGTTGACGTTTTTTTTTACACGCTCTTCCGCATTTTTTATTTCCATATAATGCTTGATCGGGAATGCCTTAAACTCACTTAATGTTTTTAACTTTTCAGAAGCTTCTACAAGAGTGGTCTGTGGGTGTTGTTCAAAACCTTCTCGGTAGTAGTTCTTAAGAATTCGGATTCCAAAATGCCATTGGTGTGGTCTAGGTTTGCTGGCCTTTAAGGACCTCCAAGCTAGGTATTTAACTGAACTTATCAAATTACTGACATTCATGTGGTTCGCTATGGCGTCTCAATGCCCTAAATTCACTAATTTGTGTTGATCTGGGTCTCCCCTGCGCATTTTACTCTTGTGCTATTTTGTAACCCTATGTATACTCTTCTTGGTCTTTATTAGATTCATGTTCCTGTTCAACGGGAACAGAATCTTCAGTGTAATTGGCAAATGGTTGTAAAGGAATGCTAATTACAGTTTGTTTTTCAACTGTTTGATGTTGTTTTCAGGGTGGTGCTATTCATTTATTCAAATATTTGGGTGAGGCTGGTGAGAGGATCCTGAACATGGACTGGTCTTGCTTCAACGAGAACGGAGTGATCAGTGGCCTTTTCTTGGCTTCCTTCCTCTTCTTTTTCCGTTCTTGGATTTGTTTCGTCCTTCCCTATTCCCACGACTCAAATCCATCGTTCACGTTAGTTGGCACACATATATCTAACCATAATAAAAATGTGCCCATTTCCTATAGCACCTAATCTCAATAAGCTATAAGCGCTTTATAACATTAAAAACACCCGTAACATAAAAACAACATATTATAAAATAATTACAGTAAAACAACCCGCCATGAAATTAGAAAACATAAAACATCTTGAAAATATTTAATTTAGGAAACATTATTAGATCCTTAAGTTTGTTCTTGCAGTCTTAATAGGTGAGTTTTAAGAGCACTCTTGAATGTAATCACTGTGTTTGTGTCGACCGAAGTTCAGTGGGCAATTCGTTCCCTGTTGATGGGCCCTGGTATGCAAAAGAACATTCTTCATACTTCGTTTTCATTGTGGGAATAATGAGTGTACGATTGTCAGTAGAGGAGCGTACGTATCTAGCTTTTGTGTACACATGGGTGAGGTCAAATACGTATGTTAGACTGGAGTCCAGCAGTGAAACATAGCACAGATAACACATTTTGTGTTTGATCCTGTATAGAATGGATAGCGCCAGTGTAGCGTACAGAGCAGCGGGGAGGTGTGCTCTGATTGTGATACTCTTTAAAATGATCCGAGCAGCTGTAGTTTGTAAAGTTTCTGGAGTCGATATTGAGACAAACCAGACAGAACTAAGTTACAATAGTCCAGTCTTGAAAGTACTAATGAATATACGAGAGTGGCTGAGTGTATAAAATGAAGTGAACAGGTCCAAGAACAGACTCTTGTGGAACACCACAATATAGATCAACCGGGCTGAAGTTTATTATATTTGCGGACACAATTTGTGTCCTGTTGACTACGTAATACTAAGAACCACGGAAAGGCTCCATTGTGAATGCCAAAATACATGTTAGAGACGGTGAAGTAATATATCATGGTATATTGTGTAAAATGCTGCAGAAAAATCAAGGAGGGTGAGGATGGTAATCTTTCCGCTATCCAAAGCAGAGAGAATGTCATTAACTGCTTTTAGAAGAGTAGTTATGCAGACTGTATTTTGCCAACTAGGCTGTTTGAATTGAGATAAGATACAAGTTTGGTTAGGACAACATTATCTATGATATTTGATATGAACGGGAGGTTATAAACTGGGCGGTAGTTCTTTAGATTGTTATGGTCGAGTATTGGTTTCTTTAGCAGAGGCTTTATAATGGAAGTTTTGAAAAATGATGGGAATTCACCAGATGAGAGAGATGTATTAATAACATAAGGTTGTAAAAGCAATACTGGGTCTAAGCACTCAAGCAGCAGTGATGTTGGAATTAGATCAAGTTCACATGACTTTGGTTCACTCTTCATCACGATTGTACATACTAAATCCATAGAGACTAGTTCCAATGCTGCTAACGGTTATCGCTGAAATTCTGTATCGCATCTGTATGGAGACGACGAGTCAGTTTAAATTGTGGTGTCAAACGTTTATCTTGTTGGTTTGTACTTATCACGGAATAAATTTGCAAACAGGTCCCGAAGGTTGACTGGAGAAAAGGTAGTTGGAAGTGGTGTACGTTTGTTCCTTGACATTAGCGTGTTAGTAATCTCGACCAGCTCTTTGCCACTTGAACTTTACATGATTTTAGTACTGTAATGGGTTGGTTTTGCTGCATGGACTATGTGACGTTCTTCTTAGCAGCTTCATAGATTTGCTTTTTTATAGTTTTATAGTAAGTATGAATGAAAGCCAAAGCCTATCAAGCTGTACGGTAATCTCGTTTAGCAATATGAAGCTGGTCTCTAACACCACTGTACCACAGGGAACACTTTTGAATTGATACTCTGTGCTTGGGGCTGGGGAATGTTTTTCAAGAAATGAATGCATGTAGGTATCGAGTTGTTCTGCTGTAGGAGGTAAGAAAATTGTTAGGTTTGCTTGAATGTCATGCAATTGTTTGCTTCTATTTATCATAGAGAGGTTTCTCTTAGTAGCAAATAAATGTGGAGTTAGGGACTGATACGTCAAGATGGCATATACACATATACTGCAGAGGTGATATGTTGCAAGTTCGTGGTATACCAAGGAGGACCGTAGAATATGATCTTCGGGTCTGTGATGAATCCAGTTTAAAGTGCGACCATGTTTATTGGTGGGTCGGTTAACTGACTGTTTAAGGTTGAAAACATTAATGATGATAAATGTCTGCGGCATGAAGCCACAGTGCCAGACATCTGTATAAACTGCCACACTGCAGATATCATAGCAATATGACTGCAACATTGAAACACACACACACACACACACACACACACACACACACACACACACACACACACACACACACACACACCTCTGCCCCAAACCGTCATTATTACACTACTACTGGACAGTGCACCATTCGAACTCTTTCGTGCAATGCAGTTTGTGAGACGTGATCAAACCCATTGTCGGGCATTCCAAATTGTGAAAGACCTCACCAAAAAGAGGCAACCAAGAGTCAGTACCATTCAAGATGAAAATGGAAAATGCCTCACAGAAGCAAGTGACATTGCAGAAAGATGGACTGAGTATTGTAAAGAACTCTACAACCATTCGTCCGCAGGAGAACCAGAGGTGCTTGAAGCTCTAAACTCCACAAATAATGATGATTTCCCCATTCTCAAAGAAGAGGTGGAGTCAGCAATAAGAGCACTGAAGAATGGAAAGGCAACTGGAGCAGACAACATCCCAGCTGAACTTATCAAGAATGGTGGGGAATCAGTGATAGAACTACTAACAAAAATCTGCAACAAGATCTGGCAGACAGGCGAATGGCCAACACAGTGGACCCAGTCACTAATTATAACACTCCCCAAAAAGGCAATCTCCAGCTGTGCCAAAATTACAGAACTATCAGTTTGATCAGCCATGCTAGTAAGGTAATGCCGAAGATCATCTTGAACAGACTGAACCCACAAGCAAAAGAAATAATCGCTGAAGAACAGGCAGGGTTCCGTAGTGGAAGAAGCACAACAGAACAAAATTTCAATCTTAGGGTTCTGTGTGAAAAGTACTCACAACATCAACAAGACATCTATCATGTGTTCATAGATTTAAAAAGGCGTTTGATAGAGTGTGGCATGAGGCATTGTGGGCCACAATGAAGAAGTACAACATGGGTCAAAAGTTGACCAACACCATCAAGCAGCTGTATGCCAAGGCTACCAGTGCAGTAATTGCTCAAGGTTCTGTGGGGGACTGTTTCAAGACTACAGTTGGAGTACGGGAAGGCTGTCTCTTGTCACCCACGCTTTTCAACATCTACTTAGAGCTCATCATGAGCGAAGCACTGGAAAACCACTATGGGAGAGTCAGCATTGGAGGGCGTAACATCACCAACCTCCGCTTTGCAGACGACATTGATGGGCTGGCAGGCAGTGAAGATGAGCTTGCCACCTTAGTGAAGAACCTGCATAAAACATCTTCCAGACATGGAGATAAGTGTCGAGAAGGCAAAGCTGATGACAAACAGTGGCAAACAAATCTCAACCAAGATTAACGTCAGAGGACAGGAACTGGAAACAGTGGGCCAATTCAAATATATTGGTTCCATAAATCACGGAAAAGGGATCATTAGCAGAAATTTTGTCACGAGCAGCACAAACAACGGCAGCTATGTCAAAGCTAAGACCCATCTGGAGAGACAAGAACATCAGTCTGAAAACTAAAATCAGACTATTGAGAGCACTAGTCATCTCAATCTTTCTGTATTCGTGTGAGGCCTGGACCCTGACAGCAGAATTACAACGAAGAATTCAGGCATTTGAAATGAGATGCTACAGAACCATCCTTGGCATCTCTTACATGGACCACATCAGAAATGAAGAAGTGTGCAACACCATCAGGCACATAGTAGGCCATTCTGAAGACCTCCTCACCATTGTTAAAAAGTGAAAGCTGAAATGGTATGGCCATGTCACTAGAGACAACAGTCTATCCACAACAGTACTGCAGGGTAGTGTCCAAGGTGGTAGAAGGAGAGGTAGACAGAGAAAAAAGTGGAGTGCCAACATCACAGAATGGACCAGAAAAGTTTTGCACAGACACAGGCATTGGCACATGATCAAGCAAAGTGGAGGGAACTGGTCAGATGTTCAGCAGCACAGTGCCTCAACGACCACACTAGGACAAGAGACTGATGATGATGATGATGATGATGATGATGATGATGATGATGATGATGAAAACCTGTAATGAGCGACATCTGCTATGAGCGACCATCTGTCATTTCCCACCAGAATCGTATTGCACGAATGGAATTTATTATATAAACGCTCTGCTATTACTGACCACCCGCTGAACGCAACCAGCTACCACGAAGTCTTGGCAAAATATGCATTTTGACATTGTTATGAGCGACCGCATCGCAAAAATACCAAACAAAATAGATCAACACCACTGACCCCTGACTTAATCGATTGTAAACACGATAGCTCAGTATGCTTGTAGCATGCAAACAAAGCTCACATTAAATAACACTACAGCTGAACAACGATATAGCGAGATTATCACTAATTACCATCATTTCATCATTTGTAACCACCACAGTATAAGTCGTAAAGATTGTTCTAATACATGAAAAACTGGGTAGCTACCAGTTTTGTGAAATTTACAAGTTCAGCGAATAATGTAATTTGTAAACTGTAGTAAACTAGACCAACGTACAAGCCACTAATCGCCGTTTGTCAAGATGTAAGGAATTAAATCCACTTGTCATGTGGTTGTATAAATATAATAGAAATACATACTATAACCCACTCCTTTTCGGTACTCGTTATCTAAGAGATGACCGCCCTCGACATAACTGCCCAGGTTCGAGTATGAAGAGAGTAAACTGAGCAATCTATTTTGAATTTTATTGTAATTTGGTGAAAGTTGTATTTCTTTAGTAGAGTGTATTTCTAATGAAAGGAAGTTTCACAATTTTGTATGTACTTGATTAAATTGATTGTATATCTTTTCGGGGGCTCGTATTTGTTTGTTCAATATACCTGCTCAGTTTCCGGGTTCTTCCTTCACCATTAATACTGCTGCCATGTATAGCCTATCTTGTGCTGAAAAATGGCGTTAAACCCCAAAACAACAACAACAACAACAACAACCAAGTACTGGGTGCTGTCTGCTGCATAGCTCGCTACAGTGGCACTTGTATCTTATAGACATTTGTGATAACTATAATAAATGTATGAAACAGTGGAGGGACTATTAACTATCACACACACACACACACACGCGCGCGCGCGCACGTAACATAACCGTAGACCTGTTGCTGAATAACGGATATACAGATTGGGGTCTATGCATGAGCACAATATAGACCCTAATCAGTTATATAATCTGAGAGCATATTAATGCCTACTGAGTACGCAGTGAGGCGCCATTTCGTGACCAAATATGGTACATACTATTGTTAAGTGCCTGTGCTCTATAACTAGAACTGGGCGGTTTTGCATTTTCATTTTAATATAGTTCTTGTCCCGTCTTATGAAAGGGTGTTAACAAGCTGTAGCATGTCCTTACGCGAGCAGTTTGATTAATACCTGTAAACAAGCGGACATTACTTGTAGGGACATTGAAAGATGACGGAATTACCCAAAGAAGATGAGAAAGAAATTCAGATCCTGTGTATCCCGGACCTTATCATCAAGAAAAGGGATGGGAAGCAACTGACCACAAAGGAAATAGAGTTCTTTATACAATGTGTTGTTACAGAAGGTTCCATTCAACCAGCACAACTAGGTATGTGTACAGAGGTCTTAGGATTTTTACTACCGTTTGTTCTATCCAAACAAAGCCGTGTTTTAAAGCAGGGCGCACTCTACATATGAATAGGATTTTGAACAAGAAAAGAAGAACAAGCGTGATGCTTTAATTTAGAGGAAACAATGCATAATTCGAGTGAACGTCTATTAGGAAAACTAAGAAATATATACTTCAGTTAAGGATATAATGTCATTTGATACATCCTATTTGCTCGACCCAGTTTAGTACCTGACGACCGTTGAAAAAGTCCATATCGAGCAATAATTTAGTAGCTGCAAGTATTTGTTTTAATGACATTTAAGGTGCAAATCTTTATTAAAATATTTTAATAGTAAAGTTTAGAACACAATTGAACAATTAATTCAATTTGAATAATGCACTCGCATGACCACATTGATACGCACTCGAGAAGTGTCTGAAAACGATCTCGCCAATACTGCATAATTTGAAAAAGTCACGCAGACCTGTCTGTTTTTCGAAGTAAACTAAATATTATATTAATACTAATAATGATGACTTTGTAAATCTTTAGAAGCTTTAAGCGCTTTGCAACAAATAAAATGATATCAATACAAAAACTAAAACACCATGAAATTAGGAAACATAAAAAATACTGAAAATATTTAAAGTAGGAAACATTATTAGGTTTGTAAGAGTGTTCTTGCAGTCGAGAAAGGTGAGTGTTTTAAGAGCACTCTTGAAAGGGATCACTGTGTCCTTGTGTCTAATTTCAATGGGCAATTCATTCCACGTTGTTGGGGCCTGGTATGCAAAAGAATGTTGTACATATGACTTCGTTTCCATAGTGGGAAAAATGAGTATACAATTGTCAGAAGAGGAGCGTAAGTATTTTGCTGGTGTGTACACTTAGGTGAGGCCAGATAGGTATGTTGAACTGGAGTCCGTTAATGAAACGTAGCACAGAGAACACATATTGTGTTTGTTTCTGGATCGAATTGATAGCCAGTGTATGGAACAGAGCGGCGAGGAGATGTGATCTGATCGTGGTACTCTAAGGATGATCTGATCAGCTGTTTTTTTTAACAAAACTTTTTGAAGTTTCTGGAGTACATATTGAGACGAACCAGACAGAACTGAGTCACAGTAGTCCAGTCTTGAAAGTACTAATGAACACACAAGTGTTTTAGTGGCATCAACTCAAAGATATTTGCGAAAGGAGCTGATGCGTCTAAGCTCCAATATGCAGACTTGCATATGTTCATGACATGTTGGTGCAGTGTAAGAGTACTGTCCAGAGTAAAACCTAGATTTCATATCGACTGTGTGAATTTCATGTTGGTGATGCTGATATGTATGTTTTTAGTTAAAGGATGTGCATGTGAACGTCTTTGCATTGTGATCAGAATGGCCTCAGTTTTATCATCATTCATCTGCAGCTTGTTACATGTCAGACATGATTTCACATCAGAAATGCACTTCTATACTCAGTTGTTTGGCTCTATTTGTATATTTGGGTGTCATCAGCGTACAATTGGTGCGACACTGGATGATGATCTATGACGCTTGAGAGCAGCTGAGTGTATATAATGAAGATAACAGGTCCAACAACAGACCCTTATAGAACACCACAACATAGATCAACTGGGCTGAAGTGGATTCTATTTAGAGATTGATAAAATTTGTGTACTGTTGACTAAGTAGGAGTTGAACCACAGTAAGGCTGTAAATGCCAAGTACATGCTTGAGACGGTGAAGTAATATATTATGGTCTATTATGTAAAATGCTGCAGAAAAATCAAGGAGGGTGAGGACTGTAATCGTTCGGCTATCCAAAGCAGAGAGAATGTCATTATCTTCTTTCAGAAGAGAAGTTTCATTGCTAAACTGACTGTTTGAATTCAGATGAGAAACACGTTGGGTTAGAACAACGTTTTCTAAGATATTTGATATGAACGGGAGATTATAAACTGGGCGGTTGTTCGTTTAATCGTTACGGTCAAGTGTTGGTTTCTTAAGCAGAGTCTTTACATTGACAGTTTTGGAAAATGATGTGAATTCTCCAGATGTGAGAGAGAGAGAGAGAGAGAGAGAGAGAGAGAGAGAGAGAGAGAGAGAGAGAGAGAGAGAGAGAGAGAGAGAGAGAGAGAGAGAGAGAGAGAGAGAGAGAGAGAGGTATTAATGACATCAGTTAGTGAAGGCAATAATGGATAATAACACTCAAGCAGAAGTTCTGTTGGAATTGGAGTGGACACATACTACATCTATAGAGACAGGTTCAAATGCTGATAACGGTTGTCGCTGAAATTCTGCATCGCAACTGTATGGTAACGACGAGTCAATTGAATTTGTTTTGTCAAGCTTTTCTCTAATGGTTCTACCTTGTCACGAAAGAAATTTGCAATTGGTCCGGAAAGTCAACTTCAGAAAAGGTAGTTGGAAGTGGTGTACATTTGTTACTTGACATTAGTTTGTTAGTAATCTCGAAGAGCTCTGTGCAGCTGTATCTTGACATGATCTTAGAATTGTCGCGGGATGATTTGGCTAAATGAACTATGTTTGTGAGGTTCTTCTTTTTGCTATCATAGATTTGTTTATGAATAGTGAGTCTGGTGGAAACTCAAATCCTCTCTGCTTTACGGCGGTCTCTTTTAGCAGTTAATAAGAACTTCATATCGTGACATCTAAATGTGCAACGTTTTCCAAAATTTGTAAGCGGTTACACAGATTGTTTAAAAATAAAAACAATGCCGTTTTATCAAACCACATTAAACTGTCATGTAGCAGCTAGTTTATATGTAAGCCACTGACAATGCGAATGTTAAACCTCGTTCAACTTGCCAAGATTTAATTGGCTGTATATATTTGGCTATTACTATGACAAGCTTCATTTTTGTTTAATGTGTGACAAGTCAGGAAAATTGTCTGTATTTAATAGTAGATTCCTAATTATTACTGATTTTGTTAAAAATATTGTTACGGCTAAACAACATGAAATAAGCCGGCAATTTATACAATATATTGGGAACAATTATTTGATTATGTCAATCATAAAGACAGAGATGAAGGTATATGCATCGAAATATGGAAAGTTAAATAGAGAAATTTAAATTTGTTGATAGCTTTGACTTCGGTACATGGTTATATGGCGCTTCATGCGATGTATACGACTGGAAAGTAACCAAATTAGAATTACAAATAATACGACTGGAAAGTAACCAAATTAGAATTACAAATAATACGACGACTGGAAAGTAACCAAATTAGAATTACAAATAATACGAATGGAAAGTAACCAAATTAGAATTACAAATAATACGAATGGAAAGTAACCAAATTAAAATTACAAATAATACGAATGGAAAGTAACCAAATTAGAATTACAAATAATACGACTGGAAAGTAACCAAATTAGAATTACAAATAGTATTTTTTATATACAATTCTGATGGAAGTTATAATGTTATGATGTAAAAAGTAACGTATTTTTGTTCATTCAGGGAAGTCTTAGATCTATCGATGATTATGTGGTAAACTTTGAAGATACTCAAAATGAATGGACAATTAGTGGGACAGAAAATGGGACAGAAGTTCCGGGATGTACATAACACTATTTAGAAGTTTGACTGTGGAGAAACGCTTGGGATTAATATTCATTTGACTTTAGTTACTTTTGATTGAAATGTGCTTCTCAGACGCATATAATCGTACGTCAGTTTTAACTGTTAATTGGAACAATAATTGGAACAACAATATAACAATCTTCTCCATAAAATAAGTAGAACAAAAGCCTTATCATCCTGATTGATTTGTACTCTTAACCAAGGATATACATGTCTTGTCCGGTTACTGTCAACAGGATTACGGAGTTAATATTGTAATAAATATGGAGTATACGCATTTGGTGATACCGCCGCCTCTTAAAGAATTCTTAGAACTGTGTGATTACTTGTTTGATTATTGGAACTCTGTGCAATGGAAATATTCCTTGACCTAAAATAATTGGTTAGTTACTAGGAGCAAACATCATGGAGTGAAGTGTTAGCGAGTTTCCGTGTTGCTATGGTTCACTTTTACTGAAATCAGGTAAAAACCGCACGAGAGTATCCCTGGAGTACCACAGTCCCTATCAAATCTAGTGGTGTACATTGGTGGTGTGACTGCGGTGGCAATATTTACTGTAGGAAACCGATAAATTACACAATGGAATCAACAAGAAGGGACTTTACAGATTCCGTTTATGTCGCCATGGTGGCGGTACGGAAACCTGATGAAGAGAAACCATGCAAATGTGCGGTTGATATATAATTGGCAAGTTGTGAGATATGTTTTCTTTCATTGATTAGAGTAAAATATATGTATAGAATCGGCACGTCTAATATGCTTCTTAGGTTGTATAGAAATCTTTGGAAATTTAGGATAAACTTTTAAATAAGCGAAATCGCGACAGGGTTTAACACCGCTCGGTCAAGCCAATAACCCTGGGTTGTAACATTAATACTGTTTCGAAGGGATATATGTTGCTTGATAGA
Organism: Unio pictorum; assembly: GCA_030141615.1. Classification (NCBI taxonomy): domain Eukaryota; kingdom Metazoa; phylum Mollusca; class Bivalvia; order Unionida; family Unionidae; genus Unio; species Unio pictorum. The sequence goes on from JARLTB010000061.1 coordinate 4,792,393, forward strand.
TAACGATTTGTTTAGCAGCATGCATGATGACGTTTCAGATGTATTCTTGAGGCCAATAAATGAACGAAAATACAGTGCTTTTGAAATGTGTCATCATTATAAATCTTTGTTTAGATTTAATATCATGAACATATGTCGCATGAATGTGGTTTGATATCCAGTAAGATATCCGTATCTGATTCATTCAATGGTTGATACACAAAAGACTAAAAATCAGCTGGTTCACCGCACTCACTGGTGAAATTCATGTGAATATATGATCTTGTTAGTATTATGTCGAGGTTTCAGCATTGAAGCCCAGAATTTCATTATATTCCACTGTTCAACTGATAATCTAGGATGCAGTCATATCATAGTTGGAATTCCATCTTGTTGAACAATCAGTTAGAAGATGGATTGTGGCCAGGTTCATTTGGTTTGTTTAGCAGTGGACACGTTAGAATTCATGAGTGATAATGCACAATGAATGGATGACTGACGAATGCGATCAAAATTTCTAAGATGTTATTACAGGGTCTCTGCATATACTATCTTATCTAAACTTTTGTCTCTTACTAGTCAGTTAACTTGATCGTGCTTCATTCTTATTTCTGCTCGAAGCTTTGTAGTATCAGTTGTTATAATAATACATATATGTATGTTTTCCAGCTCTTGTGTTGTATGCATATTATACGGTAAATTTCAGAATGTGTCTCTATAGTGCTCCGTCAGTGTTAGGAAAGCTTCAGTATCATGACGTTTTCTCTTGTCAGTTGTAAATGCTGTACCATAGTTATTTTGAATACCTTGCATCAGTGTATCTTTCTCGCGTTTGTAGAGAGAATATATTTCAAAACGATAGGACAATTCAGTACTTCATAAGATTGATTTAATTGAATACAAATCCCTTTCTCGCCATCCCCGACGAATATGTCTTACGGCACTCATCGAAGCCGGTGTATCCTTGCATCGAATCCATTTATTACGAGGCATGGCATGAATCAGTACATAATAATGGTGTCTTTTTAAATATAGTTTATCTCCAGTTCTTTCGTTTGCTCAGTAGAATCTGAATAATCAGAATGGCCATATTAATGTACACTACATGACAATGTGATGTAGATCCTTTTGTTTTTTAATGTATAAAACCAGATGCAATTCATATACTAACATTTCGTTATTTTGCGATCGGTTCCGATACGTTGTTGCCACATATATCGTTTATTTTTTGTTACAGTCCATATTGATCCTTAAACCAGACCTCTACACGTGCCTTTTGAAATAAAATTACCTTGAATTTTGTTGACGAGGATGGCTTAGCGTTAAATGTCGACCTTTGACCTTTTGTGTTCGAACGCTTGAAAGCGGTACGTAGGTCCTTGACGTTACAAGATAGTACATGACTCTAAATCGCTCCGATCTGGACTTATATAATAGAACGTGATCATTAAAATAATATGAATTACCCTGATGCTTCGCAACTATTTTCTCCAACAAAGCTTTATTAGTTCAGTGTTTTGAGGACATAGGCACTTATCCTTTAAGCAATTACATAAAAAAATGTTTGTCGGGCTTTGTAGATAAATGTTTTCCAGTTTTGTTATTCCCCACCTCCACCAACCAGCGCAGCTTTCTCAGTTTCGTTAGGTATATGAGCTTGTCTAGCCTACTCTTTATTTCGCTGATGGCCTAATAAAAGCTGGTTGTGGAGTTTAAGAATACCTTATACTGTAACGCCTTTGTTGTCGGAAACAAGCATTTATTCGATCTAAGATATTATATATAACTCTGTTATTTCAAGGGCAGAATATGTATATGTATATGTATATGTATATGTATTTGTATATGTATATGTATATGTATATGTATATGTATATGTATTTGTATATGTATATGTATATGTATATGTATATGTATATGTATGTATGACTATGAATTTCATCACCATGTACTTGTTTGAAAGCAGAATCTCACCTGCATAGAACAGTGATTATATGCCTACTCATTCATGCAGGATCACGTCAGGGGATAATTTATACAAACCTATTTGTGGATTATTTATCTTATCGTATTCGCGGAGTGATCAAAGTTCATTGATTTATGGTTTAGTCCATTCAAAGTCATACCAAAACTTATTCCCAGTCTAAATTGTTATGGTCACTCTTCGTTATCGGGTGAAATTTACTATATTATTTGGAGGATTTTATTCTACGTCCTCGTTTCTTTTTATTGCAGTCTAGGCCCTGTTACGACTCTATGGTTTTGAACAAAGTAGCACAGAACAGCGATAGTCCACCGTGTAACAGAATTGTTACCGAGAGGAGGGTGGACCAAATGAACAATACAAACACAATTTGTGAAAGAAAATATAAATTTATGTAATAAATTATAAATAAAGAAATACAGATGTATTAACACAATAACTCATGCACTCAACCCACAATTACACTCACAACCATTCACAATAAGTGAACAAATTAAATAACAATACAAAAGGAATCTCAGATGTAAAGGGATCTCTTGGATTATACACAGATCCAAGAATCCTTTCCGAAAGTTAAATAAATGCAAGTATGATTTACGAAAAAAAAAATAAACACAAACGACAAACTATCTATCGCACGATGGATTGCGATAACTAGCACGATCATATACTTGTATTCAATCAAGTTGCTAGCTTTTATTGATATCTATGTGATCACTTGAAATATTATTGCGATCTGACATAAGCATGCAAATACAACAATGTATTAAATTATATTACAATTTCAATACACCTATGTGTCTCCCCTGTATAACCGCACGATTCAGCAACAGTTGAATCGTCTCCCAGTTTCCCCGAGAACCGAGGGTTGACCAATACTATTATCGGACGTTTCCCTACACGGATCCACCACAGTTATACGTTCAGACAGCATACAACATCTACCCGAACCAACGGTTCCTCACTCCCCTAGATGTCTACCCGGACGTTTTACAACTCTAAGACAGCTCCGACACTCGGACTTCTAGCTTTCCAGATATTTACACGTTACACAGATGTTGACGAACAGACAGTTCGACACACAGACAGATACTTCAATTCCGTTTGCACAAATTAACGGCACAATCACATTCAGATATTTATACAGAGATGTTCCAGAACAAACAATAGATGTCCCACAACAAATCAGACGATATCAAAGACGTTTATCAAAAGATGGTATCAGATGTGTTAACAGCTACGGTATCAACGATGTTATTAGCAGCTACGGTATCAACGATGTTATTAGCAGCTACGGTATCAACGATGTTATTAGCAGCTACGGTATCAACGACGGAATCAGCTATAATAAACAAAACCAGACTAATAATAGTTGTCTCAAAAATAATCTAAGCTGTAGATTACGATATTTCATTTAAAGTCTAAAAGTGACTAGTAATTCCAAATATTCCACGTTCATTGCAATAAAGGCATCATTATACGAAATGATAATCTGAATAAAATTCACAATAAAACGAAATGTAAATTTAACACTCACCCCTTTGGCTGGAGATTTGCAAGACGAGGTTATCTATCCTTCGATTAGATATTTTGGTTCCCGTAAATAATAATGAGAAATCCTTAGCCTTATATACTCTCAATAGGTGAACATAAATCACATCGAGCTTGACGTGCACCACGTACAACGAGTATTTCGGATTTCATGTAAATTACAAATTGGCACATGCAAATCGTTACACGCCACTTAATCACCCCAGGTAATGCGTGTACGACGAAATCAAGAAAATGGTGAGTTTCGTTTGCAATTCAAGTAGAACAAAAATTAGTTCAATTTTCGCCTAATTCTGTGACAATACCTCCCCCCTAAGAATAAAAATGTACACATTTTTAAAACTAACAGAATAGAAGAAAAATAACTACTGATGATATCTTACAACATTTACACTGGTTATACTACAAACTGGATTTTATTACTGGGCAAATTCATACAAATTTCCCATCATGCCCTACTCAAGTAGTCTGCGCCTATATTTTCAACTCCCCTTATTGCTTCTACACGGAAACGATAAGGTTGTAGTGTAAGCGCCCAACGCATCAACCGAGCGTTAGCGACCTTGGCCTTGTTTAAATACAGTAGGGGTTGGTGATCAGTCTCAAGAACGAAATCTCTCCCAAATAGATATGCGTGATACTTCCCAATTCCCCATACTACGGCCAAACATTCCTTTTCTATAACGGAATAATTTTTCTCCCTGGGTAGCAATTTTCTACTCGAGTAAGCTACGGGTAACTTACTGTCGTCCTGCTCTTGCAGTAAAACTGCCCCCAACCCAGTTTCAGAAGCGTCTGTTCTTAGAATAAACGGTTTGCTGACATCTGGCAATTTCAATATAGGTGCACTAACCAGTTTCTCTTTCAGAGTACAAAATGCTTTATCTTGTGGCGGTCCCCATTCAACTTTGTTTGGTTGCCCCTTCTTGGTCAAATCAGACAGCGGGCTAGCAATGGCTGAAAAGTTCGGTATAAACTTTCTGTAAAAACCTACTAGACCTAGAAATGATCTTACCTGCGTTTTGTTGGTTGGCTTCGGTGCGTCTCTGATTGCTTCAATTTGCTTGGGATGAGGTTTTAACTGACCCATACCGCTGACCCTATGACCCAAACAATCTAAATCTGTATAACCAATACTGCATTTAGTGGGTCTCACTGTAAGGTTCGCTTTGCGGAGTCTATTGAAGAGCTCGCTCAGGACGGACACGTGCTCACTCCAAGTATTCGTGTACACGAATATGTCGTCTACAAAGCTATCAACGTTTGTTAAACCATTAAGCAATTTACGCATCAAACGACAACAGGTGGCGCTGGCTCCAACTAACCCGAATGGCATCACTTTGAATTGATACAGTCCTTTCTGGGTCGCAAATGCTGTCAATGGTCGGGATCCTGGGACAATGGGAACCTGCCAATATCCCTTGGCCAGATCTAATTTGGAAATCCATCGGTTTCCCGACAACTTCGCAAACAGACCCTCCATATCTGGCATTGGTTCTGCATCGAACACAGTGATTTTGTTTAACTGACGAAAATCAATGCAGAATCGGTTCGTCCCGTCCTTTTTCCTGACAAGCACTACTGGAGAAGAATATGGCGAGTTGGAGGGTTCAATCACCCCCAAATCCAACATTTTACCCACCTCTTCGTCTACAGCGTCACGTGCGTTGTATGGCACCGGATAGCCCTTGATTCGAATAGGGTCAGACGTATTCAGCTTAATTTTGAGGTCCAACAAAGTTGTACAACCTGGTCTGTCAGTGAATACATACGAATGTTTAGCCAAGAGCGCATTAATCTGTTGACGCTGGTCTTTCGTCAACTCCGCACTCACATCGACTTTATCTATCCCCTCCCCCGCAACTCCCAAGGGACATTCAAGGGAACTCTCTATATTCGAATCAGCTTCATCATCGTCTACGACTGCCGTAGACACGACATTTAAGACCCCCTTTCCAACATTGTCGCTCTGTCTCTTAATATACAACTTGAGCATGTTCGCATGGAATGTTTTTACATTACCGTCCATGTCAATTTTATAGTCCATGTCACCTTTTACTTCTTTAACTTCATATGGACCTTTCCACTGGACTAATAACTTATTTGAACTCGTTGGAAGAAGCAATAGCACCTGATCTCCCACAAGAAATTTCCTATTACGCGCTCTGCGGTTGTAATACTTGGCATATCTGCGCCCCGATTTAATCAATTCGTCACGTGCCATCTGGCATGTACTCTCAAGTTTGTTTCTTAGATCTAAAACGTACTGGTAAGTTGTTTTTATTTCCTCGTTCGCGACATCACCAGTCCATAGTTCGCGTAGTATCCGCATCGGGCCTCGAACTGTTCTACCATACAACAGTTCAAAGGGTGAGAACCCTAAACTTTCCTGCGGTACTTCACGGTACGCGAACAGAACAGCGTTTAAATAACGGTCCCAGTCTTGCGGACGTTCCGCGCACATCTTTCGCAGCATGCTTTTCAGGGTACCATTAAACTTCTCTACCAGTCCATTGCACATCGGATGGTATGGGGTAGTGTTCAGCTGTTTGATGGATAACAGCCTACTTATTTCACCCATGAGGTCAGAGGTGAATTGGGCACCACAATCCGTGAGGATTTCTTCTGGCACCCCTACCCTACTGAAGATATCAACTAATGCTTCAGCTACCCTTTCCGTTTCAATAGTTGGTAACGCTACGGCTTCAGGGTATCTGGTTGCGTAGTCAACCAGAGTAAGAATATACCGATTCTTTCTTTCGGTAACTGGATGTATTGGTCCTACAATATCTACTGCCACTCTTTTAAACGGTGTATCTATTAATGGCATCTGTCCCAAGGGCACCCTTGTGACCCTTCCCTTACAGACGGTTTTCTGACATACGTCGCACGACCTACAGAACCGTGTGACATCGCCATTAACACCGGGCCAGTAGAATTCAGCGACTACCCTGCTAGTGGTCTTAGCCTTACCTAGGTGTCCTGCCATGCTTGACTCATGCGCCACCCTAAGTACTTGAGATCTATATCTCTGGGGTACGACCACTTGCCAATACTTCTTACCCTCCCGAGCGCTAAACTCCCTATGAATTAATCCGTTCTTGCGAACGAATCTCGAGCTACCCCCACGCTTGCAATGTTTAATCGCGCCGGACGTGATTTTCTCAACAATTGTTCTGATGGATTCATCACGTTCTTGCTCTTGTTTGAAATCATCACGCGAAATTCCGGAGATCGATTCAGGGACTATTAATTTATGAAACGCGGTTTTCTCTCGCCGTGTTTGCGCTCGCGTTTCGACTGCCTGGGCCAATGGTATTTTAAAATCGGCCATGGTTGGAAGACGGGAACCTTCAACATTACCGATCGTCAGATCGTATATAGGATTGTCCATACAAAGGGCATCAACAGTTCCCGTTAAGAAAGGTGTTTTTACTGTGATCCTTGCTACGGGAATGCGACCCATCGTCTGATCAAGTAACATACATGGGGATTCCCACCCGAGCATTTGGTTATCCTGCACGAGACTACGTTTGATCACTACGCCCGTACAACCAGTGTCACGCAATACCACGACTTCTCGACCGTTGACAAACCCTCTCGCGGTTGGTACACGCGCTTCAGGAAATAAACACGTGCCAAGCGAATGAATACAAGGTTCTACCTGTACGATGTTATCAGTTATACCTTTACTTTGTATAGCCACTGCTACCTTATGTATAAGTGCCTTTCTTTTAGGACAGTCTTTTTGAACATGACCCAATGCATTACACAAGAAACACCGCACACGCTGAAAAACTGGATTCCCAACTGACCATTTTACCTCAGCTGATTTTACAGGCTCCCTAGGCATAGGTCTTACAGACTGGTTTCCAGACTTAAAATCTTTTAAAACCACGTTCTGGGTTCCCCCATGAGCTTCGGCAAATAAATCGGCTTGCTTAGCCATATCTTTTACGTTTGTGAAGACTTTCTCCTTCAGAAATTGATCTAATTCTCGCCCAACTGTATTAAATAATTGATCTCTGAGCAAGAAATCAGTCAACCCTTTAAACGTTTTCACCGCTTTGCCGCATTCAATCCACCGCTCAAAATAGTTCGCAATTCTGACGGTGAACTGACCAAAGGTTTCTCCCTTATCGGGCTTGCTATACCTGAACTTTTTTCGAAAACCTTGTTCAGTGAGCTCGTACCTTTTGAGAAGTGCTTCCTTTAGGACGTCGTACTTAAACACATCGTCCCTAGGAAGTCGCGAGTATACATCCAGTGCTTTACCTTTTAATAAAGCACTCAGATGCAGCGCCCAGTCATTTTGACTCCACTTCTGGTTTTCGGCATACCGCTCAAACCGATGAAGATAACTATCTATGTTATCTTTTTCATCGTCAAAGGGAGGTAATTTGGGGCCCCTTAATTTGTTAGTGGCAGAATCGTGTTCTCTTCCAGATGTCGCTAATTCTACCTTACGCTCATGATCCCGTTGCTTTGCTTTTTCATCTAACTCTATTCGCTTTTGCTCCGCTTCCATTTCCCATCCTATCCTATCCTTTTCGGCCTGCTTCTCTAATTCTATCTTTTCCCTCTCGGCCTGCTTCTCTAATTCTATCTTTTCCCTCTCAAAGGCCCATTTCCTTTCATCGGCTACCCTTTCTAATTCCTGTTTCCTTTCATCGGATTCCCTTTCTAATGCCCGTTTCCTTTCTTCGGCCTCCCCCTTTTCCTTTTCTAATTCCCTATGTAATTCCCTTTCTCTTACCCTTTCTTCCCTTTCCCGGGCTTGTTCTTCTTGAATAAATTTTCTTAAGCTTTCACCTTCATACCCAAATTCTTTGCCTAAGGCAACCAAGTCTTTAAGGGATGACATGACAATGACAATTGTAATATGAATATAGATATATAACCAAACCAATACTTTAAACACGTTTATACTGGACACACGGACCTAGATAAACTAAACAAAAATAAACTCCAACTAGAGTATTATCTTAACAGAAGGTCACGCTCAAATATAAACATTCAATGTTTACCTTCACAAAAATGATTGACAGTTCACTCAATCCAACGATCCCACTTCTGACACCATTGTAACAGAATTGTTACCGAGAGGAGGGTGGACCAAATGAACAATACAAACACAATTTGTGAAAGAAAATATACATTTATGTAATAAATTATAAATAAAGAAATACAGATGTATTAACACAATAACTCATGCACTCAACCCACAATTACACTCACAACCATTCACAATAAGTGAACAAATTAAATAACAATACAAAAGGAATCTCAGATGTAAAGGGATCTCTTGGATTATACACAGATCCAAGAATCCTTTCCGAAAGTTAAATAAATGCAAGTATGATTTACGAAAAAAAAAATAAACACAAACGACAAACTATCTATCGCACGATGGATTGCGATAACTAGCACGATCATATACTTGTATTCAATCAAGTTGCTAGCTTTTATTGATATCTATGTGATCACTTGAAATATTATTGCGATCTGACATAAGCATGCAAATACAACAATGTATTAAATTATATTACAATTTCAATACACCTATGTGTCTCCCCTGTATAACCGCACGATTCAGCAACAGTTGAATCGTCTCCCAGTTTCCCCGAGAACCGAGGGTTGACCAATACTATTATCGGACGTTTCCCTACACGGATCCACCACAGTTATACGTTCAGACAGCATACAACATCTACCCGAACCAACGGTTCCTCACTCCCCTAGATGTCTACCCGGACGTTTTACAACTCTAAGACAGCTCCGACACTCGGACTTCTAGCTTTCCAGATATTTACACGTTACACAGATGTTGACGAACAGACAGTTCGACACACAGACAGATACTTCAATTCCGTTTGCACAAATTAACGGCACAATCACATTCAGATATTTATACAGAGATGTTCCAGAACAAACAATAGATGTCCCACAACAAATCAGACGATATCAAAGACGTTTATCAAAAGATGGTATCAGATGTGTTAACAGCTACGGTATCAACGATGTTATTAGCAGCTACGGTATCAACGATGTTATTAGCAGCTACGGTATCAACGATGTTATTAGCAGCTACGGTATCAACGACGGAATCAGCTATAATAAACAAAACCAGACTAATAATAGTTGTCTCAAAAATAATCTAAGCTGTAGATTACGATATTTTATTTAAAGTCTAAAAGTGACTAGTAATTCCAAATATTCCACGTTCATTGCAATAAAGGCATCATTATACGAAATGATAATCTGAATAAAATTCACAATAAAACGAAATGTAAATTTAACACTCACCCCTTTGGCTGGAGATTTGCAAGACGAGGTTATCTATCCTTCGATTAGATATTTTGGTTCCCGTAAATAATAATGAGAAATCCTTAGCCTTATATACTCTCAATAGGTGAACATAAATCACATCGAGCTTGACGTGCACCACGTACAACGAGTATTTCGGATTTCATGTAAATTACAAATTGGCACATGCAAATCGTTACACGCCACTTAATCACCCCAGGTAATGCGTGTACGACGAAATCAAGAAAATGGTGAGTTTCGTTTGCAATTCAAGTAGAACAAAAATTAGTTCAATTTTCGCCTAATTCTGTGACACACCGGTTCTGTAATATTCGACAATTTTTTTCTTCTTCGTAGAATACAAAAGTTAAGATGTAAAGACAAACGAATTTACGGTGTTCCGAATTAAGTCCTAAATAATCATAGAATTACTAATGCAGGTCCTACTGTGGTTTAGCTGTGATTGTTTGCATCATAATGATGTGCCAACAATTCATTTTCCGGTATAATAATAATAATAATAATATCCATGAATATATCCTTTTAATTTCATTATAAATCCAGGTTTCTATTTCCAAGAGGGCGGGGCCCCGAGTGGCCGAGCGGTCTAAAGCGCTGTCCGTTATGGATCACTGCCATCTCGCCTCTGTCTGCGTGGGTTCGAGTCTAAGATTTTGCTAATGTAGTTATGTGAGAAAGCTTACCATTAGCTTCTCGTGTGTCGGTGGTTCTTGCCGGGGGTGTTCCGGGTTCTTCCTCCACCATTAATACTGGCCGCCATGTATAGCCTATATTGTGCTTAAAATGGCGTTAAACCATAAAAAAAACAAAATAAAAAAAACCCAAACAAAAAAACATTTCCAAGAGTATTATTTTAGATGAGTATTTTAAAAAATAATTTGAATAAATAAATCCCAGCCCAGATGAAATACTGGACATAAAAGCAGGACTGATGTCTACTTCAGATGATATTGTAAATAATTTCAGTGTTTTGAGGACATAGGCACTTATCCTTTAAGCAATTAGACAAAAAAACTGTTTGTCGGGCTTTGCAGATAAATGATTTCCAGTTTTGCTATTCCCCACCCCCACCCACCCGCGCAGCTTTCTCAGTTTCGTTAGGTATATGAGCTTGTCTAGCCTACTCTGTATTTCGCTGATGGCCTAATAAAAGCTGGTTGTGGAATTTATTGTAAGAATACCTTATACTGTAACGCCTTTGTTGTCGGAAACAAGCATTTATTCGATCTAAGATATTATATACAACTCTGTTATTTCAAAGGCAGAATATGTATATGTATATGTATATGTATATGTATATGTATATGTATTTGTATATGTATATGTATATGTATATGTATATGTATATGTATTTGTATATGTATATGTATATGTATATGTATATGTATATGTATGACTATGAATTTCAACACGATGTACTTGTTTGAAAGCAGAATCCCACCTGCATAGAACAGTGATTATATGCCTACTCATTCATGCAGGATCACGTCAAGGGATAAATTATATAAACCTATTTGTGGATTATTTATCTTTTCGTGTTGGCGGAGTGATCAAAGTTCATTGATTTATGGTTTAGTCCATTCAAAGTCATACCAAAACTTACTCCCAGTCTAAATTGTCATGGCCACTCTTCGTTATTGGGTGATATTTACTATATTATTTGGAGGATTTAATTATACGTCCTCGTTTCTTTTATTGCAGTCTAGGCCCTGTTACGACTTTGTGGTTTTAAACAAAGTAGCACAGAACAGCGATAGTCCACCGGTTCTGTAATATTCGACAAATGTTTTCTTCTTCGTAGAATACAAAGTTAAGATGTAAAGACAAACGAATTTACGGTGTTCCGAAGTAAGTCCTAAATAATCATAGAATTACTAATGCAGGTCCTAAAGAATGAAATCATGGATACACTTAAAAAAAAATCGAATGTAAATCCAACGCTGAAACTATGGATTTACCTGTGATTGTTTGCATCGTAATGATGTGCCAACAATTCATTTTCCGGAATCATAATAATAATATCCATGAATATATCCTTTTAATTTCACCAAGTGCCGAGTGGTCTAAAGCGCTGTCCGTTACGGATCACTGCCATCTCACCTCTGTCTGCGTGGGTTCGAGTCTAAGATTCGGCTAATGTAGCTATGTGAGAAAGCTTGCCAGTAGCTTCTCGTGGGTCGGTGGTTCTTTCCGGGGGTGTTCCGGGTTCTTCCTCCACCATTAATACTGGCCGCCATGTATAGCCTATATTGTGCTTAAAATGGCGTTAAACCATAAAAGAAACACACAAAAAAACCCAAACAAACAAACATTTCCAAGTAGTATTATTTTAGATTAGCATTTTAAAAAATAATTTGAATAAATAAATCCCAGCCCATATGAAATACTGGACATAAAATCAGGACTGATGTCTGCTTCAGATGATATTGCAAATAAAAATAATATTTTCCCTTAAACAAGATATTTTACTCCTCCATCTGACCTAGGTCACAGTTAGCATGTTCCAACAACAGAACATTTCATTCTAGAATGTTCCAATGCTTTTATGATAACAGCATAGTAATAATTGAAAGGTCTGTTGCTAAAATTATTATAAAGCACACAATATCTTTGACGCAGAGAACGATAGAGATCTTAATATTTTCCCTTCATTCAGAAACAAATTAGCAATGTTATGTTATAAAACTCAATGATTTTGGAAAAGGTAGCTAGTAAAGTGTACAATACCCTAAGTTTATAATGAAATATAAAACGTAAACAAACCTAATTAAGACGCAATGGAATTTAAATATATTAACACTTCTCATAATAAAGAAAGAGAAAGGTTGATGCATTAAAGTTTCATGTTTAGTTAGTCAAATACGCATGAGATACACATTTTAAAACGATGCACTTGTATACATTAACATGACTGTTATTATTTGGCTAATAAAAATGATACTCCATATTGTGATAAGTCCTATTGAATAACCAGTCAGAGGAGGTTCATGCTGAAGAAAGCATTCTCATGTCTATTAGACTTTGGAATTACAGTTCGATAGATCATGAAACACTCGTCCCCATCATGTATCTCAGGTAGTCTGAGTTTGTTTCATAAGGGCTCTACGTTTAACAAAATAAGGGACAGGTGTTTATGTGGGTTTAGTTTTGCTAATAGTCCTCTGAAATAAACCAGACATCTTATGATCTTTTTCTGTTTGACGTTAAATAATTATTTGCTCACCGTGATTACAATACGAGAATGGGTAATAAATATTAGGATCCACGTGATCTATACCTGTTCATTTTATTAATACAAGGAGCAATAGTAACCTCATCAAAAGCTTGATCCAACTTTGTTTTTGTTTGCCATAGCTTTGGCAATTGCACTAGCTGCGTGAAAATTAAGGGTTATATTTTCAATAGGATCAATTTTCTTTTCCAAACAAGACCTGTCATTAACAAAGCCGAACTCCACTCAATGAATTCGAATTAACAGATAAAGACTTCTCAAAAAATGCAAAGCACCCGATAATAAATGACACTGAGAAACACTCGTGTCACTAAAACCTTTAATATGACTAGGATCGGCGGAGCCACGTATGGGTGATATAGAACCTTTCGACATGAACTGTTTATAATTTTCATCTTACAATCAGACTGGGCATTGCTTGACCGAGCAAATGTATTGCTTTCATTACATGACTATGGCTTTTCTTTATGTTGTTGCTTAGTTTTAAATTTGTAAATAAATGCTCTTTCTTGATGCAATAGGTGCTTGTAGGAAGAGATAAGGATTTCTGATCAATATTATCAGAAACCTGATTACGTAACGTGGCGCCTGAGCGAGATTTGTATGTACTCATAGAAAACTGAAATCTTTTTGATTTTTAAGACCAGAAGTCTGCTGAGTGTATGACTTACTGGCAAATAAACTTTATAAGTTAAGGAATACTCGTCAGTTGTACCAGCAGCATTTTCTAATGTTTCGACATTGTACTCATTATGATGCATTAACGTAACTATGGATATATACGATTCCTAAATCTCTGCCGATATGTCTCAGGTACTAACTCATTATAATCCTTTAATAAATTCCTTAACCACATCATATTCAGCTATCTACTGTCGTGACAATTAAATATAAATATCAAAATCTTTGCCAACAACTACACTTTGTAAATGAAAAAATCCAATGATCTCTTGGCCAGTTTTAATTGTTAGCATTTTTATCAAATGAAAAATATTGATTTTTAGCTTGAAAAGGGAGTACTAACCTGATATGTCTTAAGTCATCAAAACCTGAATTTGTATGCAAAATAGGGAGTGTTTTCCACATGCTAGCTTTAATTCTCTTAATCTAAATTAAACTTTACAATACATTCTTGTTTTTTTTCCCTCTATATTTCTCTCATTTCTTTCTCTATGCATTTGCATATGTTCCCTACAACTTCAACTGTATTTGTATCTCTCTCTCTTTCCTTTCTTTGAAGCTCTTGCTTTCCTAATTCTATTTCATTCTTATATTGTAATTTCAATTCCATAACTTGAAACTTAGAGACTGATGGAGACTCATTAAACAAATCTTAAACACTTTCATCCGAAACATTTTTCTTTTTTTTAATTTTTTTTCTCCATTTTCCCCCCGCACCGCTCTGGTGGCCTAGTGGTTACAGTGTCCGCCGCGGAAGCGGGAGGTCGTGGGTTCGAACCCCGGCCGAGTCATACCAAAGACTTACATAAATGGTACTAACAGCTGCCTCGCTTGGCGCTCAGCATTAAGAGGTTAGTGTTAAGACTGGTCGGCCTGGTGTCAGGATAATGTGACTGGGTGGGACATCATGCTACATGTCTGCGGCATGATGCCCCTATACTGGACATCACTATAAACTGTCTCACTGCAGACATCGTAGCGATATGACTGAAAAATTGTTAAAGCTACGTTAAAAATCCTATTCAATCAAACAAACAAACATTTTTTGTCCCTCATCAAATATAGGGTCAAAATATGTTTCTTGCTTTGTTAAAGAAACCTTTAGCTCAAAAAGATCATTGTCTGTCATGCTGAGCAGTTCGTCCTTTTTCAAATTTTCAAGGCGTCTAACTTTTCTGGGTTAGATTTGAAGTAGAGTTCTCCACGTTAGATTACATTGTTTAAGCTTACTGGTTTCACTAAAAATTTCTAAACTGTAAATTAATTCCTTCGATTTAGAAAGTTCTCAAACGAAGTGATTTTGAATTTCATAAACAAAGTTTTCTGGAAATTAGTTAGAAATCCATATACCGGACGAGCTAACAGTTTCTGTTTCTACTCTTAAAGAAAGATCCAGAACAAGAGCTAAAAGCAAAAGGTTTTGTAAAATTCAGCAAATAATTATTATCTATGAATGCAAAGTGAAAATGTATAAAATACCCTACGGTATTGCGATTTGGAAATCCCAAATAATCCTGGAACTATAAACACGTCACAAAGAATAATGTTCGAAATTAACTTTAGTGGTATTTCAAAATAAATCCAACGCTTAAAGTGTTGATGTGCTGGTGATGGCTTAAATAGTAATTATGTGCCAACATTCATTTTTGAATCTAAATAATTATAATCAAAAATATATCCTTGTTTGAATTTCACTATAAACCCAAGTCAATGTTTCGAATAATATTATTTTAGATGAGTACTTTGTAGTTTCCAGTGTACAGTTAATTATAATAAATAAATTCTAGCGCAAATTACATAGTGGACACAACACTCAGACTGATTTCTGCTTTAGATTTAATTGTAGGAGTAAGTTCTTTTGCGACACACAAAATAAGATTTAATACTCAAACTGACTTATGTCACCAATAGGATGTTAAAGAAACTGTCTTTATGGACAATTTCATTCTGGATGGTTCCAAAGATTTCCAAGATAAAAGCTTAATTATTATTAGAAGGTCTTGTAATAACATTATAATACAAGCATGGTAAAGACAATGTCCTTGGCGTTGACCAAGATTTTTTAAATAATATTTGTCCTTTAGTCAGATAAGGTAAACAATACTGTTGACAAAACCGTCGCTTATTTTGGTCAAGATCAGTTGTACAATATTACACTACCGAAATCTTAATGAAACGTAATAAACTAAGCAAATAACAATGTAAATTAAATAAAAACAACACTACTTAGACGCTATTTGCAGTAATTAAATACTGTAATAACTGAATCCAATATGGCTTCGAGGTCGGGTGCAAGCATGTTACCCACATTTACTATCATTCAGTTTTGGATTTTGTACGTTTATACTCCTTCACATTCACTGAAACAAATGTATGTAAGTATTTCTTTACACAATGTAGTTCAAACACGATAAAATTTTACTTTTTTTCCGAGTGGTATAAATGATATTTCATTTGTTTGATGGCACACAAATACGTTGTTACATCACTTAATAGTAAGTGAAATCAAGAAGTTTAAGCAGGAATTAGCTCATTGCACATGTCATGTTAGCCATCGAAACTTCATCTCACAAAACTCTTGTATTAATCCACGTAACGTTAAGAGCATGACCGAATTTACATGTAATATCATTTGTAATTACGTCGTCTAGCTATCCTTTGTATATACCGACTTCCTATATGATTTTTTCAGGAGCCATGCTAATGGCCATTTACATTAAAGAGCTTAGTGACGTTGAAGTTACCGACTTGACTCAGGCAATGATTTCGTCAGGGGAGGTTTTAGAATGGCCGCCAGAATCGAGAGGTTCCATGGTGGACAAACACAGTACAGGTGGAGTCGGTGACAAAACTAGTTTGATTCTGGCGCCTGCCCTAGCAGCGTGTGGATGTAAGGTTAATATGTTTTTGAAAATAGAGAAGTTAATGCACAATATTTCTTCCTGGGACGTTACCCTCCTAAAAACGTATGTTAACGGTGTCTAAAAAATGTTGCAAATCGATGGCTGGTCCATCTTAATCGAGTCATTGTCAATTTTTATTCGGTTAAAGATGTTTTCATTACAACATGCATATAATGAGCTCAGTGCGGTTACAATATATTATTACGTCCAGAGGTTCGCATTGACAGCCATTGTCTAGGATGAATAAAGCTTAACCTGTCGCAGATCTCATGACTAATGAGCTTTGTATGATGGAGAGGCCCCATAATATATAACCATTGGTCTCATTTCTGCAGATGCTCGATACATTATTGACTCTATGAAGCTGAGGACAAGTGAGCTAAGCGCCTGAGGAAGAGTGAAATAAGCACTTTTGACAGATACAACGTAATCGTCTTTTGGTACTACTGAAACTTTCGAAAATGGTTATGAGAAATAATTGTGTGATGCAGTCTTCTGATCGTTTATAATCAATTTTAGACAAACATTATTTCCAGACAATTATTTATTGTTTTGATTAATTTTTATGCCACTAGTATATGCAATACATTTGTTTCACAGTATTATTATGACATTGAGACAATAATCAGGTTTCGAAAATGGGTTGCTTGACTAACAATCCTACAGGAATTTGAGCCATAACGACCGTGATTGATAGCGGAGGGTAGGTGATACACTTTGTGTACAATAATTTCAAATAACTCTCAGACCCTCAGTATTCCGCAATCGATAACCTATCCCTTCAGTTATGAACCAAATCATTGCTTGAAAACCTTTACGGAGCTCGCGAGAACAAAAAGGAATATCACTGTACTTGATGCAATGACGACAATGAAACAAATAGTTGAAATGTTGTTAATGAAACTACACTTACGCATATTAAATCATCCTCCAAAAAGGACGATAGTGGATAATCATGCAAGCACATGTTGATCCACGAGTGCAAGACAGCGTTCAGTTCTAAATCGTGAATAGAATGGTATACGTTTTAAAAATAATCAGATATTCTTACGACTATATAGTCTTAAACTAATTAACATAAAAGTACGGAAATAATTGTTATTGTCAAATTCAACAAATACTTTATTATCTAGAATATAAAGTGAAAATTTGAGAAGGAACTTAAATTATTGTGAATTAAATGCCATCTAGTCATAAACGTTAACCAAAGGTTCCGAGGTATTCGAAATGAATTCCAGCGGTGTTCAAAATGACTTCCTATTGTTGAATGTGCTAATGTGTCAACATCTTAATGACTCAGTGTGATATAACCCAGAATTTCATTGAATGGATTTTAAAAAATCCAAGATAACGATTTAGTCCAAGAATTATTAATGATCACTTTTTATTTCCATTTAATAACTTACATATATAAATCCCCCCTCCAAAAAAAAAAAAAACTTCCCCCCACTACATACAAATAAACACCAAGAATAAACTGAACACAACAATACGATTGATTCCATTTCGTATGTTACGGCATGAACGGGAAATTCTAATATAATCGACCCTAATATAAAACACAGAAACAAGTTAAGAAGCAATATGATGGTCATTCGCGTATCGAAGTCATTTTCATAATAGTTATAGTTTAACACAATATCAGGTCTCTGCTACAAAGGCAAAAAAAGGACTTGTAAAATAGCGGGTGAATTCTTAAGCTAATCACAACTGTCTTAAATTCAAAGTCACGTAAACGTGTTTAGCTCCGGTAATAATAAAATGATAATACAATGAATATTTAATCTGTTATCATACACAAATATTAGCTATGCATGATGTTGTTTACAAAATATGTCATTTGTCATTTAGCAACTTAAATCTGTTTCTTTTCATGATCAGTCA
This sequence comes from Unio pictorum, assembly GCA_030141615.1. Classification (NCBI taxonomy): domain Eukaryota; kingdom Metazoa; phylum Mollusca; class Bivalvia; order Unionida; family Unionidae; genus Unio; species Unio pictorum. The sequence continues at coordinate 4,810,934 of JARLTB010000061.1, forward strand.
CACATTATAATTATACAATAATCATAGAGAAAAGTCAACACACGATACAAATTAAATATGCATACCAATATATATATATATATATATATATATATATATATATATACATACATACATATATATATATATATATATATATATATATATATATATATATATATATATATATATATATATATATATATATATATATATATATATATATATATGGTTAGGTTCCCATGGTGTCTGGTTGAGGTCTAGGGTACACTGGCGGAACTTTGGACAAACTAGAATCCATTCCAGGATTCACAACCTCTCTTACAAATGAACAGATGATAGAGGTTTTGCAGGAGGCTGGTTGCTGTATTGTTGGAGAGACAACCAATCTTGTTCCAGCAGACAAGATTATGTATTCTACACGAGACGTCACTGGAACTGTGGAGAATCTTAGTCTCATAACAGGTACCTATGACTAAATGTTAGTTTTTATGTCTTCCGCGGGAGAATATCCTAGCTGAAATGTTTTGCTTATCTAGCATTACATCGTCGTACACGATCAAGTTGTTAATGTCTCTATTAATGTTTTCCACAGATGGTGCTTCTTCAATATCTGTGATAAACTGAATGATATCTTCCCCGGTGATCTCTGAGGCTCTCTCGTTATAATCTTTTAACACCTGATAACAATGTTGGTCATCTCACAAGGTGCCACTAAATATAATTTATCCCATTTCATCCATCTCATTATCATACCAATTATCAACTGCGTTTTACCGCTCTTCGATGGTCCGGTAATTATCATTCTAAGGGAGTTGGGTAGCATTTTATGATGTTTAACTCGTTGTGTGTTTTTTTTAGCGCGAAATAATCAATTACATTCATATCCATTATAACATAATATATTATGGATTAATATTGTGTGAAATGTAGGACACGTACACCGACACTTGATCTAACAACTGTTACAACTAAAAATAATAGAGAGGCTGTCACTGGTAAGTGTGAATGATGCGGCACAAAAAATATAAATTTGTTTTTAAAAAAAGCGGTGGTGATATCGCTTCCAAGTTATCAAAGCTCCCAGGAACACGACTGGCGAAATTTCCAGGAGCAAAACACTTTCCCGGGGAAAAGTTAATGTGGGCCGGGAACACGATTAGATATCAGAGTTGACAATCAAGATAATCCTCGTCCGGGTGAACATCCAATAAACACCATCGATGAAGCTTGCCGTGTACATGATATAGCATATCGAAGTGATGATCTCCAACAACGTCATCTCGCAGATGTTAGATTAATCCACGCGTTAAATTCAATTGCCGATAAAACATTCAAAGAAAAATTAACGTCTTGGTTTGATAAAATCCGCCATGAAAGGTAAATTATTTTTTGGTTCTAGTATTTGATATGGAAGCAATTTATTATTCTCCAACCGGATACTACATGGGTAAATCAGCGATCGATAAACTTGCCAGCGCTCCTAAAGTAAAACACGAAACAGCAGCTGATTGGTTGGCCAAACAAGCTATATAGCAAATTTATCTACCGCGTCCGAAAAAGATTCAATATGCGTCGTTTGATGTTAATATCCCAAATGAGGTTCATCAGGCTGATATTTTATTGCTACCGCATGACAATTAATAAACGTGTTTATAAATATGCGTTGACGATAGCTGATGTAGCGAGTAGATACAAAGAGGCCGAGCCGTTATCAACAAAATCATCATCTGAAGTTGCCTCCGCGTTCAAAAAGATTTATCGACGAGGACCTCTGCGATGGCCAAATCTTCAATTTGATCCCGGTAAGGAATTTCAGGGTGAAGTATCATCAACGATAAAGCAACATAACACTGCGATTCTTCAAGTACACACTGCAATCCATCGTGACCAAGCAATTATTGAACGATTTAATATAGCACTCGCTGATAAATTATTTCATTATCAGTACGCAAAAGAGTTCATCGATGATAAGCGATCTCGTGAATGGGTTAAACGACTACCAGAGGTGGTTGCAGCTATCAACAACGAGGTAACTAGAACTATAAACATGAAAAATGCCATCGCAATAACAAAAAAAAAAAAAATAAAAAAATGTAGCAACCAAAGATTTTCCATCAGAAATGTTACCTAGCAACGTCACGGTGAGATATTTATACACACCTGGTGAACTTGAAGGTGGTACTAAAAGGTGAACTGATCCAATATGGAGTGTCACCACACATAAAATATTTTCTACGGTATCATCTAAAACAGACCAGCACGTTATAAACTAGACCTAACTGCACCACAACGGAGTTTTACCCGGGAACAATTACAGGTAATTCCAGATGATACTCAATTACCACCAACTGGTCTTAATTGATACAATGATTTTGATTACATTCCAGACATGTCAAAGTTACATTATCTCGGGTATGACCACGACTGTTATCTTTTCTATCTGCGGTAAATTGTTTGGGAGATTTTCCTCACCACGTCATAATACAATTACAGCTAGCACAATGATTATTTTGCTCTTGTCGCAGCATTAATATATCATTGACATCATCGTTTATATCCAGCTAGTTGTTTCCTTATCGTGGTATCATCGATGACTTCAGTGATATTTCTTTTGTTGTTGAAATCAACATATACTCGTCGAAGTTGGTTTATTCTCCGTACTGGTGACACAGCGAGATAATTTAAATTTGACCACTCTATGAAATCATCGATGATCCACATAATAGTATCAGTGATTGTTAATCCTTGTGATGAGTGTATTGTCATCGCGTATCCTAATCTCCATGGAGAATTATCCGCGTTTATTGCATCTCTGACTGTGGATATGTCAACATATACAATATCATTCAACACTAGTTTTTGTTGTTCGGATTTTCCAGGGATGTCAACGAGGATGTTTTGCCGTCTTGTATCTTTGGGTCGATAACATAGCTGGACAGGTTCCATCGGGAACATCTCTTCGTGAAGATAAAACAATTTCATCTGGAAAATATCTCTTATTTATTTTCTGCCGGCGACAATTAAATCTGATGGTTTCCATGTGTCCCAGAAATCATTAATGGCAATTGCAGGAATCACTCTACGTTTTATTTCGCATTGTGTTTTATTTAATTGTAATCTTATCGCGGACTTCAACGACGACAATTCTTCGTCGAGCGATCGATGATCTCTGTTGATTCATTCTAGTAGTCCACGACGTATTTCATCCAACAATGAGGTGATAGTCCGGTAAATGGTGGTGGTTGACTGTGATCGCCACACATAATCACAGCGGTATTTTCATTAACAACCATCCAAAAATGTTTTAAACAGCGTCAATGATACTGTATCAATTTCATCCCACACAATTACCTCAGGGATATACCTTGTTCCCATACGATCTGGAGTCCACTTGTCTCGGTTCCATTGAAAGAAACTATGATATGTACAAGCGTCAACTACTCGCGATTTCATTTCTATGGCAAGACGATGAGTTGGATTCAACAATGTATTCTTCCCAAATAAATCGATTACCCGAGTTGTCTTTCTGCAACCTCCTGGACCACTCAAATATCTTTTTTGGTCGTATTATTGGGTCATATATATATATATATATATATATATATATATATATATATATATATATATATATATATATATATATATATATATATATATATATATCAGGTTTCGGTGATATCTCCTATGATAATCTTCGCTGTAATTATCTTCGATGGAAACATCTGCCGATTCGTAATACTCGAGTATTATCTCTTGTTTTACTCGCTATGTTCCCCGATCACCTAACAACGTAGTATACATCTCAACAAATTCTCGATGAGTTTTATCAAAGTTAAATCAGTCCGTGGCAACTCTAACCGCAATGTCAGTCAATCTGTTTACCATCGATAATAAATGTATCAAAACATAACCGAGAACAGATGACCTCAGATGAGTATATTGTGGCGATTCCGCCTCAAAGTATTCAACGATGGTCCCGAGTTTTTCTCTGTTGGATAAGTTAAGTGTCGTAAATGGCTCATTTTTTTATTGTATCCGCGATGATAAAATACAATTCGGCATCATCGAAAAACAATATAGTACATCTTCGTTTATGATCACATGATCCACCTTGAGTAAACTTCCCGATTATTTTTCTTCCTAGATCTTTTGCTTGTTTTTCTGGATTAATGTTCATTTCCCAGTCATCACATTTTTCTGGTTGTGGTAGCCATACATCTTCCTGCGACCTATATGAAATTATCGCCGTGGACACAGTCAACGATGTTAATATCTCTTTATCTAACATAAATCTCAATAATGATATTGGGGCCCACTTCTTCACGGAAAAGTGTTTTCCGAACCACACATAAGTTACCGGGCGAAGACCTTCTGCGAGTTTAAACGATGTTATTCGGCAAATCCGGTCAGGTCAAAATCAGGTAATGGTCCATTAATTGCTCTCCTTGCCATCTCATGTGTAGTATGACCAAACCGCGTAAAATATTCATGACATTCACTATACCCGAGGAAGCTTCCTGGGTAACACGCTGTCATATCAATAGATATCATACCCTGTATATCATATTTTGTATTCCATAGACCACCGAGACCATATTGTACGCAACTATCTTGAACATCTTTGAGAAAATCGTATCTAGTTGTTGAAAAGGTAACATCGGCACCATCTTTGAAAAAATATTTTGCTGACGATATTTTTTATTATTCTTGATTTACATCGATGTGGTCTTATTTTAATATCGAGGTCAAACCTCTTTCTTGTCGAGGGGGGTATATCGATGACAGTCATGAATACTATACATATAATTATCACGCAAATATATCTTCAATTAAAAATTACATGTGTTGTTATATATAATACAGCTATGGCGCAAAATTATTGTAAATGGATATGGAAGGCAAATAATGTAATATGTGATCGAAGATGTGTTGGAGAGCACTTCGCGTGTCATAATCAACACATCAAGAACGGATCTCATGGAATTGTAAAATGTATCAAATGTGGATATTGATTACGAGGAAAGACTAAATTATGTTTTGATTGTGGTGGTCACAAATTCAGGGAACTGTCTAAATACTATGCACGAAAATATAACATCATCCTCGATGAATTAAGTTATATTACCGGAGATTATCAAAAAAAGAAAAAGAAAAAAGAATTCAATAGTTAATTTACTTAGGAAATATATGGATCGGATTGAATTCACTTATCATCCGATTTATAGCTATAGCGAAGCTTCACGTTGTGGAATCATCAGGAACCGTTGATTACAGAAAAATCTTAGTTGGATCAATTATCACGGATATATGATGATTAGTATCAAGTACTGTGGAAACATAAAACGTTATCTAACACATCGATTGATCTATGAATGTTTCAATGGTCCAATCGGTGATGGATTAATGATCGATCACATCAACAGAAATAAAATTGATAATCGAATAGAAAATCTTCGTGTGGTAACTCCAAGAGAAAATAATCTAAATTCAGCTCTAAAAATTAAATCACAACCACGTCGACCTATAATAGCAATCCTGGATAAACAAACACACTATTTTTCATCAACGTGTTCTGCTGGTAAATACTATGATGTTAATAGACGATCTATACAATATGTTGCAGATGACATATGTTTAGCAGCGTACTCAAAAAGATTTCATTGTTGGGTTTCTTTTATATATGATGATTAATTGCGTGAGACTTATACACAATTACACAGAAGATTTCTTATAGGTATATGAACCACGATAATATTGCTAAGTTGACGATTGAACTTGACCAAGTAAAAGATCACACCGGTGATAATAAAATATTCACCGGTGAATTGATCGCTAATGGATATGCGGGTGTTAAATTAATGCGAGACAAGGGGATTGCATCACATAAAACTGAGTATCGGACTATTAAGTTAATGATATAAGCACGTGATAATATGATTGTTGTTAACCGTAATAAACTAAAATTATTTGCACCAGCTTCCAAATAATTAAAAAAATTGAAACCGACATCAAGGAAATCTTCGCTGAAAAAACCGAAGAAAGATTGTCATTGATGAGTTTGAGAAGATGTTGTTGTATGATTAAATAACGCTGCAGCCATTATTTCTTCAATGGACATTTTGTGAGATTTTTCATTAAATATCTCTGTACGTTTCTCGTCGATGATCTCATATTCGGAGATAAATTATTTTTTGCTCTTCGTTATCTTTTATTCGTTGTAGTATTTTCTTGTCATCGTCAGTGATTTTTTCGTGTTTTGTTTGTTGTTGCTGTTGTTGTATTGTATGTTTCTGTTCCGCTATCGTTGCAGTAAGTTGTTTGATTGTTTCATCGTGTTGCTGTTGTTGTTTAATAATTTCTTCTAGGTGTATTTCATCGCGTTGTAGTTTGTTATAGCTATCCAGCATCACTGTTAATTCTTCTTGTTGTTGTTATATTATTTCATTACCTCGTATTATCTCATTGTTGTATTGATCAGATCTGTTTTTTAGATCGATTAGTTGTTTTCGTTGGTGTTTGCCAGATTCTGTACCAGCTAACCCTCATGGAAACTTTTTGACTTTTGACGCATCAGTCCATATTTTATACAATCGGGTTAACCCTATGCTAAATTTCTTAGCGATATTTTCGGTTGATCCTTTCCTCGTAAATTAATTTATCGTTGTTTTATCATCGTGTGATAAATATTGTGCTCGGTTTGGCATATATATATATATATATATATATATATATATATATATATATATATATATATAAATATATATATATATATATATATATATTATATGCATACATTCCTCATCGGTAATAATATGGGTAACAATGACATTATTATATTGTGATAACTATGAACAATAACGATGACCGGTAATTACGACGTTGGATTTTCATCATTGTTATTGTCATTGTTATCGATCATAATTACTGTTGTCATAATTACTCTCATGATTACCTATCATAGTTATCGTAATAGTAAAAAAAATAACAACAATAGAATTTACATTTACGCGGTAGAATCCGAAGGTGAAAATAGAAGATTTTCCATATCCAATATTTTCTTAAGTTGTTCAAAAGATAGACACGAGTGAGCATACTGTACTATTTGATCACGGTTACAACTAATCATCGTTATAATATCTCGTTCAAGTTATTGCATTGGATGACCTGTCAGCACAAATGTCTCATTACCGAGGTTATCTATGACGAGTTCAAAATTGCCAACTATCTGTTCTTTGAAAGATCTTCTAATAGCACCTTCAAGTTTATCCTTGTCGTAAACAAATACTCGTGCATGTTGGTACATTATTGTAATATATTATTGTTAAATTGCGAGCAATTTACGCTGAAAGTCTATGACAAAAATCCTAGAATTTTACATCCATTGTAATTTGTAGTTAATCAATTAAATTAAAATACTGATTAACTAATCTAAAATTCATTCTTCATATCAAATTATTACTTGTTTCCAAATATGTTAGATGAGGTGGATTCTGCACGATTAAACTTCCCGGAGGAACATCAGGGGAAAACGTATATAGGATGTAACCTTGATCCCCCTTCGTTGACAATGATGTATCAACGCTATAACTACCTAATATGGCATCACACATAAGATGTATCCCATTCGTTGATGATATATCAACGTTACCAGGTGATGTATGCTTGTTGTTTTTATATACTGAGTTATTCCATCGGAGAATTTCCGTCGGGGAATTTATTTTAAACCACAGCGCGTGGATCTGTGGAAAATATTCGTCGAGGAGATCGCTAAGTGATTTTTTTTAATTCTGGGATGCGCCATCCTGGAACTTGTAATAAACTAGTGTTGTATTTGTCAACGAAAATAATCTTTTAAATTTTTCTTTTTTGGGACTATTATCTTCATATATCAACGAGAGTAATCTATCATTGATATAGTTCATGTCGGCGATAAGTTGATTTAGTTGTTGTTCTTGTTATCTAATTTTATCTCGTGGAGTTGTTAAATCAATAACGAGAGATCGTTGAAGAGATCAAAACGCCATATTATATTACCATACGTGTTATATTCGTATTTTCTGAGTACATCAGTTTCTTGATCATCATAAACATCATATGTGTGCTTTAATTAGTTTATTGGTGCGTAGAAAATCAAACTCAAATCAGTAATTTAATTTAATTTCCGGGATGGGTTTATCAAATGTGAAAAAGTCATATTTGCTAGGTTCGGGTAAACTCGAGTAGACAGCAGGTAGATTTTTAAACCATGCGTTGTGAATCCGTGGGTAAAAAATCATCTATGACTTCGTTGAGTTTTCCCTTTAACCATGGTACATTATATCCTGGAAATTTAAACGTGGGGATATCAGCTTCTGCTATATTGTCTTTTTGAAAATTCTTTTCTCGTTTCAGGATGATTATCATTTAATACTTCTTGAATAAGTCGCAAATTGAATTCTTCCATGTCGGCGATAATTTTGTAAAATACTTCTATTTTATTTGATGACTTCATCTCAGTTGGGGGGATTATTTTAATTTCCGTTATAAGTAAAGATTTATATTTTTCAAAATCGTTATTCATTTTTTTGAATTGTTCAATAATAACTTGTTGGTCTACTTCCCACATAAAACTACCCCCCTCAATAAGTTTAAAATCGGAAAACTTAATATAATATGATATTTTAGCGCCATGATAATCCTCCTTATTTGATGTAAAATAAGATGTTATGGGCTCTGGTGGTACATCTTTTGTATCAACTGTGTTTCCGGTAGGTATTCATGCCAATCTAATAGGGTTCTGATTTAGCTGTTATATATGTCTACGGCGTAGTCAGGTGAATTTGTCTCGATGGTTGTTGACAACAATGGTGCATGTCCAAGTATCTGATGGAAGAACTCTCCTTATCGTCGCTTTTTATCGTATTTTTTCCTGTGATTGAGTCTATTATATGTCTAATCTCAGCGTTGATATTTTCGATGTCATAAGCACCACGAGGAAGATATATTGTTTGCCAATCTGGTTCACCGTTGGGTTCATTCTTATACAGGAACATACAACTGTTTTTGGGTGGTTTACCCCCAAATGGTGCAGATCTGTCATTGGGCCAACTATAGTATAATCTAAGTTGAGTTAACGCGATCTCTTTTGCTAGGATCGGAGTTGAAAATTCAGTGCTAAATTCTGGGTTTCTCGATACTAGTGATATCAACTTGGTTTTTCCCGGAGACGTATTTTGCGCTATTTGTTGAAGTAGTTCTTGTGATGCCGCCATAATCTTCTATGTGTTTTTCTAATTTTGACATCGCGAAATCATAAACGCGGACCATCGCTGAGAACTCATCATCGGATATTAACGTGTTATCGAGCGACGACGATATCATCGGAGATAATTTTGAGTACGCGTTGGACAATACATGGAACTTAGCTATGTAATGTTGTAGTTTACGATGGCTACACGATGACATTTTGGTTCGTTATTATTGTTATTATTCCTACGATGGTTGTCGTCGCGGATATACAAATTGGAACAGCTATCGGAGCAATCATTGTAACCGAAGAGAGTATTATACCAGTAATTACGCCTGATACCGAGTACACTGTAACGTCGACGACGGTAATTCTCAGTCGATATTTGCTTATTTTTGCTTGTTATTCTTCGGTGAGTATTTAGAGTTTTTGTTGAAATTCTCTGACCTGATCATAGCAATATTGCTGTGATGTTGCCATCGATGACGATGAAATCATTGTTTTATTTATTACAACATATCAATTTTAATTAAGTAGTTTACTCAGATCTGCCACAAATTCCACGTACCATGTTATTGGTGTCCTAGCCAAATTATTATCGGTGGTTGTTATCGTAAATTGTTCAGTTGAATCTTTGTCGATGATCGTTGATATCATATTGTCAACCCCAGCTGTACTCGACGATGAAATATTAAACCGGGTCGGCGACACCAATGTTAATCTGTAAATACCTTTTGACGGTCGCGGTAATATTTAATATGTTATTTTGTGGCGTCCACGTAAATGATCCGTGTTGGATCATATATACCATGTTGTTGGTGATCGTATGAGGAATCTTTGTTTTTCAACTACGGCTATTACCCTCGGTAAATAATCCTTGATTGCATAGTTAGTATTTTTGATCTCTTCGATGGATTGTTTAATATCTGGAAGTTTTACGTCGACGTTATTTATTGAAGCCCCACATTATTTTTCAACGAGATTTTAATGAAAAGTTTCAAATTGTTTTAAATGGGTGCTATATTCTTCACGTATTTTTTTAGTTCATCGATGGACGTTTTTATTGTTGTGAGCGGTGGTGTGGTCACCAGTGGATCCCCAAAGAAATTATCAATTGGGATTTGAACATCGTTAATACTTTTTTGTAATCCTGTAAATTGATTTACATGGGTGTTGTATTCTTCACGTAGTTTTTCAGATCATCAACGGAGGTTTTTATCGTTGTGAGTGGTGGTGTGGTCGCCGGTGGATCACCCAAAAAATCAGTGACAGATTTTTGTAAACCTGCAAATTGATTTATTTGATCACTGAGCTTTTTCAATGATTCCAAATATGTTATGCCACTAATCGCTCTCGATATAAGACACCTTACTTGTTCGATATAAATTCCTTCTTCGAGTTGTTTTATACGGGGTAATGATCTTCCCAAATATCTACCATTTTTATGTTATATAATTTCTCTTTAAAACGTTATTAATGGTGTATTCGTGTACCGTTTTATGAGGTAATCTAGAAGATGTTGAGATAGCGGTTAACACGTTAAGAACCTCTCGCCCGCATATCGGAGGATCAGTTAACGTTTGTGTGGGTAACGTTGAATACCAAATAGGAATCTTTAACTCGGATAAATATTTAAGAAATTCCTTTGGTGGTGCTAACCCATACGAGTCAAAATAAACAATTGATTTATAATGATTTGCGTACCCAACCCAATGTGTTCGACGTCCAGTGTTATCATCGAGATTAATTATACCAGTTTCTAACGTAGATGTTTGTTTTGTTAATTGATCTTTCATGAATACACCTCTGAAATGTTTTATTGGGAGTTGTTTGACCGCGTTGATTAAATCAAAATTGGACATCGACGATATCTGCGATATCGTTACTGGGTGGTTCCGTAGTGTCTTGTGAATCTGCTTATCGGTAGTCTGAACCCTTTTCCGTTTTTTTGCATCCTATCCCGAGAATTTTATTTACACCAGCAGTACCAAGTGCACCTAATCCAACAGTCTTGGCAATAGCAGGGGCAGCTGCAGGAATTAACCATGGAATCGCAGCGACAAGAGGAAACATTCCATCAGTTTTGATCATATTTTTAATCATGGCTGATGAAAAATTCAACTGAACTCCTGTACCTGTAGCCTTAGCCTTATTGAAATGGTTAAGCTGAGTTTTTGTCAGCGACAATTTACTTGGTCCACCTGTCATCTGTTCACGCTTCAGATTTATCTTTGCACCACACGTAGTATAATTTTTCCATTGAAGTTTCTTTGCATGACCAGGTGTCAAGGTGACATTAACTTGACTATACGACATTTTATTTCGATAACACATCATCTAATTGTTCTATTACATTTACATGTTTTTGGAAAACATTATATGTTTTCTATCGGTGCGTCAACGATTCTCATCTTTCCTCCACCACTTTCAAGTGTCATCGATTTATCACTGAGAAGAACAGCAACTGCTCTAAATCCTCCAATGGGAAGATCGCTTATACAAGCTTGAAATTTTACATCAACGACTGAGTGTTTAGAGAAGTCGAGATGTTGCAATGAAAAATAGTAGATCGGATACAGATTTTGAAAATTCCATTGTGATATTTGTAGCCCAGTATCGATATTTTGATCACGACCCATATAAGACCATAAACGATGATACACACGACCTATTTGATTGTTAGTGTAGTCAAGAATAAGATTTTCTGGGGGATCTTGCTGATTGCTTACTCGCAATGATACCTCGCTGACATCCATCTTATCAAATATCAATGACTACGTGTTTGTTTATTAGCTCCCTCTGTTCTGTTTTTGTTTTGCAACGAAACAAAGATATGTTTTTGCGCAGAAACATTTTTTGTTAGCTCGATCTGCCAAGTAAAAGTACCACCAACAGTATCTGATTTGGTAGCTGTTGTAACATCCATCCATGGCAACAATGATTTTCCTCCATGATAAATGAAATATAGCAACCGTGTTTCTACGGGTAGCGATGGAGTCATAATTGGCATCCACAGAGATAATTTTGTTAGTTTTACACTACCATTTTCAATATCAGCAGAGCGCCAAAGAGCATCATCGGCATTAGGTTTTCTCATAAACATTACAGTATGACTAGCTCCAAAAAAAAAACTTTTCTGACATCTCTACAAAATCTAAATATATGAGACAACGTAATCGTACACGAAAATCTACCTTGGGCATTTATCATCTTTTTTAGCGCTGCAAATACTGGATTGTAATCATCATTTTTTAAAATGAGAACAGATTCAACATCAGCATCATTGGCCGCAGCTGAACTCAATTTTGGTCGTCTTGCATCAAATTCAATATGATTTGCACTATCAATGAGATCCTCGCAAACATCATTGAATGACCTGCAGACTTGATAAAATCATCAGAGTATCTAGCTATACCCAGTATTGTGGTTGCAACATAAACATCGTTATCGATGGATTTGATTCTGTTAGAATTAATTATATACTGTGCACCACTAAATAACGCCATTATACCATTATTGACAAACCCGATCGGAGTAGTTTCAAGATTAGGATAAGGATTATCATTATGTAGTAATAGTTGTCCCTCTACCTCGATGTAAGCCTTACACGGCAACAAGTATTTACATGTATCATCAAATCGAAGTTCAATTCGCGATCTCGTATTTGGGTCTGTCGCGTTATATGAAAAATATTGATAATCGCGTACAGAATCATTTTTTCGTACAGGAGCATCCATATCAAAGGCTTCATCTGTCTCATGTTTAAACATTTTATTATATAGTTGTCTATCTAACTCATAATTTTCTTAGACCAGAACCGGTAATTTACTGTTCCAGCAGAGCTAATTTTTGATTTACCGCTTTATTAATTACCCTACTTACTTGAGGTTGCATCTGCTCCGTAGACGGTAATTTTACCGATGTTCTTCTTCAAACCAACGACATAAATGTTTCTTTTGCAGCGTTAGATGCACTACCAACATGATTACCAACCTCGCTACCAACTTTATCACCAATAACCCCAATAGCTTTTGACGCTAATTCTTTACCAATCGGTGTAATCTTCGGAGTAATTCCAGTAAATAACCCAGAGTAGATATCACCTAATCCATCCCCGTAGTACATCTTATATACAGATAACCGTGAATTTACGACGTAAACAGGTGTTGCTCTGTTCATAATACGATATACGATCATTTTATTTAGATGCTATTTATCTAATGTGGTGATCAATTATTCATTGTGATAATCATCAACGAGTTCATAGATAAAATTATGATATAAACAAATATCCATTACACCACTTTGAAATAGTCGTTGACAGATTTCAGCAGCTTCGTTAATTATTTCCGGATTTCCGGAGAATTATTTCCAGCTCGCTTTCCCCCGATGAGAACTTTTAATCGTGATATATCATCGAGAATATTTCTTGAACAGGGTATGATACTACCGTTGTGATATCTATCCCTCTTCGGTTATACCTTCCTCATCATCAGGTTGAGGATCATGTTTTCGTTTTCATGTTGGTGTTTGACGTTTTCGTTGAGATAGTCGTTCTTATTGTTCTTCTTGTTTTAATTGTATTTTTCGTTGCTGTTTTTCTTCGCATTGTAGTTGTTGTTGTTCTCTTAATTGTTTCATTTTTTCTTGATTTTCAATGTATTTTTTTCAAGTGCAATATAAAATGCATCATATGTTGGATCTTCCTTGTTAACTTGTTTTATTTGATTGCGAACTTTATAAATCACATCAAACCAATAGGGTGCATCCTTCATAATTTTGTATGTTCTGGTTTTAAGTATTTATTTTTTATTAAAATATCCCGCGGCTGTAAAATTTATCAAATAATTTGGATCACTTTTATCGATAAACGCTAAAGTTTCTTCGGTAAATCTATTTCATAATTCATTTATTATTTTCTCATCCGTTTTTTGTTTGAGTAGATATATGAGTTTTCTCCTCCGGTTTAGATTGTTCTATCGCGGTTACAACCTTTTCAATTGTTGTAGTTATCGGCTTAAATAATTGTTCAGTATCATTAGTAAAATCAAGTTTTTGTTGTTGTCGTGCTTGCAAATTATCTCTGAAAGTATCTCTCACCGGGAAACATTTTTTAATTGCAGCCAATCGTTCTCTATTTAATCTAGTTATTTGTGCTTCACCGACGTTTCCCATTTATATAAAAATCATATCGTTAACTCAGCATCGAAAATTGCTAGCAATTTCATATTTTTGACCGCACTGCGATCAAACCTAGATTGATAAATACAAAATGTAGGGTTTAGCATGCATCTGAAACATGATAAAAACCTAAGTTTTTATCATCATTGAAATATTGTTATTTTGACAAAACGAGGGCTCTATAACTTTGTAGGGTTCAGCCCTTCTTCTGCTTAGTGCGAAACAAATTTTTAAGCCACTAACACACAGCCCACGTGCAACGAATATACACTTGTATTTTATTTGATAATAAGAAGGCGGATAGCAATCTCTCACTTTTGTTTGCATTATATTTGTCTTTCCATTGAGATTGACCAAACGTCTTTAACAATGTTCATTATGATGGGATGGACTATACACTAAATCACGTTTTATCAATCTTTCATTTGAACATTTTAAGTGCAATAATTGTTGCTATTAGTAACTTTTTATTTGGGTATGAATATATTATATTTTCTTTGGGTATGAATGTAATATATTTTCTTTGGGTATGAATGTAATACAGTTTGATACCTTCTGCAATATTCAATTCTAAATATGGTCCATATCGGTTAGGTTAACATTCTTAACTCTAATGCAGATGCTAAAATACTATTTTATTCTAGAAAGTATGTTGGTGTTTAGTTTTATTCTAAGATGCAATATTCGCGTATCTGTTTAGCGTCTGATTCATAAGCAAACCATTGGCTGTTTTAAATTATCTAATACAAACAGACATGAGTGCTGAGTACAATTTTTACATGTTCGGCATTCAAGTTTTCAAAGTTGCGTTTAAGCATAGCTTTATGTTATGAAAATGACTAGATATTGTTAAATGTATTCAGATAACGTAACGTAACAGAGTGATTTCCAAAATATAAGATACTTACTGAGTGTTTAGTCAGTTTTAAAAAATATAAGATCCTTTTAATTTAGTTAATATGCTGTCTCGTTTTAGTAACCAGTTCAGTTATAACTTTTTGTATGTCCGTTGTAAATATTTTATTGCAAAATATTGACAGGTTTAAAAGTATTTCATTGTGGTATCTATTTCTTTAGCAATTTATTGCATCACAACTACATTGTCAGCTAATTGTTGATCACAAACGATCAACATATTCTTTGTGTCTATTATAGCTGCTCCAACATGCAGCGTGGTATAAAAGTCAATGAATGTAGCATTTTGTGCCATTTGGATCTAATAATTTAAGTAAAACAATAGTTCAGTATTAGGTACTGTACCAAATACATCGCGTTCTGGTGTGTTCACACATTGAATACCCGTTGTCTCTCGCACTATCTTGCATAATCTTTTCTATATTAATTGTAGATGTTATTTACTAGTAGATAAAGTTTTGAAATTTTGTATATTCAATTCCCGTGTAATCAGACATTTGTTTTATGTTAGCTTTAAGCCTTTTCCGTAGTTCTGAGAGAGCAGCAGAGGGGGCGAACAGACCACGTTTTCAAGCAAAAATAAGGCTTACAGATCACGTTTTCGAGCAAAATAAGGCTTATAGACTACGTTTTCAAGCAAAAAATAAGACTTCCAACAAAATCTCATTTAACCAAAAAAAAGTCTCCATTTTTGCAAAAACGGAGATTTTACGATTTTTCAATCAATTTTGCTCGCAACGATGTGGTCATCACCCTCTCTGCTGCTAGAACTTTCAGTTCTGGGTTAACAAAAAATAATAAATGATTTTAACCGAATATTTGAACAGACCACGTTTTCAAGCAAAAATAAGGCTTCCAGATAACGTTTTCAAGCAAAAATAAGGCTTCCAGATAACGTTTTCGAGCAAAAATAAGGCGAACAGACCACGTTTTCAAGCAAAAATAAGGCTTCCTACGAATCTCATTTTAACTAAAAAAAAATGAAAACGGAGACTTTTACGATTTTTTAATCAATTTTGGTCGCAACTTGTTGTCATCGCCCTCTCTGCTGCTACAGGTTAATAATTCTTTTACGAGTTCAACCGAATATTTGATCGAGTCTTTATGATGAATGTCCTTAGTACGAAAATCATTTATGATTTCACAAACAAACTAATCGCTAACACCTCTTCTTGTAAATCAATCAGATTATTTGACTGGTCGGTAAGTCGGAAATTAATTCTGGTTAATGAATTATTATGGCATCGCATGTAGACAGGATTAATTGGGTTTTCAATAATTAGGAATCCTGGAGGAGCTGTTGGTGCAAACGAATAAAGAATATATCCCTGCTGAGCTTGATTTGATTGCTCTAGATTAATTTGATAGCTTCCTTCAATTACATCACATACTAAATTAAGCGCAATCACCGCTGAAATATTTACATTATGCGGGGCAATATGTCTACCGCCACCATCTGGATCATTATTATATTTGAGGAGGACAGTTGAATCTGATTTTTGTAGCGCTTTGATATCGGTTTTAACAATTCTTGCTAGTTCATCAGCGTTGTATTTCGGAAACTTGAAATTACGCAGATTGTCTTCTGTGGTATTGTAATCGGTTAGGAATCGTTTTTTATTGTCGCTGTTGTCATTAATTATTGTTTGAATAATTAGTTCATAGATATATTCCATGTCGGATATAAGTTGATTTATTATTTCAACGTGTTTTTGCAATTTTGTTTTCCGTAGTTGTTCTAGTTGTGTTTCATATAATTGTTTAATCTCATTAAAATAACCACGGACGTCAGTTAGCGTAAATGAAATAGTAACAGATGAGTCGGCTGTTCTTTCAATGATAAAATCCCATTGCAATGTGTCTTTGTTGGTGAATATAAATCTATCGGCGATTTTTCCTTTTCTTATATCAGATAAATTATCTCGATAACTGGGATTGATTTCATGATATGATTCTACGTCCGTGGTTAAGTCGGTGGTGGATTTTTCCGGTGGTTTTTCAGGCCATCCTAGTACGGTTCTAATAGAACTCTGATAGATATCTACGACGTATCCTTCTGTGCTTATCTCAATTGCGGATGATAGCGTCGGCTCATGAACTGTTATAGCGATTTTTGATTCTTTTCCAGTAATCGATTTTATTCTACGTTGCAATTCATTACTGATTTGTTCGATTTGGTATGACCCTGTTGGTATGGAAACAACGTTCCAGTCTGGGGTACCGTCGGGTTTATTCTTATACGAGAACACCAGTGAATTATTCGGTTGTTGACCACCAAATGATTTTGATCTGATATTAGGCCAACTGTGATACACTCGTAGTTTTGCTAGCGCTTTCTCCTTCACGGGGACTGGGCTAGGGAAATTCACACTAAACTCGGGTTTCGTTGATGTTATTGATATTATGCTTGTTTGTACTGGGTTCGTGTTCTCCACTATTTGTTGAAGTAATTCCATCGGTGTTGTCATTGTTATTATACTCATGTTGTCGCTCTAATTTTGACACCGCGGAATCATAAATACTGACCATCACTGAGAACTCACAATCTGGTATGGTTGAGGTTATTGAGATCATTCTGGTTTTCGGGTTCGTGTTTTCCAATTCCATCGGTGTTGTCATTGTTATTATATTCATGTTGTCGCTTTAATTTCGATATCGCGGAATCAAAAATACTGACCATCGCTGAGAATTCACTATCTGATATAATTGTATTATCGAGTGACGACGATATCATCAGGGATAACTGCGAATATGCGGTTGATGCAATATGAAATTGAAGTAAGTAATTCTGCAGTTTACTCTGGCTGCATGATGATATCTTTTTTGCTATCCCGGTTGATATACCCCCGATTGTAGCCACCGCAGAAATGCAAATTGGAACTACGACCGGGGCAATCATTGTAACCGATGCAAGTATTATTCCGGCGCCAGCGAGAACGCTTGACACCGAGTACATAGTAATATCAATTGCGGTGATTCTTCGTCGGTATTTTTTTATTTTTATTTGATACTCCTCAGTGAGGGTTTTGAGTCTAGTCTGAAATTCTCTGACCTGATAATAGCGACATTGCGTTGATGAAATCATTGTTATTTTAAAAGCGCTAGCGTTTTCAATTGTGAAATCCGAAGGATTTTCCTTTCAATTATCCCACCAACGAAGTGGTTTTAGGATCGGATGAGGGGACACCGGATACAAATTCTATTATCCAGGGTAGTGACTCCCTAATCACAGACTCGTCGGAATTGCTTATAGTAATCGTAAGCGGGATTGGTATATAGGGTGGTGGTTTTGGTATTTTCTCTAGTATATACATCAATGTGTTAACACCTCTGATACCTGTGTTGCTGAATTCCAAATCAAATTTACGGTGATGTATTATTGTAAGTCGGTAGCAACCTGGTGCACCAGTATGTCTGTTGCCAACACGAAGATAATTTTCGTTTCCTCGGATCCAATCAAAAGTCCCACTATCAACCGTGTACACGATGTTATTGACGCTTACACTATGTGGAGTTTTTATTTTATTGATGGCCGCGCTAATTTCATCGAGAGTCATGCCTGCCACAAGCGGGGTTCCAAAAAACTTAACAATGACGTCGTCGGTGAGTTTTTGTTCGTCAATAGCTTTTTTAACTTCAGCAAGGGTTGGACCTGTCAACGATGTGGTTTCAGACACAGGTGTTCTCCCTAAACATTTATCTACGATGGTATTAAGTGTTGTTTGTCTCACCATAAACATATTAATATCCTTGAGAGTCATTGTAGATGTAGCCGGGACACCAAAGAAACTATTAGCGATGTAGTCATTGTGAGTGTGCTTGCCGATAAACTCACTGATTTCAGCGAGAGTCATGCCTGCCACAAGCGGGGTTCCAAAAAACTTAACAACGACGTCGTTAGTGGGTTTTTGTACCCGCTCAAGATTTTCTATTAGTTTAGAAATATCGAGATAATTTGCCTTGATTTCATTTTCATTCATCATCCTTCCCGCGTCCTTGTTAAAAAAGAATAGCGATAGATAGTTTTTGATTTCAGTGAGAGTCATGCCAACCACAAGCGGGGTTCCAAAGAATTTATGTACGACATTTGTGCGAAAAGAATTATAACCTCGTATATGATCATCCAGCTCACGGCCGTGGGCGGCAATCGCGTCGGTGATAGTAGACACAAGTGCGCCTGGTTTGAGTTTACCCTGATCGGAAAATAACGCAATAGTATCCTCGATTGCGTTTCGTTGTTTAACTAAAATATCATTCAACGACACATCACTAGTTTTCAATTTACCCTGTTTGTCTTGAAATACAACTATTTCCCCGGGGTCAACATTTGTTAAGTTCAACGTCTCAGCTATTTCATCTTCGATTATTTTTTTTATATCACCGGTTGCAGGCATTCCTGCAACGCCATCGAGTTTGGGTTTCAAAGATCTCCCCCAAATATCAATCATGATATTTTATACACCTCTCTCTAAAAAGCGATTACTAGTGTATTCATTTACGACAATGTGTGGTGGTTTTCCGCTTGGGTTACCCAAGGAGTTAGAAATAGCGTCAAGGACATTCAATACTTCACTGCCGCATATTGGTGGATCATTCATTTGTTGTGTTGGTAGCGTAGAATACCAAGTCTTCATTGGAAGGGTTTTTATATAACGCATAAACTCTTTTGGTGGGGCTAATCCATATGAATCAAAATAGACAATCCCACGTGGATCAATCGCGTATGCAACCCAGTGAGTTCCAGGTCCGGTGCTGTTATCTAAATTAATGATTCCGGTTTCAACATCATTGGGTTGTGCCGGTAATTGATCTTTCATAAAGACACCTCTGAAGTTTTTAATCGCTAGTTTTTTAGCAGCATCCATTAAATCAAAATTGGACATAGGTTCGGAAATCGAAGATTTGGGAACCATAGGTTCGGAAATCGAAGATTTCTGAATTAATAAACCGGTCCTAGTCTTAGACCCTTTCCGCTGTATCATGAATACGGGGTTCCTGGTAGTCTTAGACCCTTCCCCCTTTTTTATAACCCTGTCCAGTTGCCTTCTTTAGTGCCATTCCTGCTGCAGTACCAACGGCTCCTAACGCCGCTGCTTTAGCCACCGCTGGGGCTGCTGCTGCAATCAAAGCCGGAATCGCAGCTAACAACGGAAATATACCGCCTGTTTTCATCATATTTTTGATAGCTGCCGCAGAGAGAGTAATCTGAACACCTTTTTTGCTACAAGTGCATCATTGAAATGTTTCACCTGACGAGTTGTCAGCGATAATTTATTTGCACCACCAGTCATCTGATTGGGTTTTAGCGTGATTGTGGTTCCACATTGCTTAGCTGATTTGGATTGCAATTTTTTTAATTGACCGGGTGTCAAAGACACACTAATATTACTATATGACATTATGGATAATAGATTGATTCTAAATCGTAAAACGATTCAATGGAAAAATCCTAAAGGATTTTCAGTTACATGTTTTCTACTGGGGCATCTACCACTCTCATTCTTCCTCCAACACCTTCAAGTATCATTGATTTATCACTGAGAATGACAGCAACCGCTCTATAATTAGCAATAGCACCAGGACGGGTTATATTAGCTCTAAAATGTATATCAACAACAGATTGTCTTGTTAAATCAAGATGTTCCAATGAAAAGTAATAAATCGGATACAGATTTTTAAAATCAAATTGTGATATTTGTAGACCGGTATCCACATTTTGATCACGTGCCATAAATGACAACAATCTATGATACACGCGTGAAATATGATTCTGACCGTAATCAAGTTGTACATCCTCGGATGGTTCCTGCTGGCCGTTTATTCTCAGTGAGACGTCCTTAACACCTAATTGATCAAATATCATATGACTGAAACGTTGATCGCCAACTCGTGTGTTATCCTGTAATGCAATAAATATATGACGTGGTGCAGCAATGCCTTGTTTTGATGCTAGATTCCACGTGAATAACCCGTTGATATTTGATTGTTTAACATCTGTACTCACTGATAACCAACTCAACAACGACTTTCCTCCTTGGTCCATAAATGATAGTAATCGTTCTTCTGCGGTGATTGCTGGAGTCAACACTGGCATCCACAATGATATTTTTGTTAAATTGACTTTACCAGCATCAGCATTGGGATTTGCATTGTCTGCTGGAATCCTCCAAATTGCGTCATTATCATCACTCTTTCGTACAAGCGATACTGTATGCTTCGCTCCATAAATAACTTTTCTGACGTTTCTACAGAATCCAAATATGTGATGCAGTGGAATCGCACATGAAAATGATTTACGCGCTCCTTGCAACATTGAAATACGTGTTGCAGCTCCTAGATTGAAATTAGGATCGTTGTTTATAATCATATCCTCGGCATCAATATTAGCATTACCAGCATTATTCTTTGGTCGTCTTACAACAAATTGATTTCCTCCAGCGGTATTTTTAACATCTTTTGCAAACATCATAGAAGGTCCTGCTGATCTTGTATAATCATCAGAATATCTCGCTAACCCGATTATTGTTGTAGCCACATCAACACCACGATCTATGGACTCAATTTCTTTTCCATCAATGAGATATCTAGCACTCTCAAATAGCGCCATGATACCATTATTGACAAAACCGACTTGAGTACCAGCTGGATACGGTGCTGGTACAGCAGGAGTATCAGCAGCTGTTACAAGTTCTCCTTCTACTTCAATAAACGCTTCAGCGGGTAGAAAGTATTTACTGGTATCATGGACTTGAAGTTCAATTCGCGATCGACTATTTGAGTCTATTGCATGATAGGCGTAATATTGATAATCGCGTACAGAATCATCCTTGCCAACTGGGGCGTCTATATCAAATGCTGGATCACGTGACTGTTTGAACATTTTATTCTATTTATCAGAGTCTAAATCGCGATTTTCCATTTCATCGACGTAGTTTTTTAAAGCCGCTTCCTGCTATCATATTTGCAATATTGCTTTGGTCGGGGGTTAAAGCCATCGACGCTAATTTTTCGTCTACTGCGTTATTTATAATTCTACTAACACTCGCAGGCATTTCCGCTGTAGACGGTAACGGTTTTGAAAATCCTTTGGATTTCATCCGTGATTTCACTAGCGCTGTTAATTTATTCTTTGCGGCTGAAAACGCTTTTCCCGCAAGATCTCCAGCGAAATCTCCGATTTTGCTAATACCCTTATCACGAATAACATCAATTGCTTTTATTCCTAATTGTTTAGCCAACGGCATCACTTTTGGAGCCATTCTCGCAAATAACCCTGCAATGGTATTACCTAAACCATCTCCGTAGCATGCTCTATAAACTGGAAACCGTGAATTAACTACGTAGACGGGGGTTGGTTTATCATGATTGTAGTGTATGATCATTATTTGAAATCAGAAACAATTTTTCAATTGTTATTTATCTAATCGAATGACTTTTCAATTCAGTCCCGGTGATTAATCACTGTGATACCCACTTGATAACTCGCCAATGAAATCTCGATATGTGCTGATATCCATTATACCACCCTGAAATAACCGTCTACAGATATCAGCTGCTTCATTAATTATTTCCGGTGAGTTATTTCCAGCTCGTTTTCCTCCTACAAGAACCTCTAATCGTGATATATCACTGAGAACACTACCAGGACATGAAACACTGGAATCTTGCAATCCACTTCCGCTATAACCCATTGCTACATCCATTTTTTCCATTTCGTCTAAATCGGCCTTTTGTAAATAATCAAGAACATCATCATCATCAGGTGGTAGTTGTTGTTGTTTTTTAGGTGAAAAAGATATTTTCTTTGCAGGTTGCTGTCGCCGCCTTTGCGGTTTTTGCAATTTTTGTGGTTTTTGTTGTTGTTTTAGTTCTTCAAATTGTTTATACACGTTACCCACCACATTGATATATTCACTGTATGATGGAGTATCTGTCTTAACTTGACCTTTTTTAGTTTTGATTTTATAGAATATATGAGCCCAGTGAGTTATACTTCTAACATACTTATGATGTTCTGGTTTCAACATTTTTTTTCTGTTTTCATAAGTCGTAACAACAAGCGCAGGAATATCTGCTAGTTTAGTCTTATCGATTGTTGCTAACCCTTCCTCGTTAAATCTCACGCGTAGGTCATCTACTGTTCTTTTTGATTCCATTTTTTGTACAGCCTGTTCTGTTTGTTAAGTTTTCGCTGCTATTTTTTCGAGTTCACCAATAACAGATTTCCCCGTCTCGGGAACATCTCCCCGTATAGCACGCTCTATCCCCTTCGTTGCTGTGGTTACTGGTTTAAACAATTCTTCAGATCCCGCAGCAAAATCAGTCTGAAGACTCTGTCGTTGTTGCAGTTTATTCCGTACAGAGTCACGAATTGGTATAAATCTCTTAATTGCATCTAATCGTTCACGAGCCAATCGGGTTGTTAATGCTTCATTGACCATTATTTGAAATCAGAAACAATTTTTCAATTGCAAAACAATTTTTCAATTGTGAAACAATTTTCCCGAACCCGACCTAACATCATCGTGGAAGTGTTATTTCATCCTATAACAGCTTCTACGATCAATGGAGAATCGGCCATTACATTTTATTATTATATGAAAAAGTGCCGTTTCTCCATTGAATTTTTTTAGTGTATTTGATACCGAACCAACCAGCCATCAATTTTTTATTCACTGATTTTGACATTTTTAATCAAAAAATGCTAAAAAAAATTAAAATCTCTTTGAGGGTCGGTCACAATCAAAAAATGATAAATGGTCGGTCAATCAAAATTGTTCATTTTCCTGAATAAACGCCCGTAGGTTTCTAATTTTAGAGTTGACTTCTTTTTTCAATTCGTATTCGTTACCTAATTCTTTTCGTATTCGTTCTACGATAGTATATAACGGAGCGAACACACTTACGTCACTGGAAAATGTAAGAGAGTCCTTAATAGAATTCTGAATTCTTTTGATGAGCGCGTATTTCTTTGGCAGCATATATTTATTGTTGTTAACTCCGTATTCTATATCCTGAAAATCAGACATGATTTGATCAGGATTTAACCCATATGATAGTTCAATATCCTGATCTTTCAATTTTGAAATCTCGGATATAATGCTATTCATATTTTCAGAATTCATATTCTATAACAATGATATATTTCTAAATGAAAAATATGAAGCATTAGACATAACTAAATCGAATTTTCTGTCCTGTCTTTTTTGAAATCGCAGATCGATAAATCCCCTCTGCAACATATCGTACTGAGGGTGAACAAATATCGAAGTGCCTACCGGCGCTGGTTATTGATTGAAATATTTTTTCTTCGTTAGTTATCGTATTCAAAGATTTCACAGGTCTCGCTTTTTTTGAGCAAATGCCAGTCTTTCCTCGTTTGGTATTCTCACTTTGAGTAACAGCCTGCAGATTTGATAAAGAATTGTTCATTGGATTAGAATCAATGTGATCAATGACAGAATCATCCTCGATCAATCCATAAAAACATTCAAATACGAAACGATGATTGAGATAAAATTTCTTTCCAGCGCCAAACTTCAAATACCCCATACCATTATCAGAACCAACTGGTTTCTTCAGTCTGCGGTTTCTTACAACACCATCACTAGATGCTTCATAATTTGTGATCACAGGGTGTTGTCTGAATTCTTGGTTCATTCATATACTAAATACTATTTGTCTAATTAATTATTTGGTCTAATGATTACATCACTGGAGAATCTTTCGATGTAGTCTTGAGGAGTTCTTATGATTTTATCCTTGACTCTGTCAAGGTCAGGGACTTTATCAGTGTCAGGGTCATAATTTCTGATTGATTGTCCATTTTTTATTCTTTTATCATAATAACGCTTCAACTCCCTGTATCGCTTACCACCGCAATTCAAACACAACTGAGATTTCCCCCTGACCCCAACCCCACATAGAATACAGGGTAACGGACAAGGCTTCCGCGACGAAAGCTTTGCATATGATACCCACAGAATTCATTTCTGCATGATTTGTTACACGGGGTTATTGATCCAATCATAAGCCACTTACAGTGATTCATTATATATAAATTCTTCATTTAAATGCTTGTTTTAATTATAGCATGAGGGAGTTAAGGAGAACGCCTTCGAAAAATGCTGAATTCAATACTGATAAAGAGTTTAAAAGATTATTGAAAATTAATCCTAAATTTAATCTCGATAAACCCAAAAAACGTCCAATAGACGGAAACATGAAAGAGTTTAAGAGATTATTGAAGATTAATCCTAAATTTAATTTCGATAGACCAAAAAAACGTAACAAGAGATTATTAAAAATTAATCTTAAACGTCCAAGAGACGGAAACATGAAAGAGTTTAAGAGATTATTGAAGATTAATCCTAAATTTATTCTCGATAAACCAAAAAAAACGTTTAATAGACGGAAACATGAAAGAGTTTAAGAGATTATTAAAAATTAATCCTAAATTTAATCTCGATAAACCCAAAAAACGTAACAAAATTAATCCTAAATTTAATCTCGATAAACCAAAAAAACGTTTAATAGACGGAAACATGAAAGAGTTTAAGAGATTATTAAAAATTAATCCTAAATTTAATCTCGATAAACCAAAAAAAACGTCCAAGAGATTACCATGGAAAGATGCTCAATTCAATCCTGATATAGTTTCTAATACACCAAAGAATACAATTCTTGATAAAGCCATGATTAGTAAAATCAGAGACTGTTTTAATGAATTCAAGCGTGATGGAGCATCTTATTGTTGGTCAACATTTCGAATTGATGGTGTTGTTGACGCTACCATGAATGATGAAAAAGCAGCAGTGATAATTTCACGTGTTGGGGAAAAAAGGTATTTTTTCCGAATAAAATTCATTATCGAAGTCGATGGCAAATGGATTATTAGGGATAAATTTGAACCAATCCTCAAGAATAAAAAAACTGTCATTGTGAGTAGAGATTCCAAACCAGGAATTCTAACCGGCATTGACAAACCATACTACGAGAGATCTTATCCTGTAACAGCAATGGTTTATGGGATATATCCGTTAAATGATAAACCCGATATCGCAAAACTGGCTCCTATGAAATATTCTAGTTCATTGAATTGTGTAGCAACACGGGTAATGGAACACTTCACAAATGCATCCCGAGGAAATAAACTAACTGATCTGCGACGTAGGAAAATAACCGAATGGGAACTGACAGTGAAACAGCATGGTGCAAAGATATCTGATATAGCTAAATTAGAAGCATCATTAAAATTCCCAATATCAGTAACAACAATAACCGGAGAAGTA
This sequence comes from Unio pictorum, assembly GCA_030141615.1. Classification (NCBI taxonomy): domain Eukaryota; kingdom Metazoa; phylum Mollusca; class Bivalvia; order Unionida; family Unionidae; genus Unio; species Unio pictorum. Next base: position 4,837,529 of record JARLTB010000061.1, read on the forward strand.
TTATACGAACCGAAATATCAATCGCGAGGAGCTCCAATACAAATTATTGATCATAACAAACACGCGTAGACACCTGAGGTAACAGTATTTCCACGAGAACGAACCGTGAAATATATCCCCCCGGAATTTTCCGGGGATGTTTTCTATGAAGAGAAATTATTCGATGCTATTCATGCGTTGTGTAAAGATGATCCTGTGTCAGTGTGGTTACTTAGAAGTGATGAAGATCCCGAAATAGGATTCGATCAATTTGTAAGACCAAATGGTGAATTATATCGCGTTGAAGAATTAGATAACAGAATGAGAAAAATCGCTAGTGATTTTTCACCGGAGAGTTTCCATGAAAAACTACTCACGGATAGTTTTACTATTCCATCAGTGGTAGCTCACTTCGCAAGAGAAAAGAACTCATGGCGTCCAACACGAAGTGATTTTCTCGAGGACGTTAAATTGAGTTGTGTTAAATTTGGTCATGGAGGACTGTGGAATACGAAATACTCACGTGATGGCATGATTTCAATTGATATATCCGCGTGTTATCCTGGACGTTTTCTCGGGTATGGAGAATGTGCTGAGTACTTCAAACGATTTGGACACCCCACGCATGAAATGACTCGTGTTGCGATTAATGGTCCATTGCCTGATTTTGATTTAACCGGATTCGCTCGTGTGATATCATTCGAATTCGCTACAGGGTTACATCCGTGTAGTTATGTTTGGCTCGGTAGACATATATCTGAAAAGGCCTGGATGCCAATAGTGTTACTACGATATATGATTGATTGTGGTATGCTAATATCGTTGATTGTTTCCGAGGCTATTATATGCTATCAAGCTCAGAAAGAAGTTTGGCTACCACAACCCGATCTAGATCGTATAATCAGCGAACAGCGAAAACAATTCCCTGATTTCAATGAAGAAAAAATCATGAATCGGTCTAAGAAGTTATTTGAAATTAAAAAAGAACGAGCAAAAGATTTTGGACGAAGAATAATCGGTAAATTTACCCAGGGTGGAAGATACGACAACGCAAAATATTCTTCGCGGTTGATCATAGACGTCGCTGAATACGATTTTATTGTAGCGGATTTAATGAAACAGGGAAAACTTGTATCCCGTAAGGATGCTTTTCTATCCAATGGTGAGAAAATGGGTACGGTTGTTACCTACTGTGATGGATATAATTCCCAGTACACACATTTGAGAAGTTCAATGCTAGCCTATGCTTCTATTAATCTATTTTCGATGATAAATAGATTTCCTAATACCGCGGTTAGAGTAGCCACTGATTCGATGTATATACACAATAAATACAAATCAGCTGTAGCGGCATTCACAGATCCGGAGGAAGCGTGGGGGCGTTGGCGATTTAAAAAGGAAACGCTACATGAGTATTGTGAATCGGCAGACGTTGCCATGGATGAAAAGTACTTAAAGTGTGATGAGATTCAATCCGAATTTTCTAATGCACCACCGGTATCTGATCCAATATGTAGATACAAGACAGTTTATTTAAACGGTTGTGGTGGGTCAGGAAAGACAACTCGTGCAATTGAATTATTTCGTCGGTCAACCATGATTGTGCTAACACCGACTCACAGACTCGCCAGAGAGATGATACAGCGAGGGGTAAATGCCTGTACTTATCACAGTTTTTTTCGATGGAAGGGTGACAAATGGACTCCTGAGCGTATGGGTGATAAATTCATTCCTGAAATCATAATCTGGGATGAAATATGCACAGTGTCATTAGATGTATTACAAACATTTCTCGAGTGGTTGTTAAACAAAAACACAAAAGTTGTCATGTGCGGTGATCACGGCCAACCACCACCATTTGTCGGTGCATCTCCACATGAATGGCTAAGGGGTTTTGTAGACTATTATGAAGAAATTACCACTGATTATAGATCACTTGATGAACGATTACGAGAATTCAAAGCGCTAATTAGATTACAACCGGATAGAATCCAATGCGAAATAGCGCGTGAAGTGATTTCAGAAACTCCAATGAATGATTTCTGGGAAACATGGAGACCAAATGATTTGATAATTGCAAGTAGAAAAATAGTCAGAGACACACTTCAGATGAAGTTATTTGAATTGCATAAAGAAAAATTTGCAACGCTTCCAGTACCCCTTTGTTATAGGCCATCGGATACACGAAAACAGAACATTGAAGTTGATATTCCAGGACAGAGTGAAAAACAAATTCTCGTATTAAATGATATTGTGCTGGTTGATATTAGCGTCGTCGAAAATGCATTGCGTGCTAATAAATCCCCGTGGACGCTAGGATACGCAGCAACAATACATTCTTCACAGGGATTGACTATATCGGATACAATTGTTTGGATGGTGGATAATCACATCGAATGGTCGAATTTAGTCTATCTCGCAGTATCCAGAGTACGAAAAATAAATCAACTTCGAAGAGTTGTCCTGGATGATAATGACACTACAATGGATGATATTGATATTAGCATCGTTAATAAAAAAACTCTCCGGTTACAAACAACAGGACAAAAAAAAACAGCGAGAATTTGATATTGATGCTGGATTAATAATCACTTTGAAGAAACAACAGAATAATCACTGCGCGAGTTGCAATTGTATAATGCGTTGGCAGTATTCGGATAAGGATCCTCGCCAATTCACCGTAGACAGAAAAAATAACAATCTCGGTCATGTCAGAAACAATGTGATGTTGACTTGTCTTGAGTGCAATAGACGCAACGGTGCTAGTTAAGACCATGCGGTGGCAATTGAGTATCCTCGGGAATTACCTGTAGTTGTTGTTTAGTAAAACCCCGCTGAGGGGCAGTTGAATCCAGTTTATAGACTGGAGGTCTACCCGTAGATCGTGTTATACTAGATATCTTGTGTGTAGTAACACTCCAAATAGGATCAGTAGCCCTTTTTTTACCACCCTCAAGCTCTCCTGGTTCGTATAAGTACCTAACAGTGACATTACTACCAAGAATTGGTTGGGAAACGCTTGCGTTTCTAGGGAAATCTTTTTGTGGTTGTACGGGTATAGACTTCTTTTTAATAGCGTTGCTAGGTTTCATGTTGATTGTTCTAGTAATCTCATTATTCAGTGCGGTAATCACAGCTGGTAACCTTTTGACCCATTCACGGGATCGCTTTTCTTGAATGAATTCTTTTGCGTATTGATATCCAAATAACCGCTCAGCAATCGTCCGATTAAATCGTTCTACAATGGCCTGATCGCGATGTAGCGCAGTATGCCCTCGTCGTATGGTGACATTATGATGTTTCATTGTAGTTAACACTGCACCCTGAAATTCCTTGCCAGGATCAACCTGCAATAGATTTGGCCAGTGCAGAGGACCTCGTCGATAAATCCTCTCAAATGCAGAAGCGACTTCAGTGGCTGATTTTGTTTTTAACGGTTCTGCTTCTTTGTATCGACTTGCAATATCAACTACGGTTAGCGCGTATTTGTAACCACGATCATGTGGCAGAAATAATATATCAGCCTGATGAACTTCATTAGGAACTGTCACATCAAAATGCGAGAATTGAATTTGTTTAGGCGGTGGTAGATAAATCTGCCATAGTGCCTGTTTGGATAACCAATTAGCCGCAGTGGTTTTTTTCACTTTTGCAGCGCTAGCGAGTTTATGGACTGCTGATTTACCCCTCCAGTGTCCTCTTGTGGAATAATAAATTGATTCCATATTATTAATTACCGGCACCTAACATCAATTTACTTTTCATAGCCGATTTTATCAAAAAGGAAGCCAATTTTTCTTTGAAGGATTTATCAGGAATAGCATTTAACGCATGAATTAATTTCACATCTGCTAAATGCCTGTGTTGCAAATTGCTGCTTTTATAAGCAACATCATGAAGGTGACAGGCCTTATCAATAGCGTTTATTGGTTCTTCACCGGGTCAGGACTGATTTTGATCATTGAGTCTGATATCAAGTCTGGTTCCCGGTCCACAGTAGCTATATCCTGGAAGGTGCTTTTCTCCGGGGTACTTTGCCCATGGGGTTCCAGGGAGCTTTGCCAATTTGGCTGCGATATCACCTCCTCGTTTTTTTAAAATCAGATCTCATAGACACAAATCTAAATTTCTTTGTACCACATTGCACGCATTTACCAGAAAGCGCTGATCGGTTATTTTTAGTTGTAACTGTCGTCACATCATTTGTGCTAGTACGCGTTTTACACTTCACACAATATAGATCCATAATTTATGTATGGAAATATGGATATAATTGATTTTTCAGCGACTAAAACAAGAAAACCAGTTAAGCATCATGCAGCGCTACCAAACTCTATCCGGATGATTATAATCGGACCACCTGGATCCGGTAAAACGCAATTGTTGCTCAATTTAATAATGAGATGGATGAAGTGGGATAAGTTGTATTTAATTGCCCCTAGCGTAGATGATCAACGATGTTATGAAGTGCTAAAAGATTTTAACGAGAATGCATCAGAAATTAAGGGTGAAAACGCCATTGATTTTATAACTGATATTGACGAGGCGCCATCCGTGGATGACCTTGATGGGAACATTAACAATTTTGTCGTATACGACGATGTGATGTTAGACAATAAAAAAAACCCAGCTAGGATCTTTTCCCGTGGGCGTCACAAAAACACTGACGTGATATATGTCACTCAACGCTACACACAGATTCCAAAAGTGATCAGAGATAACTGCAATTTATTGTCTGTATTCAACGGAGTTGATACTCATACTCTTAGAAATATTTGGCAGACATGGTGCTCTGATATGGACTTCAATCAATTTAAAAATTTCTTTAGTAACGCTCAGTCGACCCCGCATGGATTTATAACAATAAATTTGCATGATCCTCGGACACGATATCGTATCGGACTGGATCAAATATTCGGTTAAAATCATTTATTATTTTTGTTAACCCAGAATTGAAAGTTCTAGCAGCAGAAAGGGCGATGACAACAAGTTGCGACCAAAATTGATTAAAAAATCGTAAAAGTCTCCGTTTTCATTTTTTTTTAGTTAAAATGAGATTCGTAGGAAGCCTTATTTTTGCTTGAAAACGTGGTCTGTTCGCCTTATTTTTGCTCGAAAACGTTATCTGGAAGCCTTATTTTTGCTTGAAAACGTTATCTGGAAGCCTTATTTTTGCTTGAAAACGTGGTCTGTTCAAATATTCGGTTAAAATCATTTATTATTTTTTGTTAACCCAGAACTGAAAGTTCTAGCAGCAGAGAGGGTGATGACCACATCATTGCGAGCAAAATTGATTGAAAAATCGTAAAATCTCCGTTTTTGCAAAAATGGAGACCTTTTTTTGGTTAAATGAGATTTTGTTGGAAGTCTTATTTTTTGCTTGAAAACGTAGTCTATAAGCCTTATTTTGCTCGAAAACGTGATCTGTAAGCCTTATTTTTGCTTGAAAACGTGGTCTGTTCGCCCTCTCTGCTGCTGAGAGTTTATCTCCTTCATTATCATCTTGTTAATTGCAGCGGTTTTGCATTTCCTCTCTGTGTTTATATATTTGAGATTATTATCGGAGAAATTCGTGGTCGATGAATATCATTTTGGTAGTTCAGGCAATCCCTGATTTATTATTGTGTTGGATGAATTACATAATATTGCATAACATCATATTGTATTCTTTGGACCATTACTATACATGTATTTAGTCACAGATTGTCTTGTAAAAGTTTACTTGCTGTGCGATATTCAACTATGAATATACATATACGAATTGGTTAGTCCGACAGAGGACAGATTAATAATTTCGATAAGTGTTTGAAAAACACGTTTCAATCTATCACTAGATCACAGTGTGGTGTTATTGCCTATTAATTGCTTTAATAGGTGACCAAGGCGTTGAATGTTAAATTACAAGGTGAAATTGAAACGATAAGTGTGCAAGTACAGTGACAGACTGTGCTAGATATTAAGGGTTGATAATGTGTTTATTGTTTTGCGCTGAATTTGTATTCAAAATGTGTTATTTAGTAGCTAGAACGATGTAGCATATATGTTATTTGGTTGCATTCAATTCATCTTATGTAGATTTAATCCAGAAATATCAAATACCTTAGACGGGGCGAATAGGAACGTTTTAATACGCTTTACTATTATTTATTTTCTTTTTTTTAACGTACATTGTATGGTACTTTCTTTGTCATTTCTTTAATTGACAAGGGAAACAAATTATTTCGTGACCAAATAAGACAAATAACCAAGCAGTTACACCACCAACATTTAAAACAAAATGGAATGTGATGTTTGAACTTCAGTTACGATGTTGTACAGCGAAGACGGAACATGCAAAAATACTGATTTCTCTTATTTGTTTTGGAACGTTCAGCTCATTGTTTTAAATCTTATTTTCTATACTTGCTTTGTCTTTTTCATTGTCTTTGATATTTTCAAATTCGTTTTAATGAAATCAATAGATGAACATGATTATAAAGGTTAGTGACAAGCTTACGTCCACATTGACTTACTTAGCGAATTTATTTTGAAATGAAACTGTTAAAATCAACCGATGGGTTTGAGGACGTTTCGTGTTTGGGAGAAAATCGAAGTACATTATGATGCATACATAAAAGTACTGAAAAAGTAATTGTCAGGTTAACGGAAAACCTATTTCTGAATAGTATAGTTACAAATACGACCATAATATTTTTGGTTTTTGCATTAATAACACTTGGAAAAAGTAGAGCTGTATAAGCGTTAAGAAACAACGTTAAATCAGATATAAATGTTAAACTGTTAATTGTTCCTGGTGTTGACTTTTTCAGTAATAGGGGATGGTGCCTAAACCTGAGGGTTTTACTGATGATTGTCATACTAATAATCATGTCATAAAATATATCTTTTGCTTTTCCAGCACTAGTGTTAGGGAAAAAAATTAATAGAAAACAAAAGCAAACATAATAACAAGCCCAAGGCTTTTCCGCTTTATAAACATAAGGTATATAATAGCGGAACAAAATTAAGTTGCGTAGAATTCGCCACATGATAACCACATCGTCCAGCAGTGACAACTGTTGCAACATTTGTAGTGAAAACATTACTTCATTGCTACCTGATTATTTAATTTTGTTATTGTTTGTAAGACAAAAGTCCAGTCAGTATACAGTTCCATTTTATAGGAAGTAGGCATAGTTTAATTTATTTTGTGGACATCATGTTGTTGGTTGAAAACAAAATCTTTAGTCAGTGATGTCACAATACAAAATTACAACATCGGAATAAACCGCTCCGGTGGCTTAGTGGTTAGAGCATCCGCCGCGGAAGCGGGAGGTCGTGGGTTCTAACCCCGGCCGAGTCATACCAATGACTTACAAAAATAGTACTAAAAGCTGCCTAGTTTGACGCTCAGTATTAAGAGATTAGTATGAGGACTAGTCGGCCTGATGTCAGGATAATGTGACTGGGTGGGACATCATGCTACATGTCTGCGGCATGATGCTCCTATGCTGGACATCACTATAAACTGTCTCACTGCAGACATCGTAGAGATATGACTGAAACGTTAAAGCTACCTTAAAATTCCTAATCAAACAAACAAACCAACAACATCGGAATATAGTTTGAGAAAGATAGCAGCTGAATAGTAGAAGTGTAAAGATATTTCGATATGCAATAGATACTTTCAATTTATGCTTGCCTCTAATGTTTCCGTTCTGGAAAAATTGGGTTGGTACAGTTTTGTCTTTGATGGATCTCTTTGTTTCTTCTGTTAGTCTCTGTCCTGGCCATATGCACAACTTAGTCAACAATTTCAATAACTGAAAACATTGCTAAGGACGAATTGTTTGAAATGAGGGAAATATAAAACCTTGTTAAAATGTAGTCAATTTGGAATATACTAATATCACTGCTGATCCTATGATTATCAACCTACACGATATGTGGATAAAATTAATTAACAAGAATAATGTAGAAACAATAAATTTAAAACAAGTTGTCGAGACGTTTATGAAAATCTGATTGTCAAGGAATGGATTATTTTTTACGCTGATATTCAAAACAAAATTATATTAATTAATTTCCTTATATGTGCATTTATTAGTTTGGTAAGCGAGAAGAGAGAGACTTCAAAGAACAATTTGAATCAAAATCATTTTAGCTGCAAGTGTACTAGTAAGAAGATTGGGTGGGTATAGTTATATAGAATTAATTTTAACGAAAATGAATAGGGATAAAATATCCGTTGAAAAGGTTACTAATTCTACAAAATGAATTTAGTGACAACAAGACAATCATCGAGATATGAGAAAAACAACTCGAATCCCTAGTGTTAGACGGGTTAGAGCATGATCTCTAGGGGCCGAGTGGTCTAAAGTGCAGTCCGTTACAGATCACTGCCGTCTCACCTCTGTCTGCGTGGTTTCGAGTTGAACATTCGGCTAATGTAGTTATGTGAGAAAGCTTGCCAGTAGCTTCTCGTGGGTCGGTGGTTCTTTCCGGCGTTCTCTCGGCTTCTTCCTCCACCAATAATACTGGCCGCCATCTATAGCCTATCGTGTGCTGAAAAATGGCTTTAAGTCCTAAAAAAAAGCATGTCCTCTAAGAACATAGGTACACATTAGTACCTACTGCACTTCTTTGTCGTAGCGAATAATCTTTTGACCAAGACTTGTTAATAATGGCTGAAAATTTCAGCCGAGAGAGTTAGCTGAAAAATGAAATTAAATTCATGATGCTATTTCTATCCTGATAAGACATTCAAGATTATATACCAAATTGCTCATCGTTTCATATTATTTGTTTTGCCATTTATTGATATCTTATTTATTTGATTGTAGACAAATGTTCCGTTTGAAGAAGCAAATTATAACATCTGCTGAAGCAATTCCCATCAATAGGAATGACTGCTTTGTATTTTTCATGGTCAATAATGTTCTCTGTGTTGTGCTAATTGGATTTTATCCCTAGATCATGATGGACATGTGTCATTTAAATGATTGGTTATCAGATCACTTTAACAGATATAACAGAAACAGCAACATCTTTGCATAAGGTACACTAACATTTAAATTATATTCTATTAATTTAAGATAAAAAGGCATAGCAAATGCATTCAGTCTCCATTTACTCGTCTAGTCGCACATACATCTCTATCTTAATTTTTCTTTGCGATCTACAAATTCTCTCTAAGGTAACACAATTCTATTCTCGTTGATTCTACTCAATCTTTAAATCGTTGTTATCTAGCATGTTTTAACGAAAGAAACTTAAAGGTGTACTGGATATTATTTCATCGATGTAGTTGATGTATCTTTGAATGAAATTTAACTTGGAATTTTTAAAATATTCTCTGATTGCGTCAACATTTAGATTGTTTTCTTTTATTGTTTATATTGTTCAAAATTATATAGATTAGTTTTGAACATTTAAATAACATATGTCTTTTGATCTATGACCACTGTTTTTTTTAGCCATCAATTAGCTTTGGTTAAACGCCAAACCAGATTCCGGTTTCATATTGGTCTGTTTAAACCTTCTACGACATAGGCTTTTTTAAAAAGTAATTGTAAAGTAATTTTGTATTATTTTTGTCTGCCAATGATTAATGTTCCAGTTGTAATATTCGTTTCTATCATCAAAATGTATCTTTCTGGTTTCCTCTATTTAAAGATATCTCTTATATCATCGTGTGTATTATGTCCTTTTTTCAGTCAAGGTGTAGTTCTATTCATCTTTGTATTTTCATATATGAACAATGTCTGCCGGTTTCTAGTCTTTGACATAAGGTAGGTAGATTGTTCAGGTAATCTTTCGTTCAATTCAGTTAATTTTAGTTTTACTTTGTCACATATAATAAGTTCCCAAAACGGATTAATATTTGTTTTATAAACTGGAACTCCCTGATCCCCCCAAAAAAGAGAGAGGTTGTACCGTCTTGGCTTCAGTCAATTGGAACGGTAAAACTACAGAAAAACTCTTGGCTTCAGTCAATTGGAACGGTTAAACTACAGAAAAGCTATCTCTAGGCGTTTTGAACAAAATAACCTAGATAACCATCTAGAAAGAATACTTTTTTATATTCAACAATTTACAAAATGTGTTAACTGTTTCAAACACATGAATATTTCGAATTTATTTTAAATTTGACCATCTCAAATGCGTATCAAAACATACAGCTGTTTACTTTACTGACCTTGTTTAAAATTACATTTGGTCTTCATATAAATTATGTGTCTGGTTTGATTTAATCGATGTACATCGTGTTTATCACTAATTGTCTTTAGAATCTGAGGAGTCCAGCAGTATTGTTCAGGTGTCTGTTCGTTCAATTCAGCTGATTTTAGTTTCCCTTTGTCACATTTAATGTTTCCAAAGAGGTTTGATATTTGTTTGATCTCCTTGGAGGTTGTGCTATCGTGACATGTCGATTAGAACAGTATATATTCATCCAAAGAAAACTGTGCATAAAAAGTCTCTGGTCGTTATAAATAAACTAACTATATGACCATCTTGAAAGGGTATTTTTGTATTCAACAATTTATAACATTTGTTAACCGTTTAAAACGCACGAATTATTTTGAATTATATTAAATATTATAATCCCAATATGGTATTAAATGAACATCTGCTTCAAACACTTTGTTTAAACTTAAATTTGGCCTCCAGAAAGTTTGTGTCTGGTTTGGTTTATGCGTTGTAAATTGTCATTGAGGCTTGGTGTCTTTATTTATGTTTTTTGTGAAACATCCAATAAGTGTCGTTTGACGCAAATTGTCCTCATATTCTGGTCAGTTTAGCAATATTGTATTTATTTTATATACAATCGTGGAATTAGTTTGTGGTCAAATAAATTGTTTTAAAATTGCGTTGAAATATTCTCCATGCCCCATTTGGTAAATTCCTGCCCGCTGATGGTCTAGGAGTTATATATTTTGATTTGTAACGTTGCGAAACTGCTTCAGATAAAAACTTAAATTAGAAAAGGAAACAAATGTGTTATTAATTTCCTGTAGTGGTTACTATTCATTTTGCATTTTATAGCATCCATTATGTCCAAGAAAGCGGCTGAAAGGCTTGATGCTCTTGTCTTGGACGTTAAGACGGGACTAGGAGCTGTCATGAAGACCGAACATGATTCTCAAGAGCTGGCTTGCAAAATGGTAAAATATAATTAGTGTCTGATGATTAGTGGATTGGATACAAGTGATGCACATCGAAGTTATTATTCATTTTAGTGGTCGTTCAAGTGGGATACCCCATGAAAAGCAATCATAATAGAGCAGACCGTTCCCACTGTATACGGAACTTTACCCTACATCTTGTAAACGTGTACATTGTTACATCACTGTCGAGGGGCTCCGAGTGGCCGAGTGGTCTAAAGCGCTGTCCGTTACGGATCACTGCCATCTCACCTCTGTCTGCGTGGGTTCGAGTCTCAGATTCGGCCGATGTGGATATGTGAGAAAGATTGCCAGCAGCTTTTCGTGGGTCTGTGGTTCTTTCAGGAGCTTTTCCCCGGTTCTTCCTTCACCATTAATGCTGGCCGCCATGTATAGCCTATCTTATGCTGAAAAATGGCGTTAAACCATAAAACACCCCCGTCCCCCCCAAAAAAAATAAAAAAAAAATAAAAATATCAGTGTCGATTAAGCGTTAAGCGATAGTGATGTCGCTGTTTATTTATTTGATGCTGAAAATTATTGATCTTGGTAAAAATTAAATAATAATCCCCCTCCCCCAAGAAGAACATAATATGGCACGAAAGTTGTGAGACTCGTCTATTTGACTTTAAAATGAATATAAATTTTAGGTGAAACAATAAACTAATCAGAGTTTGCTTCCTTGGATTCAAAGAGGCTAGATCATTGTTTTGAAACGTTTATGTAGACAGTTTGGTTCAGGAAATGTCCAGCTAAATTGATTGATTAAACTAGGAATAGAAAATACCGACCATTAATTTGCCTACGTTGTATTAATGGATAGAACAATATTGCCTATAAGCATAGCGAAAAGTACGGACCAGAAAGGAAAGTTGAACATGTTGCTCCTGTACAAGATACTGTTTTTGGTCATGAAAAATAAATACGTTTATAAATTGATTTTTGGAAATAATAAATTATTTCATTCTATATTGATATGTTTAGACCAGTACGAAGAAGTTCATTCTGACTGAGAGTGCAGCTTGGATAAGGTAAACTAATATAGCCTGTCAAGATCTACAACAACTGGGATTGTTTCGAAATATTATCTTTAATAAACACACTGACGGATCATTCGTATCGACCACCCAAATATAATATAGATTAAAATACATACACTGGTTTAAACATATCCTAATTAATTTACAGAACGTAAAATGTCATATTTACCTGAGAGTAAAAAAGCAGAACAGACGTTTTAGAAATTTCAGAAATATAAACAGATTTTGATGCAAACACACTAAGACCGAGACGATTATCTTTATTGTGAAATAAAACGTTATAAAACTTTGTTTTGATTGAACGTGAACTCAATGCAACAATTTTTAATCGGAATCAAACTTACAGGAACATGAAAGATTATGCCGCATAGAGAGCTAATAGTAGAAACGATGTCACGAGATGTCCAGTCGTTACATTTAAATCACCACAAACAAGCACACAAAGCTCTTTCTTTCTTCTGTATAGTGATTTTGATTTTATTGTATATATATATATATATATATATATATATATATATATATATATATATATATATATGTATATATATATATATATATATATATATATATATATATATATATATATATATATATATATATATATATATATATATATATATATATATACGCGATTGCTACCAAAACTCAAATTACAAAACGGACATTAAAAACAGAGAAAGGAATATCACGAAGATATTAAGAATTTCACAGAGAACACTCACTAGAGAAGGGCAGGAAGCACAAGAAAAACTTAGGAATATTAAATTGAAATCAACAGTAAAACTTAGGAATATTAAATTGAAATCAACAGTAAAACTTAGGAATATTAAATTGAAATCAACAGTAAAACTTAGGAATATTAAATTGAAATCAACAGTAAAACTTAGGAATATTAAATTGAAATCAACAGTAAAACTTAGGAATATTAAATTGAAATCAACAGTAAAACTTAGGAATATTAAATTGAAATCAACAGTAAAACTTAGGAATATTAAGTTGAAATCAACAGTAAAACTTAGGAATATTAAGTTGAAATCAACAGTAAAACTTAGGAATATTAAATTGAAATCAACAGTAAAACTTAGGAATATTAAGTTGAAATCAACAGTAAAACTTAGGAATATTAAATTGAAATCAACAGTAAAACTTAGGAATATTAAATTGAAATCAACAGTAAAACTTAGGAATATTAAATTGAAATCAACAGTAAAACTTAGGAATATTAAGTTGAAATCAACAGTAAAACTTAGGAATATTAAATTGAAATCAACAGTAAAACTTAGGAATATTAAATTGAAATCAACAGTAAAACTTAGGAATATTAAATTGAAATCAACAGTAAAACTTAGGAATGTTAAATTGAAATCAACAGTAAAACTTAGGAATATTAAATTGAAATCAACAGTAAAACTTAGGAATATTAAATTGAAATCAACAGTAAAACTTAGGAATATTAAATTGAAATCAACAGTAAAACTTAGGAATATTAAATTGAAATCAACAGTAAAACTTAGGAATATTAAGTTGAAATCAACAGCAGAAACTGTGAGACAAAGAAACGCTACTGAAAAACAAAATTCGCTAATGAATACATGAATCATTATTCATTATTATGCAAAGAAGGTTACATATTTGTGAAAAGGACATCACGATCACTAAACCGGAAACAACGTAATATGTATATTTTAAAATTCTAAATATTCAAATCATAATCTGTCTGTTCATAATTTGGCTGATACTATTTTTTTTTCTTGTCAAGACCTTTATAAATATAAAACTATAAAAATGTTCAAATCAAGAAATGCTTATAATAGGTGTTAATGACGAACAATTTATCTAGTTTAGTTACTATGTTAGTCCAAAGATTTTGTAAAAGAAACGGCGAAAGCCTTAAAAAAGGTTTTACAAAAAGAATAAGATATTTCGATAGTTATCATTTTATTGACCAATACCTCTAACAGCATGCTAAAACTGTGAACGAGGACTGATTTATAGAAAGAGTTAAAAGTTTTCAACCAAAATACTTGGGAAAAATACTTACCGGTATGAACTAATCGGTTCCTTTGAACGCGTAAATGAAACTAAACTACCCATAAGTGAAAGAGTTTATTGAACGTTTAGTGGATCAGGAATTAGGAGAAACACAAGTATCATAAACGTTTGGGAACGATTTGAAACTGAAGTTCGTCATGATCGTGTCTATTAATGCATACACAAATACGTATGTATGATATATAAACAATTTAGGAATGCTGGTATAAATACTTGCAAACTTTAGCCCATCTTCCTGGTTTATTCAATCAAGAGTAGCTAATTAGACTAGCTTTATAATATGTACCATCAGAGGTACTCACATATATGATTTTAAGATTCGACATGAATTTAAAGGCTTGATCTTCAAGTAACGGTATTGAGCATTCAGGCAATACGATTCATTGATTATATCATATGTGTGTGTATATATTGAGTGGATAATCGTTGTAAAGTTTAAAGTGTATGAATCAAACGTTTCCGATGATTGTTTTCTGTGCAGTATATCTATATTTATAATTCATTTGATATTCCATTGTTAATTTAGCAATACTACGACGAAGGACAAAAATAATTTAGGAGTATTTCAAGGATGATTTTTCCTCTCAGTTAACTACTCCCATAAAAATAGACGGATGTTTATTAGTTTTAGCTAAATGTGATTGTTGAGCGAATTCGTTTTTGTGTATCCACCATTTCTAAGTATATGTCATAATCATTAATTATTAATTTATAATTTAATTCATGTAAACTCTCTCTATTTCTCTGTCTGTCTGTCCGTTTGTCTGTCTCTGTCTCTCTATCTCTCTCCCACATACTACCTATCTTTCCTGAATTGTGCCACTGTCCAAATGTAGGTATTATTCTAAGTTCTGAAAACTTATAGACCTACCACTTTTGCCAACATTTATGACAAACATAACGTATCAAGAAAACGAGAATAAGGTACACTTATTCTTTTAAAACATGTAATCAATTATTTATTTATCTAACAACTTTGTGTGTGCGTGTGTGTGTTGTGGTAAGGTCGGGGTGTGATGATAACAGTAACATCTTTGTTTGTAAAGAAAGCCCTCTCAAGTATATTTAAGATGGTCGTCGTATTTGTCCAGGAGTTCGTTATATTGACCACCTACTCCAAGCAAATTGAGTTAGCCTTCAGGAATCTTTCAGGAAGAGAAAATAAAAAAAATTACCATGTTATTTCTATATGTCTAAATTGTAGGTGTGAAAAGCCTGATTAAAACGCTGGATATTATTTTGTTATCTCTCCCTAGGTAAATGTCGGCAAAAGGCTGGGTGTGAAAACAGTGGCGTTCCTGACAGACATGAACTCTCCTTTAGGTATGGCTGTTGGAAACTCTTTGGAGATAATAGAGTCTCTAGGTGCTCTCCATGGTGAAGGCTCCCCGGATCTCATTGATCTTGTCATCCAGCTAGGTGAGTAGAACTTTATAAATACCTATTTTCGTAATGATGCCTCAACAGGCCAAACTGTCCTAACATCTTTATTAGTCAGAGAACCACGCCGCCTAATACATTCCGTTGATTGTGTGTGTGTGTGTGTGTGTGTGTGTGTGTGTGTGTGTGTGTGTGTGTGAGAGAGAGAGAGAGAGAGAGAGAGAGAGAGAGAGAGAGAGAGCATACTATACCCATATACTAGTGTTCAATGCAATACACGGAGAAAATTTAAACAAACGCAAGTAATAATAGTTGAAATGTACTACCCCACCAAACATCAGCGCCACCAAGATAATTATTCTTTACGAAATCCCACAAAACAAAACATACAAGTAACGTTGTTGTTGTAGTGTTTAACGCCATTTTTCAGCACACGATAGGCTATACAAGGCGGCCAGTATTAATGGTGGAGGAAGAACTTGGGGAAAACCACCGGAAAGAACAACCAACCCGCGACAAGCTACTGGCAAGCTTACTCACGTACCCATATTGGCCGAATCTGAGACTCAAAGAAATACTACTATGAAAATCAGACACCCACACCCTAAAAAAAGAGAAAACGAAAACTAAACAAGAACAGATAAAAAGAAATGCAAAGAATACGTTTATATTTTCCCCTCGAAGTCATGTTTGCGTTACACATTTTTTATCTAGCCGTCAGTGTGTAACAATTCCTATGTCCTTCAAAACACTGCCGATTTCGTCTGCTTCACGGCATATGAACATTACCAGCTGATTGAAATCACATGACTGTTGTAATAGATCGTAAAAATGCGGCTTGTAACTGGCGATTCATAGCCTCTTAGCAAATATCTCATGTGCGACGTCACATCACATATCACATAGTTTGTTTTTGACTTGCTAATTATTGTTCACTGTGTAGTCTATGATACAAAAATTACATTTTCCGCATATTACGTATTCCGTTATTTACTGTGTTGGTTAGACTTATAGTGTATTCGTCGAATATAAGGTAGTATGGTTATGGACTTCGATTGGTCGATATCGTATACCGGTACCTGCTGTTAAAGATTTGACGCGTAGCTTAGCACTGTAACAAAAAGGCGTACATAGTATAAAAAAGAAGCAAAAACTGCAGAAACGTTTAAGAAAAAGAAATGTTTATGATATAGAGATCTATTGCATGTAAAATGAGGATTTTGGTATTGGAAAACTTTTTGCTATCTCGCCATAGTTATTTTTTGTTTCATTTATGAAAAAATCAATTGACCTTTGAGGTTGTTTCGTTCTATTTAGCGATGCGATAAGGAAACAGTTGAAGAAAATTACTAAAAATTGATTTACGTGTTAGAATATTTATATTAATTATGGATATTATTTGATTTAATATGAAAAGGTACATGTCTTAGCAGAACTCAGAAAAGCTTGAACAATTATCTGGCTTTCATATCGAATTGCTATTTGTTATATTGGCTTAGTAGAAAGTAGACAGATGCTGAAATATGTTACACACATCTGACATCAGTATAAAGAGATTCCTCGTGTACCCCCATATTCCGCATTCGTCATCACCATTCACAATTTAGTTTAATATCAATATTCTGTAGAATGTTCTCAACAGCTCTGAAGCACACTTTATTAAAGTAAGCAATTAATTACATCAATATATTAGCAATAGAGCCAAAGCAACTTAATGACGACACAACTAAATCCATCATGGATATTTCGTAGCTAAGGTTAGCTATGGAAATGTTTGAAATTAATTAGCCTTTTTCTTAAACTGCATTGCGGGTTTGAGTCCAGTATCTCTTGGAAGTTTGGTTTAAGTTATTCATTTTTAAGCAGGAGGACTGCCTAATTTTTAGTAAATCAATCAACATGGAAGTAAAGATGAAATTGAGACTGGCTTCAAACACTGATGTTAAACTAAGTTGAGACTAGCTTCAAACACTGAGGTTAAACTATCAGTAACTCAAACTATACATTTGCCATTTCAGCGTCGATTCAAAAATTAAATTTACGGTGAAAAATCTATGTTTTGTTATTGAAGGGAAACTGGAAAAAACTCTTGATTAGGCAAATTAATGGTCATCTTATTATCGAATACGTTTCATTATAATTCTTCAGTATGTTGAGCATTAAAAGAGGCAGAAGCTCCACATAATGGCACACATGTCTGCTTCTCCCGTCGTTTGGATTTAAGGATTTTCAGGGATACTTTCTTTTTGTATTTCCGTGTTACTGTCTGTCCATGCATTTGGGTACCTTGTGAAGGTTTTGCAGTTGCCAAATTCAACATCGGTGTAGTCCCTTTAAATCAGACTCTTGCGTGGATCTCCGAGATTTCCGCCAAAATTATGTATAGTAAAAATGACTTAAACAATTAGAGATCTTAGTATTATATGTGAGCACAAGTTTCTAAATTGTTTAGATTTCAACCACTATTTAACTGCTGTGCTGTCGATGATAATTCAGTTGAGTTTAGGTCCGAAACAATTCCCCACATCGCAATATAGATTTCCTACCCATTTTTCTTTCCATTTATCTTTCATAGCATCGCTACAATACTATATGATTCTAAGAATAATTTATAATGTGCTTTTATCCTTTCTTGGCATTGATTTTACAGGAGCTCAGTTGCTGATGGATTGTGGAAGGGCTCGAGACAAGAACGAAGCAACCACTCGCCTGACTGAGGTTTTAAAGAACGGATCAGCAGCTGAGAAGTTCTGCGCCATGATGAAGAAACAGGGAGTGGACCCAGCCCTCGCTAATAAGTTGTGCTTAAAGGGATCTGAAATCAGAGAACTTCTCCCGAGATCAAAATATAAAACTGAATTAAAGAGCCAGAAATCGGGTATTGGTTCATTTCGACTCTCTATGAAAGATCTAAATTACAACATAATACAACCTTTAAGCATTGTACAATATATATAAATTGCACACAAAACCGTGCGACTTATCTATGAAATGAAAATAAATTCAGATATATAAGGTTTCGTAAGAATACAACCTAAATCATGTTCTTTGCGGTCAAAAGTATTTGAAGCTTTCTCAACGTCACTAAATTTGATTGGTTGCACCTTCAATAAGTATTCGAATCGAATGTTAATTTGAAATCTCTCTAGATTTTGACATGTTCTATATAGCAGAATAATTTCCTTGCCCTTTTATTATGCAGGCTACGTCAACAGAATTGA
Organism: Unio pictorum; assembly: GCA_030141615.1. Classification (NCBI taxonomy): domain Eukaryota; kingdom Metazoa; phylum Mollusca; class Bivalvia; order Unionida; family Unionidae; genus Unio; species Unio pictorum. Next base: position 4,856,345 of record JARLTB010000061.1, read on the forward strand.
TGCTATGAAATGCGCTCTCGTATCAAATAAGTTGGGAGCTGGCAGAGCCAAGACAGACGACCAAATCAACTTTGGTGTTGGATTAGAAGTCCTCTTTTACGTGGGACAACCAATTCAAGAGGGTAGGTAATGTCGCATCCTTGTATGAAGGTAGCTTAAGATGAGAAGGATGCTCGGATGGAATACCTACAGCACATTTAACAATCTACTATCAAATTCCACTTCATAAAGCTCCGCTATAAGGTTTTGGAGAGAGAGAGAGAGAGAGAGAGAGAGAGAGAGAGAGAGAGAGAGAGATGATGATGATGATGATGATATTCTTTTATTCCTCCAATGTCTGAAGATTTTATGACAAAAAAAAAGGCATTTATATACATAGAATCACAAAAAATAGCGGATTCGTTACTTATTGAATTATGTCCTATAGCGAACTAATAAATAAATTAAAATCATTACTAAACTAGATAGATATAGATATACGATATACTATTTGAAAATGTATCCTCACAACAAAAATAGTTAGATTCCTAATAGCTTTGCAACCCAGTACAATTATTTCTTTCCTTATAATCACGAGTGAGTTCTCTATTGAATCGAATATATAATATCCTTTATCTTAATGAAATACTTGGTAGATAGTCTGATCATATTTATCCATGCATCAAATTCTAAACGTTCTGATATATCATTTAAACCACCAAGTAATATAATCAGTATAACATCATTGATCTGATCGCAGAAATGACGGTAAATCATTGGAGGCATATACGAAAATAGACTTTCCATCAAGTGGTTTCTGTCGTTTGAAGTTAAGGAACAATCCATCGAAATGTGCAAAATACGGTCATGACTCATTTTGCCACATAGGGGACACAGTCCAGGTCTTGCTTGCATTCCTCCAATACGAATTAAAGTCCCATATTCCATTTTTCTGCTTGAGTCAGTGTAAGCTATTTTCCATAAATGATGCATTTTTAGTCCTGGATTAATTTTTAAATATCTACCAAATCCCTCTGATGGATTTCTGATATTAATTTCATGTTTTCTCTCCTCAAATATCTGTATTCTTGTCCCAATTAAGTTATTCCATGTTATTTTGTTTTGGAAATTTTCCAGTGAAAATAAAGTCGTTGAGATAGTCTTCTAAATCTTTTGAGTACAGTATTTATATCATATATAAAAGAGTTGTAGCTATGTTGGGGGTCAAAAATCAAATTTCCAACAGCCCAGAGGAAAACCTTTTTAGCAGTTAAGTTTGCTGATGTTCTACACATGCGACCAAGGAATACTAGTTTTTGCTTATCTATGCGAGCTTCCATTGATATCATCCCCAAGCATGAAGTCGTAGATCCAATAGGCGATCTTTGAGGGAAACCTTGTACTCTCTGGGCGAAATATCGTTGTATTTTCTCCATTGATTCAATGTCCTGATATGACATATTAAACCAGAGTTCTGATCCATACAAAGCAGACGGCAATATAACTCTTTCCCAGACTTTCACAGAAACTATAGGATTCATCCCATTTGCATTTAATCCAATTGAATATAGTGAGTTTGTTAGACGTTTAGCTTTATCATAGGAATAGACTATACGATCATTAGTTTTCATTGATTGTGAAAAGGTAACTCCTGCATATTTCACTCTTTTTGCTCTAGGAATATTCTGTGATCCCAGAGTAATTCCATTTGATGAGTACACTTCCTTTTTTATTACTAAATATCATCTAATTACTCTTGTTAGAGTTATATTTCAATTTCCACTTCTGTGCATATTGATAAGCTGTATTCACGAGTATTTGCAATCCATTCAGCGTAGAGCTTAGTAGAGTAGTGTCGTCTGCCAAAAGCATGCCAGATATGTTCATCTGATTCACTGTTATCCCGCAATTAGTCATTACTAACTCATTCAATAGGTCATTCATGCACACGAGAAATAAAAAAGCCGACATTACACACACTTGTCCAACTCCTCTCCTTAATTGAAATGTGTTCGATATACATCCTCTACACGCTACACAGGCACTTGACTCTGTTTAGGAATGAGCGAGTATTCTCCATATTTTTGCATTAATTCCTAATATTTTTAGTTTTTTTAGTAGTCCACAATGCCACAGTCTATCGAATGCCTTTTCATTATCCAGAAAAACAGCATATACATTAGAGTTATGATTAGTAAAGTACATCAAACATTCTTGAAGAGTAAATGCAGCGGAGATAGCTCCAGCCTCCTTACGAAATCCAAATTGATAAGGATGTGGAAAGCTTATTTTGTCTAAATACTTTTGAATTCTGGTCATCAATATTTTTTCAATAAATTTTCCCAGACAAGATGTCAATGTTATACCGCGATAATTCACCGGATCTTTTTTATCTTTACCATTTTGTTTGTATATCGGTATAATCATCCCACATCTATATACATTAGGTAAATACTCATATTGGATCATGTAAGTAAAAAGGGTATATAAATGTCTGATTAAATATTTTCCACCATAATTTAAGTGTTCATTAGATATGCAATCAATGACTGGTATTTTTTTTGTTTTTAGAGACTTGATATGTTGCAACACTTCTTCTTCTGTAATATTATTACATTTTATGTTATCAATCTCTATTTTGCTATCTTCGTACATATTCTTCATTTTGATACAATCATCATGTTCCTCGTCTGTTGTACCACTTAATTCAGAAAAATATAGTTTCCATAGATTGACACATTCATCTAAAGTATTAGATTCAACTCCTCGAAATACAATATTACCAATGTCCGATTTATCTTTTCTATTTCCCCGTATGACTGCATAGAATTCGTCTATTCCCATTTCTGCACTCTTTTCTATCTCTTCAAATATACACTCTTTATATACCTTTTTATCTAGCCTATGTTTCTTTTTAAACTGTATTTTCACGTCCTTGTATCTTTTTTTGATGTTACACTTTGTGCTTCTATTTTTTCCTGCTTTGATCCATTCTCCGCGCGCTTTTTTCATATTCTGAAGTAATTTTTCTGACTTTAAGTTTAGGATCTCATTTTGTCTCTGTGAGATAATATCACCAAACTGGTTTTCCAATCTGGAGAAGTTTTCTTCAAACTTATCATTCATTATTGCTATCTGCGCAAATATTGTGCTCATTCTATCAGCATCTTCATCAGTTCTTTGTAAGGCGTTATCATTGACCGGAGCTTTCGGACTTTGTGATATACAATCACTGCGAATGAAGTTTAAACGCTGGGATGATCTTGTTTCATAATTATGTTTCAATGCCCATCTAGATATTCATGCTTTCATGTCACTGTAATTATTTTCTCCTTCAATGAAATGGAATATAATATAAATATCTTCCGATAGCTTATCCTCCACAGGAGCACTATTTGTTCTAGGTAAACGTTGTACTAATCGACCATCAGGACAATCATATCTCTTCCTTTTTGCTAAATCAAAGAGAGCTTGCATAGAATCCCTGAGACCTTTGACATCAAGTGTTGATTTCAATCTTTTTTTGAAGGCACTTCTATTAAGATTTCCAAATTTGGTTCTAATTTGCTTGTATATGCCTTCATTAATTTCGTCTACTTCTGAATCATGTTCTGCTTGCGATGTTTGTGAAACAATTAGAGCATCATTATCATTGATATCATCTTTGGTATCATCATCAGTAATACTTTCAATGCTTCTTACAGTCCCCTTTGGTTTCCCCATATCATCCATCTCTGATAAATTTAATTCCGGCCTTGAATTGGTGTTGTCCTCATTTTCATTATCTAACATGTCTTGAGCAACATCAAAACTATTTTGAGAATTTCTCTCAATGTCCACATCATCTATAATATCCTGCTGATAAAGCATTTGTGTTCTTTTCTAATGAGAGAGAGAGAGAGAGAGAGAGAGAGAGAGAGAGAGAGAGAGAGAGAGAGAGAGAGAGAGAGAGATTGTATATCAGTAAGTGGAATAGATGACCCAGCGAAAGTTCATAGATTTGCACGTATAAATCGGAAAAGCATACATATAGAGTATGCCTAATATTAATTGCGGTCTTTGAGGTTCATTCTTTAATCTTTCGTTTCGAAAGATTAGAATTTATAGAATGTGGTACATTGTTCTATGTGGAAACCTTTTAAACTCTTTTTCTATTTGACAGAAGGTGGGTAAGAAATATGTGCTTGGATACATTGAGATTAACTTGAATAGTTTATAGGAGACGTATACATGTATCAGAGTTAATCATCTAAACAATATGTTTTTGTGTGCAAGTAGCGCAAGAGTTCGATATATATTTTTTTGCATGCATATGATAAACTGTCTTTTTGTATTATTTTAGGAGACAGTTGGATTCGTGTCCACCATGATGAAGAAGTGCTGATTCCCGTTCTAGAACAGTTATTGATAGATGGACTTTCTGTTGACTCTAGCCCAGTCCCGAATTTACGTACGAACAGAGTGATTGATATCATTACATAACCTTTATCACGCTTCAATATATAGTCAGACTTACAAATGCATCGAAATCTAGATTTAAGTTATCAACTAATTTTATAAGTAGGTTCTCCATGAGGAGGAGAAAGAAATTATCACACACAGACAGTCTTCATACTTAAAAGAATAATCAGATTTATTCTTAAGATTAATATACTCTCCATTTTGTATTGTCAGGATAGGCAAATCTAACCCGAAGAGACAATGGATTTGCCAGGAAAGAGTCTTACCGAGTTTCCGGTAACAAACGTAGGGTTGGGAAGGTATTTTGAATATTATTTAATTGTCATGAATGTTGTAAGCGATTTAATGTCAATATTGCACAATTGTATGTTCCAACTTCTGCTTGATGAATAAATAGTTATATAGCTTATCAAAATGAAGATAGTCTGTTAGAACGCATCAGTACTAATCCATCAAGAATCTGATGGAATATCAAAAGTTAAGTTGAAGATTAGACCGTGTCATCACAAGGGTGCATCTGGCGAGTAAGATCGGATATAAGTTGTGGCTACCTTTGTTTTGGCGACCTTATTTTCAGATGAATTCTGAACATTATTTGGTTTCTGTTTATGAATACCAACTAACAATGAGAAGCTGACATCAAAGTAAAATGAAGCAATTGTGTGATTACTGAAACATCATATACCCCGTTTGTGCTTAGATTTGATTGCCATTTACAATCAAACGCTATACCCATTATCAAACATCGAAACTACTTGACCTGATTAACATATTAGCTTTAACATTTATGGTAGTCTTTGTTGTAGTAATGCAAACTTGTAACTCTATCGTGACTCGGTAATCCAGAATCCTGTTAAAGCGGAACATACCTAAAGAACTGTATTGAATAAGATTGATTTCTGTCCCCGCTCTTATAAACAAAAAGATATTGCTACATTTCGTGACTCTTTTTCAAATCGTTTTATCAAGATTCAAATAAATCGAGCCACATTTTATTATATTTACAGTGTTCTATTTTATACATAAAAATTAACCTCGAACATGGGCTGATGTTGAAAATGACATATCTTACTATTTTATGGTCATAAGCTTTGTAACAGAGAGAAACAAAACCAACTATTTTTTATTTTTTTAAATAAAAGAAAACTGAACAATTCATTTAATTATCAAAGTTTAAAATAAAATATAAAAGAACTTACAGTATTATGAATTGAATCTGAAAGAACTCTGAAACCCTCTATTCAAGTAAAAAAGTAAGAATGTTTCAAATGAATATCAGATCCTCAAATGTACGTATCACAATGGAATTTTCCATAATTCCTTTGAATAATTTACAATAGTCCCAAAATAATGGTCTAGTCCAAGGATCACTTAGTAAATCCGACGAATAAACCTAACACGTGCTTTGTCTCAAATTATATAAACACAAGATCAAACAAATCTGTAGATCGATTTGAACATATGAAACAAGAATCAGAGATTAGAAGGAATCCGAAATAGGTGTTAATCTGAATTTTTAGTTCTTTTCTTATATACATCTTGAAATGTATGACTGTATGTCGCAATATGCCATACGTGATAGATCTTACTACTCAGTAAAATATTACAAAATACCTTTTCATGTTACCTAACCCACCCAATAGGAATACTTTACTTCTTCTAAAAACTCACGTGACTGGTCTGTTTAATGTGAAACAACCCCAGTCTCATATCAGATCTTATTAGTATTAGTATTTTTACTACTAATACTGTTGCTACTACTTATACTACTACTACTACTAGTCGTACACACCAACGCAAAACAAATTGTTTATATATCGAATCGCATTCTAAACTCTTTATATCAAATATAAAATTATTGCCAATGCTATTAGTCAATGCTCATAAAGTAATACAAAAGGGTGAAAGACAACTAGCTTTTTAACATGGTTCAAATGTAATTTTTCCCCTAGAATACAATGTCAAACAATGGCTCATCAAGCCATATACATTTAGCACGATGTCCCACACAGTCACCTTATCCTGACACCAGGCAGACCAGCATAACAATAACCTCTTAATGATACGAGCCAAGATATGCAGATGTTAGTACCATTTTTATAATTCTTTGGTATGACCCGGCCGATGATCATGCCCACGATCTGTCACATTTGAGGCGGACGCTCTAATCTCTAGGCCATCGGAGCGGTCAGTACAAGTCTTACGAAGTCCAAAACCTGAAGGCAATTACGTGTGTATTCAATTTTGCTGATGTGTCAACAGTGTTTTGTTGAATCACAGTAATATAATTACAGGTTCGAATTTTGTATAAAGTGCAGTAAATGTCGTTATCAACAAATTTTATCAGAGCACTTTAATATTTCCAGTGAAAAAAGAAATCACTCGAATTCAAACATTTAAAGACAAAATATTTATCACAACTGGTCACAACATAATACAACTAGAAAATGCAAAATGTTAAAGAACGAATGACAATGTCTATACAAATGCAAGCTTATGTAGTTCTCAACTTTGATCTCCGGTCACAATTAGCATTTTGTAAACAAGTACCTAACGGGACCTATTAGAATGTTTCCGATGCTTCTATAACATGGATAACACTCACATAATCCCAAAACTTATACCCAAATAAACATTTATTTCTTATATTAATAATGATCCTGATATTAGGCTCATAAATATAGCGAGTAATTTAGCTACGTATTAGTTGTTGACATAAAGTGAAAATAAAATAACTAAATCGATTAAGCAAAGATAAACTCAAGTTTGGAGAAGGTCAAGTTCAGCATACATTGTTACATTAAAAAATACTATGTAATGAAATAATTTTGAAAACATAACAAGCAAACAATTATATTAAGATATACATAACACTTATGAATACAAATTACTAATAATAGACACAATCATGTACCAAGAGTTACGAAAAATGTAGATATACATAACACTTATGAATACAAATTACAAATAATAGACACAATCATGTACCAAGAGTTACGAAAAATTTAGATATACATAACACTTATGAATACAAATTACAAATAATAGACACAATCATGTACCAAGAGTTACGAAAAATGTAGATATACATAACACTTATGAATACAAATTACTAATAATAGACACAATCATGTACCAAGAGTTACGAAAAATTTAGATATACATAACACTTATGAATACAAATTACTAATAATAGACACAATCATGTACCAAGAGTTACGAAAAATGTAGATATACAAAACACCTCCATTCATGAAAAAAAGAAATACTGAAGTATTAAAGCTTTTTGTCTTCGCTGAAACAACAAAGACCGTATAATAAAAAACAATAAAATTACTCAGAACTATATCGGATAAATAACATAATTTGTTTTACAAATGCAATCAATTTAGAACTTTTATACACTTGAAAGTGCATTAGCGATTCATTTGTATGTTCCTTGATGTGTCAATGCGAAAATATTTATCCACGTCCTTTTCTTTAAAGAGGAGTACTAACCAAATATTTTGAGTGAAGTTTTGTCGGTAAAGGGACTTCTGCTTGAGAGTTCTTATTCTTTTAATTTTTATTTCATTTTCATTGATTTGGTATTTGCAAGTTCATTTGCATCTCCTTTTCTTTCTTTTTTCAATTGCATCTCTCGTTCTTTTTATTTGAATGTCCACTGGTCTCTCTTTCTTCTCTTTTTTTTTTAAATTTGATATTCTCTTTCTTTGTCTTCTTTTTGCAGTGTATTTGCATTTCTGTGTTTCTATTTCTTCTTTTTTGAAGCTGGATTTTTCCAATTCTGTTTCTAACTTTATAATAATTTTCTTTTAAATTTCATTTTAGAGTTACTAAGATACTTTTTAATGAATTCCAAAGCACTTGTATCGAAAATGTCGTTTTCCATCGAATATTTGGCCCAAACTTTTTTCATTTCCTGTTTTCACATAAACGTTTCTATGTTTGAAAGATAACAGTGGCTGGCTAGCTACTGTAACTCATCTTTCTAAAATAGCCCAACCCTTCCTGCATCGGAATGAAAACAAAAATCTCCGCCTGAGCTTATATTATGAAAGCCTGTTGGTTCCGCTATGTAAAATCAAAAGACAAATCAAATAAATTTTAAAATAAAATTGATTAGACTTTTAAAATCACTTTTAACGTTCCTGAAATAGTTATGAAATATTAATCCAGGAAGAATCTCTTCTGTTAAGATTATATGGTTATAAACAAAGTAATAATATTGTCCAGAGTTCCACTGTATAGTTCATCATAATCTCAGTTGTTCTAGTCCAATTAGGGCTTTGTTGTTATTGTTGTAATGTTTAAAGCCATTGTTCAGCACACGATAGGCTATACATAGCGGCCAGTATTAATGGTGGAGAAAGAACAGGGGAAATAACCACCGACCCACGAAAAGCTACTGGAAAGCTTTCTCACATACCCACATTGGCCAAATCTGAGACTCAAACCCACACAGACAGAGGTAAGATGATAGTGATCAGTAAGGGAGAGCACTTAAGACCACTCGGGGCCTCTGAGAGCTTAGTAATTTAAACATCAGAAACCTTATAAATATCTCCTCTCAAATTATCTAAATGCATCATCAAACATCTGTTGGGTGATTTCAGAAGTCTGTTACGACTATGTGTCGCAAGGTACACTACGTCATAGATCTCACTACTCAATCCGATATTTAAAAAATAATGTAACCTAACCCATCCAATTGCAAATGTCTTAATTCTTCAACGAAACCACTTAAACACCCTACTCTGTCCAATGGAAAACAAACCCAAATTCCTAACAGCTCTTAATAATAAAATTATTATTGATGGTCGTAAAAACCAAAGTCAATAAGATCCTACATGATCTTCACTCGCAATATGTTAACATAAAATATTATACCCGCGTACAAAGAAAAATTATATCTCGACTATAGATGATTTATACTATTTATAATAATGAATACAAATTACCTAAAATATAGACACAGTCAGGTATCAAGAATTACACAGATAGCGAAGCCGTTTTGACGCGACCGTTTCGGCCCGACCGTTTTGACGCAGAACCAATTTGACGCAGAACCGTTTTGGCGCAGAACCGTTTTGGCGACGACCGTTTTGGCGCTTAATTAACATGAACTTATTTCTCAATAAAAATAGTACATTGTTGGCACAAAAACATTTAGTTTTAAAGCATAGCTGATCAAAGTATTCAAAAAATGTTCAAATCATTTCGCAATAAAAGTAGTACATAACAGTTGGCAAGAAAAACTTATGTTATTTCAATGAATTTAAAGCTATCAATAAACTTAATTTATTAAAATATTCAAACTTAGAAACAATGAATAGTCTTATTCTTCAATGCCATACATATGCTATCTTTTATACCTTTTAGTAAGTTGACCAGTCCAGTAGTCAATCAAAAAGGTTTTGATATATTCCTCGAAGGTACTCGACGATGTTTCGTTCTCTGTAACTATTAAAAATTATCATGAGTCTGACACAGGTTTCGACGTATTTTCGGCGTTTTACAGGTGACTGGTCTCCACGAACGAATTGCTCATATACTATGTCACGTCATTTATGAAGAGCTCGGATTTCATCTATAAATTTCCAAATGTTTGGATGATCCATACCTAATTCGGCTTGCATGTAGGTAATTGGCACGCCAAAACGGCTCTGTGCCAAAATGGTCGCGTCAAAACGGTCGCGTAAAAACGGCGGCGCTAAAAAGTCAAGTACCACACAGACAGATGTACAGAACACATAATAAATGCTTATTATTAAATTATATATGAGTGCAGTCGTTCTCCACCAGCAGATTGGTTATCCATACAAGCGATATGGCAAATTTATTTACCTCCTCCTACGAAAATTCATTATGCGTCTTTTGATGTTAGCATTCCTAATGAAGTTCACCAGGTTGATATCTTATTTCCACTACATGATACTGTCAATACACGTACTTACAAATACGCGTTAACCGTTGTTGATATTGCGAGTAGATACAAGGAAGCATAGCCGTTAGCACTTCAGCTGAAGTAGCCTCTGTGTTTGAACGAATTTATCGACGAGGACCTCTACTGTGGCCAAATCTATTACAGGTTGATCCCTATAAAGAATTTCAAGGTGTGGTATCATCAACGATGAAACAACATAACACCGTTATCAGACGAAGACATAATGAAATACACCGTGACCAGGCAATTGTCGAGCTATTTAATCGAAGACTTGCAGATCGGTTATTTGGACATCAATACGCGAGAGAGTTTATCAAGGACAAACGATCATGTGAATGGGTTGCAAGATTACCGAGTGTGATAACCGCGCTGAATAATGAAATTACTCGAACGATCAATATTAAACCTGTAAACGCGATCACCAAAAAATCTGTAAATGTGATTTTTCAACACAACCGGTGTTAGGTAATGGCATTGTGAGGTATTTATATGAACCTGGTGAGCTTGAAGGTGGTAAAAAAAGGTCAACATGTCCTATCTGGAGTACAACCATGCATAATATATCTAGCGTGGTAACATCTAAAGGTAGACCGGCAATCTACAGATTAGATGCAACTGCTCCTCAACGTGGATTTACACGTGAACAATATGATACTCAATTACCACCGTGGGATCTTAACTAGCACCACGACGTCGATTACACTCAAGGGATGTCAATATTACATTTTCTCGGGTGTGATAACAACTAATATCTTTTCTATCCACGGTAAATTGTCGTGGATCCTTATTCGACTAACACCACAACATTATACAATTGCAACTCGCGCAGTGATTATCTTGCTGTTGTTTTAAATTCATGATAAATTCAGCGCTCGAGATCAAATTCTCTGTTATTTTTTTTCAATACGTTTGGACCCGGTTAGTTTTTTCCTATTATGGTGGCATCGTTGATGACAATTTAATCGTTGTCAATTACATTGTTGACAATTTTGTCGTTGATAACTATATCGTTGAAACTTACAATAACTCTTCGAAGTTGATTCATTATTCTTGAGATACTGCTTAATAAACTAAATGTGACCACTCGATGTAATCATCGATGATCCAAACAACCATATCAGAGATAGTTAATCCTTGAGAGGAATGTATCGTCATAGAGTATCCTAACTTCCAAGGAGACTTGTTAACACGCAATGCATCTTCGACTGTATTGATGTCAGCTAGAACAATATCATTCAATACGAGATTTCGTCGCTCAGATGTTCCAGGGATATCAACATCGATGTTTTGACGTTGTGTATCAAAAAGTCTATAACACAATGGAACTGGATGCATTGGACATTTTTCCTTGTGTATTTGAAATAATTTTATCTGAAGTATGTCTCTGACTTTCTTTCTACTCGCGATTAGCAAATCGGTTGGTTTCCACGTTTTCCAAAAATCGTTGATTGAGATCTCAGAAATTGTTTTACGTGTTATCTTACATTGGATGCTTTCCGGTTGTAACCTTATTGATTTTTTTTAACTCTGTTAATTCTGGATCAATTGGTAGGTGATCAGTATCAATTTCTTCATAATAATCTACCTTGTTTTTTAACCACTCGTGAGGATATAATCCGGTAAATGGCGGTGGTTGACCGTGATCACCACGCGCTATCACAGCTGTGTTTTTTGTTAACAACCAATCCAAAAACATTTGTAATATTGTCAGCGATACTTTACATATTTCATCCCACACAATAATCAGTCGAATATATTTACCCCCATTCGATCAGGAGTCCAAGCGTCGCCTTTCCACCGAAAAAAGCTGTGTTAAGTAAAAGATTTTACTTCTCGGGTTGTCATATACCTGGCAAGTCTATGCGTGGGTGTTAATACAATCATGTCAGAACTCTTTCCGAATTATTCGATAACACGAGTTGTCTTACCACAGCCTCCCGGACCGTTCAAGTAAACAGTTTAATGTCTGGATAGAGGATCATATACAGATGGTGACGACGACAATTCTGATATTGTTTTTCCGCGGTAATTATCATCGATGATAATATCTGCCGATTCACGATATCCCCATAATGTTTCCTGTTTTATCCTCCATGATCCCCATTCGTTACCGGTTGTAATAAACTCTTTGGCGGATTCAATGTATTCTTGGTTAAAATAAAATGAATTTGTCGCAACTATAACCGCGATATTAGAAAATCTGTTTATCATCGATACTAAATTTATTGAAACGTAAGCGAGCATCGTGGATCTTAAATGCATGAGTTGTGGTGATTAACCGTCAAAATATTCAACGATAGTTCCTATTTTTTTCATGAATTAATAAATGTCATGTCGAGTCCGAAGTATACCATTCTTCGTGGTATCCGCGATTATAAAATCAAGTTCAGCTTCATCTAAAATTAATCGTGCACAACGTCGTTTATAATCGCATGCTACACCTTGTGTAAATTTACCGACTATTTTTCTGCCGCGATCATTTGCTTTTCTTTCCTCGTCGATACTTGTCCTCCATTCTCCAAGAATTATATCTCGGGTTGGTAACCAAACCGAGGTTCGTTTCCGATAAGATATAATCGCGTCACTGACAGTCAACGACGTCAACATCATGTGATCAATCATAAACCGTAATAATATTGTCGGTGCCCATTTCATCGTTGCAAAATGTCTACCAAACCAAATATAACAAATCGGATGAAGGTTTTAAGCGAGTTTGAATGATGTCACGCAAGAAAATCCCGTCAAATCAAAATCCGGTAAAGGTACGTTTATGGCAACTCTGGTCATTTCATTAGATGGGTGTCCAAACTGTTTAAAATATTCTTTACCTGATCCATACCCAAGAAAACTATGGGTAACACGCAACCATATCAACCGAAATAACATTTGTGTGGTCATACTCGGGATTCCACAGTTCGCCGTGGCCGTATCCGATACAATTTGCATGTATATCACATAGAAATTCAGGTCGGGTTGTTGCCCATACATTCTTTTTCCGAGTGAAATGAGCGACGACAGATGGAACAATAAAACAATTAATTGTCAACTTTGATATGTCACTCGAATATCTGATCTCGAATTTATTCATCTCCGCGTGAAGTGATCCTGTTCGGTATAATTTCCCGGTAGGTGTTACAAAATGATCATAATCACTATCTTCTACGCTTTTAGATAACCATACTGATACCGGATCAGTTTTACTTAACTGGTAAATATAATCGAACGTGTCACTGGGGTAAAATTTTGCAACTCAATCTCGCGGAAATATCTTTGTTGAGTTAGTCCACGCGTGTGAATTATGATCTATGATTTCAGTCTGAGCACCGCTTGATTTATAATTTGACTCGTAGAATACATCTCCGGTAATCTTTTTTACAATTATCGGAAATTTTATTTATTTCTCTAACTCTATAACATCTCTTATTGAAGCTCCAATATCCTTAACTGATTCCGCCCATTTATTTATCTTGGAAAGTCTCAGATCAGTTAAACCATTTCCACGTTTAACAGTTTTGAAATGTTCAATTATACGGTCAGCTACACAATTTAGCACCGATGACATTCTTATACGAGGTAGTTTAATAATATCTGGAATTTTGATCAGATAAACTCAATAAATAACTATATTTAACGGATGTGCTCGATTATAATACGATTGATCAATCCCGGTTAAAATTCCAGGTTTGGTTTTATCGTTGATGATCACATATTTCTTTTTTATTGTCATTACAAATCTACGTTTATGATAAACTGTCCACCCTCGTTGACTGGGAAGTTTACCTCGTTGAGACAATTTAATATATTTCAATTGAATATAGTATCAGAGTGATTGACGATCCATTCGGGATCGTATCTCAGCGGCTCGGTTATAACTTCGTGGGAGTTAAATACGTCGACCAAACATATTCAGCAAAGTCGAGTAAAAATTTATATTTTGCTTGTTTAATACTCTCCTTTATTTATTATTTCCAACCTCGAGGTTTTAGTCGTCGATCAAGGTCAAAAACCTTCAGTTGCTTTGACGGAGTTATGTCAGTCATCTTAGAGCTTCCTCCCATTATTATACTTAAAACTAATATTTAAATAAATTATTTATATATAAAGAATAACTGCAATTTGGATATGATAGGATCTACAACTCCATGTGGTAAACGTTGCAGAAAAGAATTTTTTGGATATCATATACAAAGTGTGCGACGAGGAATTTTAGGCAGAAACCTTGTATACGTTTTGGTGTTGGAGTACTAGAAAAAAACAGAGTTGTGCATCGGTTGTGGTGGTAAGCGCTACAGAAAGCTTAAAAGGTGCTTGAAAAAGTTAGATAAACCCCTGAAGATTACATGACAGATTTAACGATTTAGACAATTAATTGCACATGTAACAAATGAGCCAAAACGAATTCGTTTCTCATCCTGTTGACAGTAACTGCGAAGCATCTCGTGATGGAATCATTAGACATTGTCAACGAAAAGTAAAAATCAGTTGAATCAGTAACACTGCTTATGTGAGATTTAGTATCGGTAAAAAATTATCATACTCATCGATTCATTTATGAGTGTTTTAACGGGTTAATTGAGAATGGTCTCGTTGTTGATCATATTATCAGAAACCCCCTTGATAACCGTGTAGATAATTTGAGAGTTGTTACTTCGAGTGAAAATTCTCAAAACTCGAGGCCGAAAATCAAAACCCAATAACGAAGATATGTTATTGTATTTATCGACCGATATTATCGAATTTCCGTCGATATCCACCGTGGCTAAATACTTCGATGTTAATCCCACATTGGTGAGATATGTCGCCGAAGAATTTGAAAGGAGAGTGTCATTTGTTTATGCTTGATTTTTTCAGTAAACAAGAATAACAATTTGGACAAAAAAAATAAATTTGTATATTATATATGAACGACAATAATTCATCTGCTGATTTAGTCAAACAAGTTAGACAAAATATCATAGATCAATTCAAGATTCTTAGTGAAGAGGGTACTATGGTGCTTTCATCCCGGGGTCAGGAGATTTGGGAAAATCTAGATGATTTTTTATTCTATTCACTCTAGAATTTGTGAAGATAACATCAAACGTCAACTCGATATCCTTGCTGAAAACGGAATCATCGCGATGACATCCAACCAATTTTACCACGATTACATACGACAACAAAGTATTTACTCACGCGCCAGACGTGAAAAATTCTTGAGTCATTATCTATAGCAGTTGATAAAATCATTGACGATTTAAACAAATGAAATTCTATATACGATGAACGACGAAAATATCACCGAGTTCACAACTGAGCTTGATCTCGTAAAGGATTTAGCCGGTGACAGTGAAATATTTACTAGCAGATACATCAACGACGAATACGAAAATATTACTGCGGCGAGAAAATCTGATATGCCAACTTATACATCCGAAAACGGGATAATGACAATCATCACCCGGGAGCGAAATAAACTTATTTAAGCAAATCAATCCAGCAGGGAATTGTTTATCACGGTATCAAAAGTTATCAAGAAGATCTTTAAACGTATCACCGATGATTTTCAAGACCAACGACGCATAGACGTTATAACCGCAGAATTAAAAAAAATTACTCGATTATAGATTTTTAAATATACCCTTGCCAGCTTTTTAAAATTCTCAATCAAATTCATGATCTCGCTGAGCTTTCTTGATTGTTTCATTTAATTTTTTAATATTAATTGAAAGATTGTTATATCGAGTTGATAATTTCACATTCTCGCTATGTAGTTTCTGAATCGTGGCTTTGTATTTGCTATTCAACGTTTGTTGTTATAGTAATTCGGTTTGATTTTGTTATATCAGCTTGAAAATGATTCCGCTTGATTTTTATACCGGTGATCTCTTGGTCGTATGCAGCTTAATTTGTTTCTAACACGGATTGTAGTTGGTCTCGCTGGGCTCTCAAGTTGGCGATTTTATATTTTATGGCGGTGATATCCTTTACTTAGAATTTGTCTAATAATTTCACTGCGTGAATCTGTTATATCAAAGAGATATTTTGGAAATTCTTCCGTACTCGCTGTAATTTTTGATTATGATCATGAATAATTTCTTTAAAATATTCAATGACATGATTAATATATATCCACGTCGTAATCCGGTGATGTAATCTCGATCGATGTTGACAATGATGGTTCGTGAACTGTTATAGCAATTTTAGATTCTCCCCCGTGAGAGATTTTATCCTGCTATCGATTTCATCGTCGATTTGTTCGATTTGATAACTCAGTTTTGGAAGGTATTCATTTTACCGATCAGTGTTAGTTTTATTTGTAAATACAAATGTATTATTAGGTGGTTTACCAGCGAATTATTCCGACCGGATATTCGGCCAACTATAATATACTCGTAACTGAGTAAGTGCGATTTCTTTTACCAGAATCAGTGTTCGAAAATCTACACTGAATTCAGTTTTGATTGACGTTGTTCTTGCCAGAGTTGTGTTTGTGACTATCTGCTGAATAATTCTTGTGGCGTTGTCATTATTATCAATAGTATGTTTTTCTAATTTTGACATCGCGGTATCATAAATGTTGAGAATTCGTTATCGGATACTCGTTATCGGATATTATTGTGTCATCGAGGCTGCATGATATCAGCGAAGATATTTGAGAGTATGCTGTCGACGCTGTATATAATTTGACTGTATAATCGTATAATATATTTTGACTACACGAAGATTTTTTTGTGATGATGCTAAGAACTTCTGTGATTGCTGTCGCCGCGGAAATACACATGGTGACAACTACAGATGCAATCATCGTTACCATTCATAATAATATACCAGTACCAGCGATAACACTTGAAACCGAATATACAATTATATCAATGCGGGTAATACGCCTGCGATATTTTCTTTACCTTTGTTTGATACACACCAAAAAGATTTGTTAATTTTAGTTTTTAACTCACGTATTTAACCGTATCGATACTGCTGGGTGGTCATATATTATTTACTTAAATCAATTACAAATTCTACGTAGTATGTTACTGAAGCTCGAGATAAATTACTGGTGACAGGAGTGAACGTAAATCTTTCAACGTCTTCTTTTTCTATTATTGCATTTGTAATATTAACCCAGGTAGATGTGTTCGATGATACGGTAAACTGTATTGGTGAAACCAGGGTTAATCTATAGATACCTTTGAACTCTGCGGTAACATTATCACTTTTATTTTGAGATGCCCAGATGATTTCTCCTTCCCATATCGAATACACGTTATTGATATTTTCATTATGAGGGATTTCAACTTTATCAAGCACCTTGCTTGTAGCTCCAAGAAGCACATCAGTGATACGAGGAAGAGTAGTCTAGAAATCATCATATTTTTTTAATCACATCGACGGTTCTTTAAAGTATCGGTGATATTATTCTTTGCTATCGTAATCAGATCTAAAAATGATCTCCGATCTCTGAAAACACCCAATCGCTGAATAATCGTTTCAATATTGGCGAGTTTTGTAATAATGTCACAGAGTTTTATAGGAACCGCTGGTGTTTTTCCAAAGACATTATCAACGGTTTCATCAACCTTTCTTAAGGTTTTACGGAGACCTCCAAATAGATTTAAGTGAACATCATATTCAGAGCGCAGCGTTGTTAATTTATCATCGGTCGTTTTATATTCGGTAAGCGACGTTGTTAATTTATTGTCTACGTAACATTTTGTGGTCGCTTCGTTGTCCGATGTTGTAGTGCAGAGTGCGGTTATTTTATTCGAGTTCATGTCAAACTCACCTCTCATCATGTCACCGGATATTTTTTCTCGACTATTAATATTATCTAACACAGTTGAAAAAAGAACACCTTCGTTAATCCAACATGTGGAATCAAACACTGCTATATAATTTTCTGCTACCCCGTTGAGTTTAACTAAAATTACTCGTTTTCAATTTACCTATTCCATCCTGAAAAACAACAATTTTATCCGGTTCTACACTTATCAAATTTAATTTTTCAGAACTTTTGATAAGTTTTTTTAACATCCTCGAGTGAAGCTCCATCAGTTTTGTTCCCTCGTGAGATAGATCTTCCACAAATATGTACCATTATATATTTAAGATCTCTTTACAAAGTTATTACTTGTGTATTCATGTACAGTTTTATGAGGTGTTGCGGTCGATGTTGATACAGCTCTAAGAACATTAATAACATCTTGACCACATATCGGCGGATCAGTCATAGTTGGTGTGGGCAAAGTCGAATACCAAATCTTTACTTGTTGAGGAGATTTTAATTGATTTATATAACGCATACATTCTTTAGGCGGGGCTAACCAGTAAGAATCAAAATAAATAATTCGCGTATGTCAATCGCGTTTGCGACCCAGTGAGTTCCAGACCCAGTGTTATTATCGAGATTAATAATACCTGTTTCAAATACTGTTTGGTTGTTGTGGTAATTGATCTCGCATGAAAACACCTCTGTAGCTTTTTATATTATATTTTTTGGCAGCTTTGATTAAATCAAAATTGACAACGGTGTAAAACCTAACACAGATAAGTTCCTGGTAATCTTTGACCCTTTCCTAGATAGGTTCCCGGTAGTCTTAGACCCTTTCCTTTTTTATACTTGCGCCCTGTAGCTTTCTTTAGTGCCATTCCATAAGCGGTTCCAACAGCACTTCAGGCGGCAGCTTTGGCGACTGCGGAAACGGCGGCGGCAATCAATGCTGGTAACGCGGCGAGGGGACGAAATATTCCACCTGATTTAAAGGAATAGGGAACTTACAGTTAAAGTTGTGGTTATATTACTCATTTTGATGCCCATGATAAATTAAATAATAGTTTGGGGCGACCCAGTTGCACCGGAAAAAATGTACAGTACATTATAGGGAATAAATTGCGTGAGCGTTCCGATATGCATATTTATCGAGTGGAAACGAGGCTGAATAAACATGACGTCACAAGATCTTTAGCAGTTATCGGCCATTGCTCAGCATCATGTTGACCCACTGTGCTTGAGAGTAGGCAGATCATTAGTGTTTATATTCTAGTTTATTTTCTAAGAATCTTCCAAAATGCCCCACTGTGACGCGTTTGGATGCAACAACAATTCAACTAGTAAATTTTTCCGATTTCCGAAAGACAAAATCCGACGAACGGCTTGGATCCATTACTGTCGCCATGACTCCGTGAAAACTTTGAGCCGGTAACTCATAGACTTTGCAGACTTCATTTTTCAAACGATCAGTATAAAAGTTGATCCAGAAAGACGTGCAGAATTAGGATATTTAAATGCCAGTGGAGATTGAAGCCGACAGCAGTAGCAGATATTTATTCTAACCCAAGACCTGGGGGAAGATCTATCGACAGATCCGAGTGGCAACAGAACCACAACTGTCAAACCGAAACGAGTAAGAGGAGCCTATAACAAACGTCGGAATGCAGAGGTAAATAAATATGTTGTATTCACTCTAATTTCTATCAATATCGTGAGCATAATGAAATTGAAGTATTTAAACAATAATACCTGCATAAAATAGAGCTTTGTTCATCTCAGATTCTCAAACATTATCACACCCCACCCTACCCAATATGCTGCGGAAAATAAATTATTGCGTATACTACTGTATATATTCCTGGAACATATTTATCTCGGAAAGAGTTGTTCATGACGCTAACGTTAGAGTAACACTAATGTGTATTTTAAATATAGTGGAATGCATAATTTCATGTTCTTTACTACTAGTATCACCTGAAAAATATGAGCCTTAGGATATGACATAGGATAAACACTTATTTGTGCCTCCCCCTCCACTTCCTTTCCTCTTTCGTGCAGCAATCATTGTAATTAATCAGTTGTTGTCATGTGACTACTCAAATGTTTCAAAGATACTATATAATACTGCAAATGCTTTTTCTTGTCAATAATAATTGTTTTTTTTCCTTCAGGTTCTGCATCCGGCAATGCAAAGTTACAATGCAAATTATGTGCTGGATTGACCTGCAAGTGCATGTGCTCTGGTAGAGGTAGATGATGTTAAACTCAGCATACCAGGTTTTGTACCATTTTCGCAGGCCCAACTGTCACAGAATTAGGCGAAAATTGAATTTATTTCTTCTTGAATTACAAACCAATTTCAACATTTTGTTTGTTTCGTCGTACATGTGTTACCTGGGATGAATAAGTGTTTTTCAAGGTAAGCGACGTGTAGCGATTTGCATGTGCTTGACTAGAAATCACTTGAAGTCAGGAACATTATAATCACGGGGTGCACGGGAATTTTGCCGTGAATTCTGCTCACCTATTTGGGGAAATATAAGGCAGAATATTTCTAAAAAAAAGATTACGAGTCAAAAGTATCTTGTCAAAGGAGAGATAGCTCGTCATTCTTTCTCCAGCCAAATCGGTGAGTGTTAAATTTATATTTCGTTTCATTGTGAATTTTATTCAGTTTATCATTTCATGTAATGATGCCTTTATTACAATGCAGATTTAAACCGTTGAATATTTGGAATTACTAGTCACAATTAGACTTTAAATGCAATAGCGTAATCTAGATTTTAGATTGTTTTAGAAACAACTATTATTAGTTTGGTTTCTTTATTGTAGATGAATGTCTCTGAATGTGATTGATTGTGCCGTGATTGTGCTGTTTAATTGTGCCATTTGATTGTGTGATCAAATTGAGGTGTCTGACTGTCTGTCAGACTGTCTGACCGTCTACATTTGTAACTGGCGTAAACAGGTCATGATGTCCGAGGATATCTGTTGTGATGTGTAAATATCCGGAAATCTAGAAAGTCTAAATGTGCGAGTGTCGTAGCTGTCTAGAGGTGTAAACGTCCTGGGTAGCATCTAGGTGTTTGGTACCGGTGGTTCTAGTAGGTGCTGTATGCTGTCTGTATGTATAACTGTAGTGGATCCGTGAAGGGCAAGCGGCCGATAAAAGTATTGGTCAACCCTAGGTATTCGGAGAAGCTGTGCCGCGATTCAACAGTTGGTGAATCGTACGGTTGTACAGGGTCGAGACGCATGTGTGTGTTTCAATTGTAGTTACAATTGAATACATTGTTATATTTACACGTAGTTACTTTGAATCACAGTAGTATTCTAAGCGATTACATGAATCTCAATAACAGTTAGTAACTTGATTAATACATGTAGATGTTTGTGCTTGTTGTCGCAATCCATACATGCGATAATATAGTTTGATGTTTGTATTTGTTATCGCAATTTATACGTGCGATAATATAACTTTTGTAAAGGTTCCATTTTATTTGAAACATTTGTGTAGTCCAGGAGGTTCCTTGGATCTGTGTTTATTTTGTATTAATATTTAATTTATTTTTTAATTGTGAATTGTTGTGAAGTGTGATCGTGGGTTTGAACGCATGAGTTATTGTGTTGATACTTCATTATTTTTCATTAATAATTTATTTCATAAATTTACATTATCTTTCACATATTGTGTTTGTGTTGTTCATTTAATCCACCATCCACTCGGTAACAATTCTGTTACACCAACCACAAAAAAAAACGAAGTGTGAAAGTTCAGGCTAAATTTTATAACACAAAGACTCAAAAAATTCAGGTTCGACCTGCAAGATCAATAGCAATTCAGTCTGAGCTCCTAAAACCAAGAGAGGATTCAGATAATGAAAATGAACCAAGCAGTGAGGATGACATTGACCCTGATACACATCATGATTCAGAATATGAACCACTTTCAGATACTGATGATGGAGAGGACAGTGAGTATAACAGTGACTTTGAGGATATGCATATGAACTTTAAGCTTGATAAGATATAAAACCAGAAGATCAGCAACATGTTCTGGTGTCTGAGTCTACTTTGACAGAATTGATGAATGTATGTAAATCATGTTGTTGCCCTCCCATACATTTTTGAAATTTTCCCAAGGAACAATGATCACAATAAATTCAGTTTGTGTCAGTGGGCACATTTCAGAATGAAAAAGTCAACCATATGATGGAAGAATGCCATGGAGTAATATGTTTACTGCAGGAGCCATATTTTTTGAGGGAATGCATATGCAAAGTTTCCGTAAACGTACATTTAAAAAGTTACAAACATCTTATATTATACCTGCAGAGGTATGGGAGAAACAACAAGCTTTCTTAATTGAAGAGCGCACTGGAAAGCAAATAATATGTGGAAGTGATTCTCGTTGCAATACCACTGGGCTTTTACTTTGATGGATTTGGAGGACAAGAAAGTACTTGACATCCAGCTAGTGCAGGTACAATATATGTTTGTCTTTAGAGCGTTATGTGAATGTCATTATTATATTGTATACAACTTTTAAATTGGCATATGAAAAAAGAGTCAGAAAGACAGCATTTAACTTTGAGAGAAGAATTCCTGAATTGACAACGTCTTTGTAACATTGGTTATTCCTCCACATGCCTACCAAATTTCAGTTGTGAATAGCTAACACAAAATTATTGTCTGTACTTTGATATTATAGCTATATTCAATTTTACCAAGTTGAAGTACTTCAAGATAAATAAGTATATCAATTAAATGTTAGCACCAGTAATTGTTAGGTTACTGGGAACTAGACTTGTTGTTTTGAAATTGTCAGAGATACGTATTTAGACTGCTCAGCAAATTTTAATACCCGCAAAGGCTAGCCAATGCCACCTGCCTTTTGTATCCTTGAAAGTGCTCCGCCATAGTGATACAAAAGCCGTTGATGAGCTGGTGCCTTGAGAATGCGCTTAGTGTGCTTAATGGATAATCAGCACCGCAAGTAATTAGAAGAAATAAAGTAATCTATAGCAAAATCAGAATTATAAATAAAATAATTAAATACATTTATAGTTCGTGAAATAACTTTTATTCAAGTTCATTATGTCGGGACACAGGTTAATATCAATCATGAAGAAAATATAAAAGTTCAAAATTTAAAAAAGAGTTTATTGATTTCATATCTTACACTCCTGAGGCAGGCATTACTGGACTTGAGGCAAGACTTGCCTACACACACAGAGGCATACTTGTTCATGAAAGGGGAAACTCAGTATCCACCACCACTCACAGCATCATACAAACAATTTTCAAAAAGATGAACTCATCATAAAGCGAAAATCATGCATTTTGAAATCCAATAATTTTTATGGTGCAGCATATTTGAAGCCAACATATTCCTCTAAGGGAAAAGATTCTTGTATTTTTGAAAAAAACACAGGATGGAAGCACTTTACGGCTGTGTCTAC
Source organism: Unio pictorum (assembly GCA_030141615.1). Classification (NCBI taxonomy): domain Eukaryota; kingdom Metazoa; phylum Mollusca; class Bivalvia; order Unionida; family Unionidae; genus Unio; species Unio pictorum. The sequence continues at coordinate 4,879,944 of JARLTB010000061.1, forward strand.
CTAGTCGATGCCAAATCCATTTGACATAACGCAGATATGCTATATGCAATTATGCTTTGAAAATAAATATAGAATGCATGTAAGAGTAAATTCGAACAAGAGTTAAGATATTTGGTCTTTGGTAAATTATGCTGAATTGTACATTTAGTACTTAGGGTGAATTATGTTAGATATATTTATCTTTTTATCAAATTATTAATCTTCCTTGAATACATATAAATACATGTGAAATGACCCATATCATTACAAAATTGTTCTATCTATTTGTTGTTTGTTTATTGTTTTCTTGAAGATTCATTAAACCTAGCTGATAAACAAAAAATGTATAAATCATTGTCAACATAGTATGTATTAGAATTTATAACAAACCTGCTATTCCTTTCTCAAAACAAGCAGTTTTATTTATCGAGGCTATATACTGTTAAAAACGTTTAGATATCACCCCAAAGAAAAGACAAGAAAAAAGAGTAAAGTCTTTAAAAGAGAAAAATACATTTTCTTCTAAAAACTGCATTCAATACCATCACAGCTTGATCATAATGGAATGCATCCTTCTGCAATAAATGTTGCCTCCATGTGTTGTAATATGAAAACACTTTGAAGAAAATCTTGCAAATTGTTTTTTTTTGTAAAATGTATCCCAAACATTGTCACAAGTATAGGAAATTTGTGTAAGATTGGAAAAAGTACTTACGCATTGGTTCATTATCATCCAAAGGTCCATGATGTTCCAGGTATTCATACAGGGATACTTCCAGTATGTGTCTGTTTAAGCAGTTTGCAATGAAACTTTCATGGAGGGTTATACATGTCAGGTCACCCTCCTTTTTCTCAATTATCTCCACCTCTTGACATCTTGACAGCATAAGCACTCAACTGCCAAGTTAATCAGTTTGCAGTATCCACAATCACACCTGTAAGGAAAGAGCACAACATAATTTTGACCATTCATGAATATTTATCAATCACTTTCAACATTTTGTAAGCATTGAAAAGGAAAGATGCGGATTAGAAATAGCATGTTGATTTTGCATTTGAAATAAAGTTTGACAAAACAACATTAGTTCTCAGTATGTTGCCTTTCAAATTTTAGAGTAAGTATTGTCAAGTCCATGTGATATGAGTCGAATTGTATTTAATAGATTAATATTCAGTGTAACCTTTGACAACATGAAACCTGTGATTATAATGTTTATAGATGGCAGAAGGAGTTAATCGTTGGTGTGTACTGACATTCATTATCTTAGACTTAGTCCTGTATTCTGCGTGGGCATTTTATCTTTTATTTGAAAAAGAAACCATACTTCACTGTGTGAAGGACTAAATGTGATTGAAGTTTAAAATAATCAACAACAAAAACATGTGTTTACAGTGTACAGCACGTCACTATTTCTACTAGAATAAGTGTTCTGAAACAATGCAGCAATTATAAATTTACAAAATATATATGTGGCTTTCATTGCTTTAAAAATTATGAAAACAACGCTAATTAATATGTTAAATAATGTTTAATTTAGCAAGACATAAACACTAAAATACAGTTTTACAAAGCATCTGCTTTGATAACTCGCACTATCGGTAATCTTCAAAAGTTTCAGGCAATCGAGGGAGGATTATCGAAAGTTTGGTCCACCAAAACTTGCATATATAAACACACAGGAGTTGACTAAGTTTTAGTTTATGTTAGTGACATTTAAAGCGCGCTCTGCTTCTTTATATATATATATATATATATATATATATATATATATATATATATATATATATATATATATATATATATATATATATGTATGTATGTATGTATGTATGTATGTATGTATGTATGTATGTATGTATGTATGTATGTATGTATGTATGTATGTATGGATGGATGTATGTATGTATGTATGTATGTATGTATGTATGTATGTATATATATGTATGTATATATATATATATATATATATATATATATATATATATATATATATATATATGTATATATATATATATATATATATATATACATACATATATATGTATGTATATATATATATATATATATATATATATATATATATATATATATATATATATATATATATATATATATATATATATATATATATATATGAAATAATGCATGCTACAAGTATAAATCGGTACAATCCATTGTGTGTTCGAGTCGTCCTTCTTCACTATGCAAAATATCCTCATCATTCTGACATTTGACATTCGAAGTACATGACGACGCGTGTCATCACTACCTTCTTCTTTGTTAGTCTTCAAAAGTGGCTCAAGCTGATACGGTAAATTGTTCTCGCAATTATCCATGATGCAAAAGGGAAAAGAAATTATCTGAATCACGCTAGCAACCATAGTAGATAGGTAGGTTGGCTGTTAGCAATATATCCTATGACGTCACTACCCACCACGTGATATGTATCTAATTATCTATCAAGGCACTTGCGGGGATAACCAAATATGTCCTTGTAGTAACTAAAGGGCCCGAGAACGGTGTAAGGGAGTAAGATAAAGTATAATTTTGCACGACAGGCAATCAGATAATATAAAA